>JARFXV010001336.1:0-315000 GCA_031761425.1 Cosmopolites sordidus | reverse complement strand
CGAAACTTAGTGAGCCAGAAAAAGGAAGATTTCCTGCATTGAAAGAAGAGAGATTTTCCAATCGTGAATTTACCAGGAAGTAGTCGAGTATTTTGTCAGTAAAGTTGAAAACTATGGATGACCGCAAGCAATTACAAAACGAGCAAAGTGGCTAATTTTGAAAATCGCTTCAAATTCTATCCTATATGAAAAAGAAAACAACCCATGCTTATCCCTTATTATAAGATAGCTCGCATGGTGTTCGCGCAGCGTAAGATGTCTGACTAGGGAGTGGCAAAAAGTTATTTTTAGCGAAAAAGGTTCAACCTCGATAGTCCGGATGTGTGGAGAGACAACTCTCCAATCCACAAAGCAAAACTTGTTAAAGATTGATAAACTTTAATTCTTCTGTTGGAACCTTTGGTGTGAAACACTAAACTTGAAGAGATTTACCACTAAACACCAAAACACTTTTTTGAACTGCTCGACGCACGTTTCGCTAACCATGTTAGCATCATCCGGAAACGTGCGTCGAGCAGTTTAAAAAAGTGTTTTGGTGTTTAGTGGTAAATATCTTCAAGTTTATTGATAAACTTGTTAAAGCATATCCAGTCCTTGTTTCAAACGATTGCTGGAATAATGTTTGAAGTAATTCAGGTTAATGGAGGATTTCCGAAGCATTAATGAAGGTTAAAATGTATAATGGGTTTTGTTCTCTTTTAATTGATTTTTTTTATTTCTCTATCTTTTTGTCACACTATGAAGTAATAAAGGAAATTAATCTAGGAACTGTAACTTTTTCACACTAACCAACTCATGTAATGAACAGTTGATGTTAAAAAACTGTACTTAAAGCAAAATTGAGGAAGTTCTATTAGGAACATATATATATATATATATATATATATATATATATATATATATATATATATATATATATATATATATATATATATATATATTATTATTATTATTATTCACGTATGGGCCCTGGTGGACCACGCGAAGTACAATTAGAGGCGTTTGTTGTTGTTAGCCTTCCTTTGAGCCCATACTAATTTCATTCTTTCGCTATGAGCTTTTTTCCTTTCGTCAGACCAAGTTGTTCCAGTCTTCCTACATTTTTCTCTCTGGCCAACCTTCCAAACGTTAACCTTGTGTCTGAAACAACCTCTATCCTGAATTTCACTTTGTGTAATATTTGCTGATCTTAGGTCCTCTTTAATTGCCGCAATCCATTTAATTATTTCTACTTTAGCTCTACTCCTATTTTCATAAAATTCGACTATTTGTCTAGTTAGCCTACTCGGATTCACCCGTTTGATGTGTCCGTAAAACTTAAGTCTTCTTTTTCTCATATCACTATGTATATCGGTGTATTGTTTGATTTCTTGGTTTTCTCGAAGTCGGTATGTTGTGCTATTTATTTGTTTGGGGCCTAGGATTTTTCTTATGATTTTTCTTTCCTTCTTTTCAACGTCCTCGATGTCCCTCTTTCTATTCAAAATGAGCGTTTCTGCAGCATATAGACATTCTGGCTTAATAACCGGCTTAATCAATAATAAATATAATATATATATATATATATATATATATATATATATATATATATATATATATATATATATATATATATATATATATATATAAGAAAAAACCCGCTTACGGTGAGCATGGTCCAACTATAAGAACATCTGAAACGTTGTTTCGACAATTCAATGTGGTGATTTCAACGTTCAAGACAAAGAACGTCCTGGTAGGCCGAAAACGTTTGAAGATGCGGAATTGCAGGAGTTATTGGAAAGGCCCAATACAAACTCAAAAACAATTGGCAGAAAATTAAATGTGAACCGAGTTGCAATTTGTGAACGATTACAAGCGATAGGAAAGATCCAAAAGATGGGAAGATGGGTGCCACATGAATTGAATGACAGGCAATTAGAAAATCGAAAAATCGTCAGTGAAATGCTGCTTCAAAGGTATGAAAGGAAGTCATTTCTGCATCGAATAGTAACAGGTGATAAAAAATGAATTTATTTCGAAAATCTCAAGCGAAAAAAATCATGGTTATCACCTGGCGAAGCCGGCCCATCGACTGCAAGGCCAAATCGCTTTGGTCGCAAGACCATGCTCTGTGTCTGGTGGGACCAGGTTGGTGTCATATATTATGAACGGTTTCTGGAATTCTGGCGAAACAGTTAATACTGATCGCTACCGACAACAAATGACCAATTTGAACTGTGCATTGATTGAAAAACGTCCACAATAAGCTCAAAGACATGATAAGGTGATTTTGCAGCATGACAACACGACGTCTCAAACAGCAAAACCAGTCAAAGAAGTGTTGAAATCACTTGGAGGGGAAGTTTTATCGCACCCGCCGTTCTCTCCAGACCTGGCTCCATCCGGCTACCATCTTTTCGCATCGATGGGGCACGCGCTTGCAGAGCAGGACTATGTCGATTTCGAAGAATATAAAAAATGTCTCGATGAATGGTTTAGCTCCAAGGAGAAACTGTTCTTTTGGAATGGCATCCATAAAATGCCTGAGAAATGGCAAAATGTATAGAATCAAACAGCCAATACTTTGAATAAATACATTTTAACTATCCATTGTAAATAATGTGTTTTCTTTAGCGAAAAAACCTGAAAGGAATTACCGACACACCTGGTATATAAATATATATATATATATATATATATATATATATATATATATATATATATATATATATATATATATATATATATATATATATATATATATATATATATATATATATATGCCTTTATATTTTTATTGGACAGTGTAATTATTGATTTACTACATACGATAATAAAATGAATACCTAACGATAAAAAAATACAGTTTTTGTTAACTTTGAAGCCGTATCAATATTGATATGAAATATGCAGTTTGTTTAAATTTTAACTCAGTTACCATTTATTGTTGAAAGTTTTTTTGTTCTTAATACAAATATGATTTAGGAGAAAAATTATAATAATATAGTCGCCTAGCAATACTCCTTGTTGGTAAATTATACTGAATCTTTCGTTGGAAAGAATTGTTAAACTTGTGTGTGTTTTTATGTAGGTATGGATAAACACTTGGCATTGATCAGAATAAATAATGATTTATAAAGTAATTATTTCAACTATCACCTTTAAGACTACCTAATACTTTAAGACATCTAAAACTTTTTTGTCTTAACGACGAGGCCGCACTACGTTTACACGGTTTAAGTGGCCGCAGGTGCGGTATTTTCCTGCGACTGGTTTTAAAACAGTGAGATATGACTGGCGGGTAAAAACCGCGCCACAATTTATAACCAATAGAACTTAGTTAGCAATTTGTGTTGACATTTTCTTTTTCAATTTCTTAGTATTAGAGCAACAATACATACTGCTCTCTTGCAATCTATCTTCAAATTGTGAAAATCACGGGCAGTTTCGCCCTTTTTAATCGCAGTGTGTGCGTCTCGAGCGGTTTCGCGGTTATAGCGGTTTACCGCTCGCGGGAAAAAAACCGTAGTGCGGCCTCGGCCTTAAATGGTATTTTAGTAACGATTTTTCTTCGATCAGACTGACTGCCAACCGTTTTTAAATTAATGCTATTTTTTACTTGAAAACTGTTCTGATCGAAACGTCGTGGAGTAAATTAGCATTCAGGGCAAACTTTGGATTATCTATGACTATGATAGATATAGATATATCTATGACTATTTCCTATTCCCGAAACTCAAAACTGGCCATGAAAAGAACGTTTTATGACAGTGTTACAAGTCCAAAAAGCTGTGACGAATGTCATTGAGGCGATTCCGAAAAACGACATACAAAATCTATGTTAGCATCCTTTACGCAGCGGGAGGGGTGTATTTTGAATAAAAATAAATAATTTTGGCAAAATAAATCATTGTTTTTTTTATTTAAAGAATTTCCGTTATTTTTCTGACATACTGTGTATATTCAAATATTTTATAAACTCGCTTTGTTTTAATTTAAATAAATTATTTCAGTTTTTTTGGCGATTTATAGACAATCCCAATATTTACCTTCCAAAAAGTACGACTTGTCGAAGTCTCAAAAATTATCCTCTGTTTTAGCGATGATCTCTTCATTTGATGTGAATTTCTGTCCAGACAGGCATTTTTATATTTTGGAAACAGAACGGGTCTCAAGTTTGATGAATAGGGTGCAATACAATACTTTTCTGTGATCGTATTTTACTTTTCCAAATAATCTATGAAGACACTGCCTTCCGAATCCCAGAAAATAGTGGCCTTGTTCTTTTTATCTGACAGAAGCGGTATCTTTTAGAGCATGTTGAATTTTTTGTGGGCAGTGATGAATCCAAATTTAATCAATAGGCACGAAACTCCGTCGGATTGCGCTTTTGCATGTCTAAACATCGCTTTGAAGTGATCACCCGATTCTGTTTTGGTCTGCAGTAAGTAAATGTGGCACCCATCGAGCTGATAGCTTCCTCATAACCAAATCTTCATATAGGGTATTCCGTACGCGTTCATTCCAGACTTTCATAATTTCAACAATATCTCGATCCCTTGTTGACCATTTTTTCTGTTCTGAGTGCAGAGTTTTAGTCGTGCTAATTCGACTATGTTGAAACTCGGTAAACCACTCGTATTACAGTTTTTCAACTTTTCTTCGGCTTGAGATGATTTTTAAATGTAGTGTTTAATCAACATACGATTTTTTTTTCAATGTCAAAACAAACCAAATGTTGTATAGGCTTAAAAATCGTGGAGCGTTACTGGAAAGAAATCTACCTTTCAGAAATACAATCTTTTTTGCAATTACATCTCCTTCTAAAGGGTCTTTCAAATTGAGTGATTTTTTAAATTATGGAATAAAACACAATTTACGTTCATTTCAAAAAAACTTTTTATTAATAATTAAAGCATACTAAATGACATTTAAACACGAAAGACAATATCTGCCAAATAACCACCTCTTGCCAAAATGTGGATGACATTTTGGCTTAATCGTGGCCCTATCTTACCAATGAGTCTGTTCAAGCCTTAAATGGCAACTATGCTTTTCTATAATAACCTCTCACAATGGCAACACCGCTAGACAGGCGAGAGTAAGTTAACAACCATATCTTGTATAGGAAGGACTTCCCTCGAAACGTTCCTGTTAATAATTAAAAGTTTTCTCAATAAAAAAAAGTGTTTCAGTCAAAAGAAAAGTGAAAAAGCCAGCATATAATTAATAACATGATACTGATGTCTAGCGGTGTTGCAATTGTGAGAAGTTATTATAGAAAAAATAGTTGTCATTTAAGGCTTGAACAGATTCTAATAATTTCATCCTTTAGTTTAGGAATCGATCGTGGATGGTTCTTATAGACCTAGCATTTCACGTAACCCCAAAGAAAATAGTACAATGGTGTCAAATCACATGGTCTTGGTGGCCGATTAACATCACCCTTTCTTGTAATAACTCCATGGACCCATTTGGCTAAGTGCCTTCCATCACGATAACGGACCGGCACATTCATCTTTAATTGTCGCGGCCAAATTGCACGAACTGCGCTACGAATTGCTTCCGCACCCACTTTACTCGCCCGACCTGGCACCCAGCGACTTTTTTCTGTTCCCTAATATGAAATCATGACTCGCAGGAAAAAAATCAGCTCAAACGAAGAGGTTATCGCCGAGACAGAAGCCTCTTTTGGAGAATTTGTTGTAAAAAAGTTGGAAAAGTGTATAGAGCTAACAGGAGACTACGTTGAAAAAATATAAATTTGTGAAAAAAATTACGTTTTTTTATCTTATTGTCTAGTTGTTCTAGTCTACTTATTGATCAATCCTCGTATTTTTAGTGAAAAGGGTAAATTTAGTTTATTTAACTCCGATGGCAATAAAACTGTGCGGTGAAAAAATTTAATGGTGCTGGGTCTTCGAAATACCAGTCCAACAGTAAAACACCGTTGTCGAAATACCATAATCTGGAGGTGTTCATGTCTTGGTGTATCATGTCTTGGGATGGGACCGGAAATTTCACAATCAATGATGGGATCTTAAATCCTTGGAAGTATGCGGATATACTGCAAGAAAATGTGTTCGAAGGCGCGTCAAAATTAAATATCAGGAATATCTGCTGATTTTGGCGAGACAAAATTCTGAAACACACGGCGAGTTTCAGGGAAATTTTATTACACTTCCCCAATCATCGCATGCTAATCCTATTGAGAACTGGAATATTATTTGTTGTCGTTATGATTTGTATTGCCAGTTGGAATAAACTATTAAACATTAAACATTATTATTAAATTGATAACACAGGTCAACAAATTTCAACTTTTTTGAGGTAACATTGATGAAAATAGGTGATTGATGAAATATGAAGTATTTTGTAGTCTTAAATCCGAAAATGATAAGCTAATTACAGTAACTCCTGCAGTTTTTTTGTTACAGGGGGTAGGTGGTAAGGAAAAAAAGAAGACGACATATTTTTACAATCTAATATTTATTATTATTTATTATTCACGTATGGGCCTGGTGGACTACGCGAAGTACAATTAGAGGCGTTTGTTGTTGTTAGCCTTCCTTTGCGCCCATACTAATTTCATTCTCGCGCTATGAGCTTTTTTTCTTTCGTCAGACCAAGTTGTTCCAGTCTTCCTACATTTTTCTCTCTGGCCAACCTTCCAAACGTCAACTTTGTGTCTGAAACAGCCTCTATGTACATTTTTTTACATCTACTCTTATTTGCCGCTTTTTCCAACCCATTTTCCATGATTATTTCACCCAAATATTTGAACTGAGAGACTCGTCTGATGTTACCATATTTTGTTTTTAGAAATGGTGTTCTTAGTCTGTTGCAGGTCATGTATTGTATCGTTTCAAAGGAAATTTGGACTCCTACCTTTTCTGCTGTTTCTTTTAGGATTTCAATCTGTTTCTGTACCGTTAATACATCTTGGGCCAAAATTGCTAGATCATCAGCAAACGCCAGACAATCAATCTTGATGTTGGTTCTCCCCAGTTTAATGGGCTGGTCAATATTCAGGGCCTACTTTTTTTCATGCCACTCCTGTATTACTTTTTCTAGAACACAGTTAAATAAGAGTGGCGAGAGTCCATCCCCTTGTCTCACTCGTTTTAATTTCGAAGGGCTCTGAGATATCACCCATGAATTTAACTTTTAACCTTGTGTTAGTTAATGTTGCTTTAATAATTGCCAGCGTTTTTAGATCTAGTCCTTGTTCTTTCAAGATTCTGAATAAATATTCGCGGTCAATAGAATCATATGCTTTTTTGAAATCTACAAATCTACAGACGAGATTTTTATTGTACAGTTTTTGATGTCTTATGATCAACTTTATATTCAGGATCTGTCCAGGGCAGGACCTGCCCCGTCGAAAACCCGCTTGATATTCACCAATTTTAGGTTCTAACTGTCCCTGTTCTCTGTCTAGTAGACATTGAGATAGAATCTTATAACAACCTGGGAGAAGAGATATCCCTTTGTAGTTGTTTACATCCGTTCTATCTCCTTTCTTGTGTAGTGGATGGATTAGAGCATCTTTCCAATCTTCCGGAATCCGTTCGGTTCGCCAAACTTCTTGTAGTATTTTGGTTATTTCCATGATTGTACCTGGACCAGCGGATTTCAAAAGTACAGCAGTGATTCCATCTTTACCAGAAGCTTTGTTATTTTTAAGCCGCTTGATTTGCCTAATTATTTCATCTTCATTCGGTGGTACTGAATCTGGGTTTGTTTGTTTAGGGTTTAGTGTTGGTAATTTGTTTAAGGACTCAGGACAGTTTAGTATTTGTTCAAAATATTTCGCAAGTTCTTTGCAATTGTCTTGGTTATTTAGAGCTAATTGTCCGTTTTCCTTTTGAAAGCAAAGACTTTGCGGTTGATAGCCTGTTAATTTAGTTATAAATGATTTGTAAAATTTTCGGGTGTTATTTTTTTGGAAATCTTTTTCTATTTCATTCCCTTGATTGTTTTCATATTTTCTTTTAGTTTGTCTAATTAGCTTCGATGTTTCTTTTCTTACTTCCAAAAAGATGTTGTAGTTTATTGCTGTTTTTTGACTGTTCAAATGTTTGAATGCTTTATTTCGGTTTAATATTGCTTGCTGGCAAACTTCATCCCACCACGGATGTTTTCTACGTTTTTTTAAAGGGGCCTTAAAACTTTAAGGCCGGTTTAATAAATTTTTGTTTCAATTCTTGCCAGTTCTGTGCTGGTTGTTTATCAAACTCTTCTGTTAGGGCTGGTTTTATTTATTTAATATAATATTTATTTAATATCTATTTAATATTTATTTAATATTTATTTAATTTTTATTTAATATTAAGATGTAAAGCGTATTAAATCTATTCAAAGACATTACTAAGGGGCTAACGTGAATAAAAAATATATTACATGAGATGTTATATAGCGACAAAGACTTTCACTTTTCCTCTTGAGTTCTATAGCATCATCCCTTTTTAAAAACCAGCAGTTTTTATGCAGCCCAATATAAATGGGTTCCCGTGTTCCTGGTATCTTGCTTCCATTTTCCTGATGTCCTGGTGAAACATTTTTCCTTGTTCGTCGCTTACTACACCCAAATTTTCCGGAAAAATCCAAATAGGAGTGTAAAAAATACATTTTAAGGATATGCACCCTAGGCATTTAGGCACCCTAGTATTTCGCAGGCTTTCAATAGTTCATCTATGAGGTTTTTATAGTTTTCATCTTTTTTGTTGCCCAGAAATTCTCTTACTATACTTACAAAATACTTCCAAGCTGCCAATTCCTTTGCATTTAATTTTTCTTGAAAACGGAAATCACCTAGAAGCTTCATTATTTGAGATGCAATATATATGCTTTTTTTTAGTTTTGCATCACTAATTAAGTGATTAGCATTATCTTCTTTGTCCGTGGCTTTGATAAAGTTGTTCATTAGTCCAAGCTTAATATGGAGAGGCGGAAGAAGGCCCTTTTTTGGGTTAACAAGGGGGGCATATTTTATGATTGAAGTACCAGGTACAGAAGAAGTTCTTTGAGTCCAACCTTTCTTATTGTAATGTTCTTTTGTTGCTCTACTATCCCATATGCACAAAAAACAGCAATACTTTGTAAAACCCCCTTGAAGTCCTAGCAATATACCTATCACTTTTAAATTCCCACAAATATCCCACTGTTCATATTTAACGCGATTAAGTATGGTTGCTAAGTTGTCACAGGTTTCTTTTATTGCCACTGAATGAGCTAAGGGAATAGATGGGTTTTTGTATCCATTATGAAGTAAGACTGCTTTTAGGCTGTATTTCGGCGAATCTATGAAAATACGTCACGCGGAAGGTACATATTAAGCTCATTCATTAAACAATCATCAAAACAGACACATAGCGATACTTCTATTTTATAAAAACTTGAAAATGTTACATTCCGTTTTCGGTAAAGTGAAATACTAGAATTTTTATCTAACAGGCTCCACAGTTGATGTATGGAACCAAATATGAAGTATGATACGTACAAAATCATTTAATTCATTCTGAGTTATTATGTGGGATTCATTGGTAGTTGTTAAACATTTTGGGTTACAACTGGTGTTCTCAGGAAGTTGTGGATCAGATCCTGACGAATAATTAGAAATCACCAGAAAACATTGTCCAGGTTTAAAGGCGCAATCGGTACCGGTAGTTCCTGGCTGTGAGGAACTGGCTTAAGTGTAGAAGGCAAATTTGCTTTGCCTCTCTTCTTTCCTCTTTGCTTTTTTGAAATTCTTTCTGTTTTTGTGATACAAAAGTAGCAATCACTTACATGGTCAATAGGTTATCTCCTTATTGAGGAACCACAGGAATAGCAAACGGCATAAAATTTTTCTTGCGATACAACCACTATACTAGATTCACACAGCCAGCTTTTATCTTGATCTCCAATTTGGCACTTAAAATATAAAAAATATGCTTTTTGACTTCATCGGATATAGATCGGAATTGTGACTTTAAAATAAATCGTTCGCATATATAACAAAACTTATTTGCTTGATTTTTGCAAAATCAACGCCGAGAACTTTAAACGAGATAGAAACAAACTAAACTATAGAAAACAATAAAACTGCCCTTAAAGGTTCGTAGAATACTACGGAAATGCCCCCTCTACAGTCTTGTGGTAATTCCTACATTGTCCAGTTCAAAGTCAAGTACAAATCACTTCAATGCTAGGCCATTGTTTTAATAACTACCTCAATGAAACGCAAAAAGAGCATTCTCATCAATGCTACAAAAATTATGTCGACCTGTGTAATCAAATTATATGATGTCTTGTTTGTTTGTTTGTTTATTTAAGATTGAACACGTCAATACTCTAGGCGTTATTTAGCGAATATAACTACCTATACCAGGTGTGGTGGTTAATAATTCTTAATTTTTTTCTCTTCGTTTGAATCGATGACCATCTGGGATCTTTCTGGCAGTCTGCGATTTTCCTTATAGAAACTTACGGAACTTAATTTAAACTGGAATTTTGATTTGAGCGGTATATGAACATTATGGCATTTTAGAATAATTGAATAAATATTTTTTTAAACACTTCCCGTTAGATTGCTTTGATTTCTACAATCATTATGTGCTTGATTTTACAAGCACGTAAGTAGTGATATTAGTAGTATTAAAAATACCATGATTTCTTACTAAAACATCTGTATAAAATTAAGCGGAACACATGTTAGAATAGGCGGAGTTTGATTACTTTTAAATCGACGAAAGACCTATTTTGACGACGGTTTCAAAAAATAAATATGTATTTCTGATTTAAAAGTAGACCGGTATATACTTTACATAATTAGCTTTTCTTTGATGTTATGCAAATTTATTCTGGTCACGTCTTTAGTTGAAGAAAGTTGGTACCGTAAATATGAGCAAGGTTCGTCTGCAAAAGAAACGCGTTGCCAAAAACGAAAAACACGGAATTCAAATAATACCGCATTTAACATCAATTACTAGCATTATCTACTGAGAAATTATGTACACTGGATGCAGAGAGATACAGCACATTTGTTGTAAATATAGCGATGACCTGTTAAATAGAGCCGTTACTATAAAATACAATGTTTGGCAAATCAAGTTGCAATAGCGTATGTCATTAGTATAATAACTGCATAATATAAATATATAACAAAAAAGGAAAAACTTAATATCAAATGTAGTTAAAAAAAATACAGTAAACATAATATTTAATAAAAATTTAGAGAAAACACCATGATAATGTGGTCATAAGGATTATCAGTCGTTCAAAAAAAAAAAATGGTGGAAAAGTCCCTAAAAAACAACGAGTTCACTAAAACCGTGGAGCTAGAAGAAAAACGACACTTCTACTGACAGGCAGATTGTCCGAATTTCAAAAAACGACTCATTTAAATCGTCTACCGAAATTAAAAGTGAACTGGGGGTAGAAATAAATTCAAGAATAATTCGAAGCTGACTTCAGGCAAGTAACTTACATAATAGAACAGCCAGAAAAGTTCTTTTGTTATCCACCAAGAACGTAAAACAACAGTAGAAATGGCGCAATATTTTATGGAGCAATGAAACAAACATAAATTTAATAGGTTCTGATGGTAGACGATATGTTAGAAGACCACCCACCAAGAATTATTACTAAAACATAGTATTAAAACTGTAAAGCATGGAGGAGCTAAAATAAAGCCGTAGGCAGCTTTTTTTGTATGGTATAGTACCAATTTACTGGATTAAAAAAAAAAATCATTGAGAACTTGTGACTTCCCTCAGCCATCCCTTCATCATCAGCCATCATATATATATAAATATATATATATATATATATATATATATATATATATATATATATATATATATATATATATATATATATATATATATATATATATATATATATATATACTTGTGTGTCGATCCACTGCAGGCTGGAGCCATCTTTAGCATGCTTTCAACTTTCACGGTTCTGGGCTTTTTTCTGCCACTTGGGTCCAATATACTTAAAGCTGTCATCAGTCCATCGTGCCTTCGGTCTTCTTCGCGGACGTTTGCGATCAAGCGGTATCCACTCCAGGATTGCCTTAGTCCATCTGTCGTCCCATCGCCTCGCTATATGGTCCGCCCATTTCCATTTCAACTGCTTTACACTTCCAATGATGTCACACACTTTCGTTTATTCCCTGATCCATGTGCAGGGCTTTCTGTAAAACCAAACATTCATCTTTCTATTCCCCTCTGTGCTACTCGAAGTTTTTGAATTGATTGCGATGTGAGTGTCCACGTTTCACTTCCGTTTGTCATAATGGGCAGGACGCACTCATCAAATACTTTCAGGTAAGGTGGAAGTTTGCTCTTAAACACGATGTTGAGCCTGCCAGCCACACTTTACACGTAGCTCCACCTCACGGACAGTAACCCACTCCATTGTAATCCTCTGTCCAAGATATATAACGTGGTCCACAATCTCCAAATCCTTTCCTAAAACTGAAATTCTTGTTTCCTCAGCAAATTTACTGAACACAACCTGACTCTTTTTCAGGTTTATTTTTAAGCCAAATGGTTCGCCAGCCCTTGCAGCTCTTGTATGCGTCTTTGAAGCTCCTCTGGGTTTTCTGAAAGGAAAACTCTATAATCTGCAAATCTAAGCTGGTTTTAGTTTGCACCATTAATCTTTACACCTTCCTGTTCCCAATCCAGATTACGGAATACTTCATCAAGGCAGGCCGACCAAAAGAATAGGCGATATTGCGTCACCTTGCCATACACCCCGGCTACATCTACATCAATTCCAAATTCAAGATCGTCAAGGTGAATTGTCGCTGTAGCCCCATCATATATCGATTCTAATAGGTTTACATATGTTTTGTCTACCCCTTGGCTAAGCAATGCATGCATCCATTATGGCCCGCTTTGAGATTGAGTCAAAAGCTTTTTCGTAGTCAATAAAAGCCAAGCACAATGGCATGCTGTATTTGTTGTACTTTCCTATGGCCTTTCTTGGCCGTTTTTCATTGATTCTATAGCATTTGTCACTTCCTCAACTAGGATATCTGGCATTTGTTCTTTCGGGAGTATTGTTGTCTTTGATTGGTTCTGATCTTTATATAACTGTGAATGAATTTTTCTAACGACTTCTAACATTTCCGTTCCCGCCCTGCATACTGTGCCATCCTCACGCATTAAGGCATAGATTTGCGTTCTTTCTTTCTCAGCTTCTGTTTAGCCTTGTTAATACCCTTGTTTTTTTCCAGGGTTTTTTTCATTAGCTGCATATTGAACCAGCGTGTCTCCTCTCTGATACGTTTCCTTATAGTTTTGAAGAGCTCAGCGTATTCGACCCTACCAAAAGGACCCCCTGCATTTCTCATTGTCCGTCGTTTCTTCATTAACGCAATGGTTTCACTGGAGATTTTTGTCTGTTTGAAGCATTTTTCGTATGGTGCAATTGAAGCAGCCATTTCAGGCACATTGTAATTTCTTCATATTGGGCTTATATTTCCATCTCCTCCGTCTTTTGTAACACAGCAAAGCGGTTCGACAAAGCGATCTCAAAATCACTGCCATTCTCCAGCAATTTCCCAGAATCAATCATATTTATATATATATATATATATATATATATATATATATATATATATATATATATATATATATATATATATATATATATATCCTCATCATCATCATCATCAGCCCGTATCGATCCACTGCAGGATGACGGCCTCTTCAGCATGCTTCCAACCTTCACGGTCCTGGGCTTTCCTCTGCCACTCGGGTCCAATATACTTAACGATGTCATCAGTCCATCGTGCTTTCGGTCTTCTTCGGGGACGTTTGCGATCAAGCGGTATCCACTCCAGGATTGCCTTGGTCCATCTGTCGTCCCATCGCCTCGCTATATGGCCTGCCCATCTCCATTTCAACTGTTTTACTCTTCCAATGATGTCACAGACTTTTGTTTGTTCCCTGATTCATGCGCAGGACTTTCTGTCTCGTCTTGTAATGCCAAGCATACATCTTTCCATTCCCCTCTGTGCCACCCGAAGTTTTTGAATTGATTGCGATGTGAGTGTCCAGGTTTCACTTCCGTATGTCATAACGGGTAGAACGCACTGATCGAATACTTTTCTTTTCATCCTAATAAGATAAGATCTTAATAATATATTTCATACTAAATATTAAGTTTTTAATCATAAAAATTGAAGTATATATCATACTATTGAGATAATCTCTTTGATACTGAAGCCACGTTTGATCTTTTCAATTGTAAGCAGCACAAAACGTTATTTATCATCATCGGCCCATGTCCCTCCACTGCAGGATAAAGACCTCTTCAGGACGCTTCTAACTATCCTGCAATAACTAACTATCTTGGAATAGCAGAGGCAAAAGATTCTGAGCTTTCCTCTGCCATGCCATTCGGGTCCAATAAACTTAAAAATGTCATCAGTCCAACGTGTTTTTGGTCTTCTTCGTGGACGTTTGCGATGAAACTGTATCGACTCCATGATTGCTTTGGTCCACCTGTGGCCCTATAGCTTCGCTTATGATCTGCTTACCTTCACACACACATATATATATATATATATATATATATATATATATATATATATATATATATATATATATATATATATATATATATATAAATGCTCGAAAAGGCTTTCGCGGTCAGCCACAACTAGAAAAGAACGTACGTGGTCGGCGGTACGTGGTCGGCTGAGGGGTGAGGGTGAGACGGGAAGTCGACGTTTGATTGGAAGGGTTTCGGATAGGAAATTTGGAAATAAGAGGTTTCCATGTATTTGGAACTCTAAGACCGTCGTCCTTCTTGTTTAGACAGTCTAGGCGTTTTTCGACCTCAATTGCTTCACGAATTATGCGGGGTTTGTAGGAATATATAAGTGCGATTGTTTTGGCTTTATCGAAATCTATTTTGTGACCCATTTGGATATGATGTTCTGCGAGAGATCCAATTTTCGAACGGCGAGAGAATGGTCATATATGCGATTATGTACACGTCTGTTGGTTTGGTCGATATATCATTGGGAGCAGCCCGAAACAAGGAATCTCATAGAAACCATGTGACTCATGTAGAATATTATCTTTCACTGGTCTTAGGAAAGTAGACATATTTCTTTCTATTGTAATCGTTTCGATATAACGAGATCTGAATACGTGGCAAATTTTATCGGTAGCTCCCTTGATATATGACAGAGGTCACGCCGACCACGTTCTTTTCTAGTTGTGAACCCTGGGGAGTCAGCAGATTGAGGCCTTGGAGCAAACCAACTAGATTCAAGCAAATCAACCTGATAATGAGTTCAAAGTGAAAGCCGAAACAACGAGATTTTACAAATCTAAAACGTGGTTCCTAGTGAAATAATAAGTCAAATTCTTAAATCGATATGTTTTCAAAAAGTTCATTGTTAATATTTATACACATTTTGAATGAACATTTACAGAGTTTACATATGAAGTTTACCTTTCATGTTATACGTTTTATGGAGTATTCGTTTTTTATTAACGTAAATATTGTATGTAATATTTCGTCTCATATAAATAATCATATAAATAAATATGTATAACCTATTTATATAAAATATAGGACATTACTGCATTTTTGAAAAACTTGGTAGATAAATATAAAATTCATTTTATTCCCAAATGTCCGAATCGAAATAAAATGTCCGGCCATTCTGTCATAAGCATTACGCTTTTCTGTGATTAATATAATACAGCTATGAGTTAAAAAAAAACATTAATTAATGAAAATGTCCTTATGCAGATATTGAAAAATTTCCGAACAATTTCATCAGAATCTTTCAATTCATAGCGGCTAAAACCGATATTTAATTGTCTTATAAGAAAATAGTCTTTACGATCCGTGACCCATCATCAAAATTTCATTTACAAAATAAAGCAAAAATACCCTAAGATCCGGTAATATTTAAAAAATCATAATGCATTAGAGGAGAGGGCGAGGGTATATATATGAATACATTTGAATATATATGAATAATATATATATATATATATATATATATATATATATATATATATATATATATATATATATATATATATATATATATATATATATATATATCATCATCATCATCATCATCATCATCAGCCCGTATCGATCCACTGCAGGATGAAGGCCTCTTCAGCATGCTTCCAACCTTCACGGTCCTGGGCTCTCCTCTGCCACTCGGGCCCAACATACTTAACGATGTCATCAGTCCATCGTGCTTTCGGTCTTCTTCGCGGACGTTTGCGATCAAGCGGTATCCACTCCAGGATTGCCTTGGTCCATCTGTCATCCCATCGCCTCGCTATATGGCCTGCCCATCTCCATTTCAACTGTTTTACTCTTCCAATGATGTCACAGACTTTTGATTGTTCCCTGATCCATGCGCAGGACTTTCTGTCTCGTCTGTAATGCCAAGCATACATCTTTCCATTCCCCTCTGTGCCACCCGAAGTTTTTGAATTGATTGCGATGTGAGTGTCCAGGTTTCACTTCCGTATGTCATAACGGGTAGAACGCACTGATCGAATACTTTTCTTTTCAGGCAAAGTGGGAGTCTGCTCTTAAACACTATGTTGAGCCTACCAAATGCCTGCCAGCCACATTTAACACGCCGTTCCAACTTCCGGGCGGTATTCCGGGCACCCCTCCATGGAAATCCTCTGCCCAAGATATACAAAGCTGTCCACAATCTCTAAATCCCTTCCCAAAACTGAAATTCTTCTGTCCTGAGCGAAGTCATTGAACATAACCTGACTCTTTTTCAGGTTTATTTTCAAGCCAAATGGTTCGCCAGCCCTTTGCAGCTCCTGCACGCGTCTTTGCAGCTCCTCTGGGTCTTGTGAAATGAGAATAATATCATCTGCAAATCTAAGATGGTTTAAGTTTGCACCATTGATCTTTACCCCATCCTGTTCCCAATCCAGTTTACGGAATACTTCTTCAAGGCCAGCCGAGAAAAGAATAGGCGATATTGCGTCACCCTGCCGTACACCTCGTTCTATATTAATTCCCACTTCAAGATCATCAAGGTGAATTGTGGCTGTAGCTCCATCATATATCGATTCTAATAGGTTTACATAGGCTCCCTCTACACCTTGGCTAAGCAGTGCATCCATTATCGCATGCTTTGAGATGGAATCAAATGCTTTTTCGTAGTCGATAAAAGCCAAGCACAGTGGCATGGTGTATTCGTTGTGCCTTTCTATGACCTGCTGTACAACCTGGATGTGATCCATTGTACTGAATCCACTTCTGAATCCTGCTTGTTCTCTTGGTTGTGCGTCATTCAGTTTTTTTAATATTCTTTTAGAAATTATCTTAGTGAAAACTTTGTACATCACTGATAGGAGGCTTATTGGACGGTAGTTCTTTAAATCTTCCTGTGCTCCTTTTTTTATGTAAAAGAATCACTTCTGCATTTTTCCATAAGTCAGGTACTTTTTGTTCTTTGAGGCATTTTGAGTATAATTTTGCCAGTGTTTTATGTAACGTCCGACCACCAGCTTTTAGCATTTCGACAGTTACACTATCCTTTCCTGGAGCCTTGCCGTTCTTCATCAATTCTATAGCATTTGTTACTTCCTCCACTAGGATATCTGGTATTATATATTGTTCTTCGGTGGGTATTGCTGTCCCTGACTGGCTCTGATCTTCATATAACTGGGAATAAAACCTTCTGACAATCTCTAACATTTGGGTACGCGTCCTGCACACTGTGCCATCCTCACGCTTTAAAGCATATATTTGCGTTCTTTTTTTTCTCAGCTTCTGTTTAGTTTTGTTAATTCCTTTGTTTTCTTCCAGGGTTTTTTGCACTAGCTGCATATTGAATCGGCGCGTGTCCTCTCTGATACGTTTTCTTATAGTTTTGCAGAGCTCAGTGTACTCGACCCTGCCAAAAGGACTACCTGCATTTCTAATTGCTCGCCGTTTCTTCATTAAATCAATGGTCTCACTGGAGATTTTAGTTTGTTTGAGACATTTTTCCTCTGGTGCTATTGAAGCAGCCGTTTGAAGTACATTGTTGGCGATTTCTTCATATTGAACTGATATTTCCACCTCCTCTGGATCTTGTAACGCAGCAAACCGGTTTGACAAAGCAATCTCAAAATCGCTTCCTCTCTCCAGCAGTTTTCCAGAATCCACTTTGCCCTTCTTTGATCTTACCATTTTTTCGCGCTCTTTTCGACAGTCAATCCGAACCCTTGCTCGTACAATTCGGTGGTCACTTCCAACATTAAAATTGTTAAGGACAGTACAATTGGTAAATATTGTTTTATCGTTGGTCATGATGTAGTCAATTTCGCTTGTGAGCCCAGATGGACTTTTCCATGTCCATTTTCTGCTGATATTTTTCTTATAGAATGAATTGATAATATATAGTTCTTGTCCTTCAGCAAAATCAACAACAATATATTCATATATTCATATATTCAACAATATATATATATATATATATATATATATATATATATATATATATATATATATATATATATATATATATATATATATGAATACAATAATCAAGAGTAACCAGAAACATCCACAGAGCTAACTAACTTGCGTAAGATCATCGCTTTGAGACAAATGTGTCAAACAAGATTTTGAAACTTTCAACATATCCGGAACACAAATACAGGTTTTTCCGGAAAATGATGCAGCAATATTCCCAAATTAACTTTAAGGGATAATTAAGATTATGCAGATCAGAAGAGGCTAGCTAGGAAAAAACCAATGATAGAGATGTGGCCACAGAAGAAAATTCTTTAAAAGACCGCAAGCAGTCTCAACAAATCAACCTGTAAATCATGTTGATTAATTTTCTTAGTCTTTACATGACTTATATTTCAGGAAGAACATGAAGAATATAATTTCATACATTGAAACATGTATACATACATACATGGCTATTAGATAGATATAACCTTGGTCAAAAGTATTTTAAAATGATCGTTATGGCAGTCATTCTGTCTATCTTACTATAGAAGTAGAAGCAACACAAAATATAATTTTCAAAAAGTAATAAATATATTTATATATATATGGATCAGAGAATAAGGGGACAAACGAAAGTGAGTGACATCATTGGAACAATAAAGCAATTGAAATGGAAGTGGGCAGGCCATGTAGCGTAGCGATGGGACGAAAGATGCACCAGGGCGGTCCTGGACTGGTTACCGCTTGATCGTAAATGTCCACGGAGAAGACCCAAAACACGATGAACTAATGATATTATTAAGTATATTGGACCCGAATGGCAGAGGAAAGCTCAGGATTGCGAGAGTCGGAAGCACTTCCGTTATACTTCCGTGAAAACTTATTGTATTATAATAAGCGAATAAGCGAAAGATTTAAGTATGATTATATAAATTGATTATGATAAATTACAAACCATATTGAATTAATATTTAAGGTAATTTTGCAACATTAAATGTTGCTAATATATCTTTTCCTAGGTGTTTGCATACCGTGAGAAATATCTTACCTTTAAACTTTAATCGATAAAAACTGGCATAAAACAGTCTTTCTTTTTTTCCTTTTATCGTTTATTTATTTTTGCAATTAATATATATATATATATATATATATATATATATATATATATATATATATATATATATATATATATATATATATGTATATATATATATATTAATTTCACTAGGAACCACGTTTTAGATTTGTAAAATCTCGTTGTTTCGGCTTTCACGTTGAAGCCATTATCAGGTTGATTTGCTTGAATCTAGTTGGTTTGCTCCAAGGCCTCAATCTGCTGACTCCCCAGGGTTCACAACTAGAAAAGAACGTGGTCGGCGCGACCTCTGTCATATATCAAGGGAGCTACCGATAAAATTTGCCACGTATTCAGATCTCGTAATATCGAAACGATTACAATAGAAAGAAATATGTCTACTTTCCTAAGACCAGTGAAAGATAATATTCTACATGAGTCACATGGTTTCTATGAGATTCCTTGTTTCGGGCTGCTCCCAATCATATATCGACCAGACCAACAGACGTGTACATAATCGCATATATGAGCATTCTCTCGCCGTTCGAAAATTGGATCTCTCGCAGAACATCATATCCAAACGGGTCACAAAATAGATTTCGATAAAGCCAAAACAATCGCACTTATATATTCCTACAAACCCCGCATAATTCGTGAAGCAATTGAGGTCGAAAAACACCTAGACTGTCTAAACAAGAAGGACGACGGTCTTAGAGTTCCAAATACATGGAAACCTCTTATTTCCAAATTTCCTATCCGAAACCCTTCCAATCAAACGTCTACTTCCCGTCTCACCCTCACCCCTCAGCCGACCACGTACGTTCTTTTCTAGTTGTGGCTGACCGCGAAAGCCTTTTCGAGCATTTATATATATATATATATATATATATATATATATATATATATATATATATATATATATATATATATATATATATATATATATAGATCATGAGCGAAGCTATAGGGCCACAGGTGGACCAAAGCAATCATGGAGTCGATACAGTTTCATCGCAACCGTCCACGAAGAAGACCAAAAACACGTTGGACTGATGACATTTTTAAGTATATTGGACCCGAATGGCATGGCAGAGGAAAGCTCAGAATCTTTTGCCTCTGCTATTCCAGGATAGTTAGTTATTGCAGGATAGTTAGAAGCGTCCTGAAGAGGTCTTTATCCTGCAGTGGAGGGACATGGGCCGATGATGATAAATAACGTTTTGTGCTGCTTACAATTGAAAAGATCAAACGTGGCTTCAGTATCAAAGAGATTATCTCAATAGTATGATATATACTTCAATTTTTATGATTAAAAACTTAATATTTAGTATGAAATATATTACATTTTCCTTGAAAATGAAAATTAAGCAGCCATCCATGGTAGTACTAACCATCTCAGCATCATCAGGATATGATTCAGTCTAAGAATATGATTCAAAAGCATCATCAAAAGATGATTAAATCTAGATTCAGATATTTAATTATCTCCTGATGATGGTAACATTGTTAGCGAAACGCGCGTCGAAAAGTTTAAAAAAGTGTTTTGGTATTTAGTAGTAAATATCTTCGAGTTTTGCTGTTAAAACGAGTAGACACCTTTTAAAAAGTTAACACCTACGTAGAATAAAATTCAAAAAGTGAATCACTAATGCCATAAAGCTAGATGAATTCGAAAAGAAGAATTGTGAAATGAAGAAGAATGTTTCCTTTCTTGTATATTCGTCAATTGATAATTATAAGTAAATGTTAATATCTAAGATACCTTAATAATTCTGAATTATACCTAAATAATCTGTACTCCATGCTGATCTAAATTATTTTGTTCAATGCATCTTCGTTCCATTTTAATTGTAAATGGAAACATTATCCCTTATTTTTAATGTCTTCATGTTTGTGAACGTAAACGGACTTCGAGAACAGGTAGATTCTTCAGGTTATATCAATGTAGAGGTCATTTAGACCACCTGAGAGTCTCTTACGGCTCTTACGTCATCGATGGCTTTTTACGGACGTCATACTCGAGAAATTCTTGCTTAGTCATACCGGGCCACGATCATCTTTTTATTGTTCCGTCATTTCTCACAACTTTCTAACTTTGAAAAAAATCAATTCATGAATGAATCATGCACTCTTGGAGATATATTGCATTTTACATCCTAGATATTTATAACAGAAAATTTAGGTAACAATATATATATGGAAATATATATATATATATATGTATATATGGATTCATATATACATCCATATGTATATATATATATATATATATATATATATATATATATATATATATATATATATATATATATATATATATATAGATATAGATATTTTCTTTTTGATGTCCCATATATTGGTAATGTACCTAAAGGTAATAAGCAACTGTATATATACATATATATGTATATATATATATATATATATATATATATATATATATATATATATATATATATATATATATAGATATAGATATAGATATAGATATAGATATTTTCTTTTTGATCTCCCATATATTGGTAATGTACCTAAAGGTAATAAGCAACTGTTATAATATTTAGGGCACGGCAGCGAGTTGCCAAGCATCAGGGTTTAGGGCATTTACATTAAAGGCCTAATATGTATAGGAACTGAGGTCCTTTATAACTAGATTAGTAGAATAATCTTAATTTTATCTTAAAGTCTGTAACTTATGTCTAAGGCATCATAGCGTTTCTGTATCTGCGTCTTTTGGCTGTTATCCAGGAAGCTGACAGCAAGGGAGTTGGGCTGCACTTTGCTATAGATACTTTGCACTCGTGCATTTGGCTTCTTCTAGCGCAGGCTTTATTTTTAGATTGCGGTGTAAAGTTTTATTTGTCATAAACCAAGGAGCATCAGTAATTATTCTCAGGGTTTTGAACTGGAATGTTTAAAGTATTTTTATAACAGATACACTCTCCGTAACTCCATACGGGTTTGAGGATCACTTTGTAGATAGTTAACTTGTTAAACAATGATAGTTTCGATTTTCTACCAATTATCCAATAGAGTTTAGAAATTGGTTCCTCTTCGTGAAAATATGTTGTTTTCAGTTTAGTCTTCGATCAAATCTCATTCCAAGGTATTTTGCATAGTTTACCTGGGGAAGTTAAGTGCTATACTCGGGCATTCCTTAAGGTTAAAGTGACTTGCTGGGATTTTGCCCCGTTGATTTTTAGACGCTATTTTTTTACCTATTCTTCTATTTTATCAAGAGCTCCCTGAAGCTTCTCAGATGCATATCTTGGTACCTTGCTTATTGCCATACTCATGGTATTATCTGCAAAGGTAGGTATAGACGTGTTTGGTGTAGTTGGTAGGTCAGCAGTGAAGAATTGAAAAAGTATGGGACCCAAGACACGACCTTGAGGTTATCCTGCTTTTATCGAATAGATGTTAGTTATTTCTCCTTTATATTTGACAGCGAAGAATCTGTTCGTCAAGTATGGTAACTATATCTCATAGTATGGTGTAGGAAATTTGGATTTAAGTATGTATAGTAAGCCTGGGTGATATAATCTATCAAACGTTTGTGTCGCATCCAAAAATGCAGCCGAGCAGTATTTTTTATCTTCAAAAGCGTTATTAATAATTTTCACTAGCCTGTGCAATTGTTCAATGTTGCGCGTCTTTCGCGAAATCCGAAATGGTTTCTGGAACGATATTTAGTTCGCCAAGCAAATTTTTTTAGAATAACTTCTCAAAAAGTTTTGACCTGACCTCTATGATGATGCTTCTCCCGCCGGTATATAAGGTTTTGGACCTGACCTCTATGATGATGCTTCTCCCGCCGGTATATAAGGTTTTGGGATCAATATGAGTTGTCCTACGTTCCACTGGGACAGCTTTTTGTATTATAATAGAAAAATAAATATAATTAAGTTTGGTTTGGTTTGTTTCCAGTTTAGTAGTTCCAGTATGTTGTTTCAAATATAAGTTGAAATATTAAAAAAAAGGAAAAAAGTTTAATTGTTTTTGCTTACGATTATTAGTAAATATTTAGTTTTAGGTTTTTTGGGCATCAAAATGTTAGACACATGTTGTTTATATTAAATATTTCTTAATCCTTTAGAGGTTTTGTCACAATTTATAAGTTTAGTTTAGTTATTCATCAATTCAATTTGGTCGATTTGTATGGAATAAAATAAAAAAATTGCGATTCGTTATGGGAAAAAATAGGTTTTCTCAGAAGAAAGACGATTAAGTTTTTCGTTACACGCAGATGGGTTGAACTATAGGGATATAGGACGCCGAAAAAAATTACATTTTTCATCGGTTGCCAAGTGGATACGGTTCGGCGAGACATATAGAACTAACTCATCGTGCAACTAGAAGGCCACCTGCTCTACCAAGAAAAGAAAAAAAATAATTCTGAGAATTACATCGAATTCTTGTAAGCCTGCACCAGCAATTGTTGAAGAAGGTAAATTGCAAAGAAGAGCTAGGAAGGTTCAAAGATTATTAAAAAAGTCTTTCCACAAATTAACCCGAATAGCTTGTTTCTCTTATTTTTGATCTCAGGAAGGTCGACAAATTTTTATCGAGACGGCAAATGAGAGAAGAAAGTGAGAATGAGAGCAAATGAGAGAGAGAGGAAGGAAGAAGAGAGAAAGAAGAGAAGGTTTAGGCGAGCATTGGCTACAAAAAAAGTAACTTAATGTTTCTTTCGCATCGAGTTAACAATCAATAATATATACATTTATTAGAACGACAAAAGTTATCTTTTGGAGATATAAGTGAAGCTTTGCCAATGTTTGACCAAGATAATCATCATTCTCTCATTCATCGGGCAAATAGGAAGGAGTAGATGGCCACAGGAGACACGCCAAGGCCGAGTGTTAAGCAATATTTCTATTCCAAGAAGATCATGTTCTGGGTTTGGTGGGACTAGAAGGGTCTTGTGAACTGGGAAATGATGGAGAAGAACAATACGATCGACGGATAAAACGTTACCTCGTCCAGCTGTACAGTGTAAATGAGATTATTAAATTGAAACGACCTGATCAACTAGGCCAAGTCATTTTGCTTTATGACAATGCACTCCTTATACAACAAACATCATTAAGGAGGCTCTGAACTATTTCGAATGAGATGTTCTTCCGCATCTGCTGTACTGTTCAGATCTTGCGCCAATCGATTATAATCTGTTCCTCTCGCTGTCCGATCAAATGAAGAGCGTAACCTTTGCCAACGGCGAGGACCTCAAAAACTTGCTTAACAACTTCTTCGAGTCCAGGCCTGGCGATTTCTGGCCTGGACATTAAGCAATTGGCTGAAAGGTGGGCGCAGATCGTGAACAATGACGGAGAATACATCATTGATTAATTTGTTGTTATAAATGTCACTGATTTCAATTAAAAAAAAAACCAGAACTTATGGAAATACCCAATATTTTCGGTAGAAAAGTAAAAGATTAAGTAAGGGATTATTTAGTAATAGAAATTTTTAAATGATTTCTTTAGAATTCGCATGACTTAATTCGTTTTTTATTTTCAGGGAGTGTAGTATGTGCCACATGGAAAACTATGATGGAAGAGATTGATACCACGGCAAAATTAATCAGACAAAATGCTGATAATGTAGAAAATAAAGTTTTGGATTCTTTAAATGCTCTCTATGCCGAAAAAAGAAAAGTCCGCAAAGCCTACCAAGAAGAACATACTAGAATTTCTCAGCAATTTACACAGGTAAGTTGAATTGTACTGTTATGTATTTTACTATATTAGCTGGATTAACGCCAGTATATAATTTATGAAGAGACCGTATTAAATGAGCCAGTGAAATTGGATGAACAACTAAAACAACGAATTATCTAACGGATTTGCTTCAAAATAGCTTAAGTAGTTGGCATAATATTGTTGCCAATTATAACTATAATGATGGTCGTAAGAGTGATTAGGGCCTTTCGAAATGGTGATATTAAGATATGAAGTGACATGAGTAATGTATGGTATGAAAGTCAAAAGATTTTATTATTGATTTTTTGTTTGATAAGCATATAGTGTAAATTAGTCTTAAGAGAATCTGATGGCTGGCTTATCCATAGGGAAAAGTTTGTGGACCTTTTTCACAAAAACGGTTATAGCTAGCGACTTGATTTTTTCAGCATTTTAATCTTTACTAGTGGTTTTATTTTTCCTTTTTCATTTCGATAGCGATGAATAACCTCCCAGTTTACCTCATTTACATTACATTATAGTCTTAATACACATAAGTCGTCAGTTTAGTATAGACTTTACATCTATTTTTTTCCAAGATGGGTCGTAGTAAGAGAGTTGTTCGTAAGCCTACATAGGAAAGAGGTGGAAAAGCTAGGAAGATGGAGGAAAGGTCCAGGATCACATCCCCATCTCCAACACCTTCTGCGTCCACTCAGCAGACTTTTGGGAGTTCTTCGTCGTCGATGAGTAAAATCAGTCAACAGATTTTGGAGGCATGGAGGCATATACTAAGGCTCCAAACAGTCCAATATTCCCAATATCTGGGTGAAGAAGACAGCATTTGGAAGAAAAAATGCCTTATGGCCTAGAGTTCCCTGTAAAAAAATTGAATGTGTTGGGTATGTGCAAAAGAGGCGGGGGGGGGGGCACGTCTAACACAAATTAAATATACTCAAAGATGGCCAGCCACTATCTGGGAGGAACAGATTACGGAAACGCAATCAGGTCTAATACCAATTTGGAGAACATGAGGGAAGCTGTTTGGTCAGTTTTTTTCCACGTAACTTCCACAGACGACAAACCGATCCATGGCTTGTGTGGTACATGATGCAAATACCTAAAATCGGTAGAAGCTAATGAGCCATATAAACATGGTGAACATTTTCAGTTAGTCCAGTTATTATGGATATCATAAAGCCAGTGTTTAGGGACTTGGTTAATCCCGAGTTACTACAAAAATCAGTTACTGTAAGGCAGGACACAGAACCCTAATAAGTATTTGAGCAATCAAGTTTGTGTGACTCTCAAAACTATAAAATTAGGGGCATATGAAGCCGTAGGAACTTTTAATGAAGGGTCTATATTTGATCTTCAAGGGTTTGATGAATTGAACATTGATTCATTGGATAAGAATAAGTTATATATATATATATATATATATATATATATATATATATATATATATATATATATATATATATATATATATATATATATATATATATATATATATATATATATATATATATATATATATATATGAGCCACATTAGCTGTGGTGTTTAAGGCGTCAGCCTTACTTTACGGCAGTTAATGTGGAGCGGGTTCGAATCCCGTACTAGGCAAAAAAAGTTTTTCTAAAATCCTTGTGAATGTTTCTAGGTAAGAGTGTAAAATCTGACAAGGAATCACCCCTCAGTCATGCCAGTTCGAGGCTGGGTAAGGCCGGATGCCTTCTAAGAGGTTTTCTACGTTGGTCACTCGCCACTCGGTAGGCTTCTCGGGATACTTTCGGCTAAGCACAAAATCAAGGGATGATAGCCTGAGGGGGGTGCTGACCGGGGTTTTCGGTAGCTGATAACCGTGGTTCGGAACCCACGTTAAGCTGTAGGTCCAGTCGCTAAATAGCGTTCTCAGTTGCTGATGCGCCACTAACCCCAAAACTTTACTTATATATATATATATATATATATATATATATATATATATATATATATATATATATATATATATATATATATATATATTATACATTTTTACCAATACTCTAATCAATTAAAAATCAAAAAATATCTCGAAAAGCATCTCATCATGCTTCATCTGAATACGGGATTTTTTTCCTATTCTTTAAGTTTATTCAACTACAACTCTTTCGGCCATTTACATCTGCTACATCCATGATCCCTGATATCTTTGATATACAAATTTACTCGTCGAACTAATCTCCCTCAATTTCTCTACACTTTCATCAGCTTTCAGGCTTTCGGTTATATTTCAGGCAACTATCGAATCCCAGATCGAAAGAAACTTTGTGGTTTTGACTTGATAAAGTCAGGCTCTTTTCGATCTCCTCAAGAAATGTAAAGCGAGTCTGGAAGCTAAGTTTAGAAAATTCGGTAGATGCGATAAGAGCTCCCAGTTCTATTTATTGATCATCTTTAGAGAACTTTTTGTGGCCGTGCGTTGTTCGGCAAAATTATTTCCCTTCTTCTCTTGGCAGTATAGAGCTTTTTTTTCTCGAAAACGTCACTCGAATTCGTTGCTGCTGGAAATGGTTAGCAATGACCGTTTGACCAAATTAGACTAAGGGGTGAGGTTAAGACTGAGGGGTGATTCCGTGTCAGATTTTACACTCTTACCTAGAAACATTCACAAGGATTTTAGAAAAACTTTTTTTGCCTAGTACGGGATTCGAACCCGCTCCACATTAACTGCCGTAAAGTAAGGCTGACGCCTTAAACACCACAGCTAATGTGGCTCATATATATATATATATATATATATATATATATATATATATATATATATATATATATATATATATATATATATATATATATATATATATCATCATCATCATCAGCCCGTATCGATCCACTGCAGGATGAAGGGCTCTTCAGCATGCTTCCAACTTTCACGGTCCTGGGCTTTCCTCTGCCACTCGGGTCCAATATACTTAACGATATCATTAGTCCATCGTGCTTTCGGTCTTCTTCGCGGACGTTTGCGATCAAGCGGTATCCACTCCAGGATTGCCTTGGTCCATCTGTCGTCCCATCGCCTCGTTATATGGCCTGCCCATCTCCATTTCAACTGTTTTACTCTTCCAATGATGTCACAGACTTTTGTTTGTTCCCTGATCCATGCGCACGACTTTCTGTCTCGTCTTGTAATGCCAAGCATACATCTTTCCATTCCCCTCTGTGCCACCCGAAGTTTTTGAATTGATTGCGATGTGAGTGTCCAGGTTTCACTTCAGTATGTCATAACGGGTAGAACGCACTGATCGAATACTTTTCTTTTCAGGCAAAGTGGGAGTCTGCTCTTAAACACTATGTTGAGCCTACCAAATGCCTGCCAGCCACATTTAACACGCCGTTCCACCTCCCGGGCGGTATTCCCCTCCATGGAAATCCTCTGCCCAAGATATACAAAGCTGTCCACAATCTCTAAATCCCTTCCTAAAACTGAAATTCTTCTGTCCTGAGCGAAGTTATTGAACATAACCTGACTCTTTTTCAGGTTTATTTTCAAGTCAAATGGTTCGCCAGCCCTTTGCAGTTCTTGTATGCGTCTTTGCAGCTCCTCTGGGTCTTGTGAAATGAGAATAATATCATCTGCAAATCTAAGATGGTTTAAGTTTGCACCATTGATCTTTACCCCATCCTGTTCCCAATCCAGTTTATATATATATATATATATATATATATATATATATATATATATATATATATATATATATATATATATATATATAGATATATATATATATATATATTGCCTCCAATTTTTTTTGGAGATTTTTGCAGGTTATATTCATAGAAGTCTCATATATCGTTTTTGCAGCTGAAAGATTGCGCTTTAAAATACTTATATGGCGGGTAAAAATTCTAATAGCGAATAGGTTTTCAGTTAATGAACCTCAGGGGCTGATAATTTTTGAACATCTCTCAACGAAAACATTTATTTTTTTCTATAAAGTATGGTAAAAAAATGAACAGAATATTAATTATTCTTTTATCTAGATTTCGATGACGAATTATATAATTCAAACTTGGTATTGATTTTAAATCTGCTTATGAATAAATTTACTAAGAATTGAGATAAGGGATTGTCCATTGTTGATCATTGTTCATACAATTGTATAACAGGAAACAATGATCAATTTAAAGTGTCTGTGTAATATTCTAAAGAGTTATTGAAGAATAACAAGCATTCTACTTTAAGTTGAACCTAAACCTTATAAATTAGAAAAATTTTTAGTGATAGTGCAATTTTAAATATGAAAACACAACTATCTTTGTTACTGAAGTTGGTGTTTGAAAATAATTGATTAAATTATTGAGATATATGAAACATTTATGTATTTCTCGGATATTGAAGTCTTATTTCATTAATATGGGGATATTTATAGAAGTTGGATATGAAGACACGTGCAATTCTCGAGACATTCACCCGATTTTCCACGTCAGCCGATTTTTTTCGAAATATATTTTCGTTTCCATCCATCCTTTTGTTTATTTTTTCGTTTTCATAACAGTTTTAATTTTCTGTGAAATGGACGATGAAAAGTTTATAGAGCGTGAAGGAAAATAATGCTCTATAGAACTTACCCCATTCAAATAAAAATAATTTAAATATAGCTCGTGAGGAAAAAATCAACGAGAGGCCAATTAAAATTTTGAAATAAATTGAATGAAGTTTCAATAGAAACTTCATTTGGATGGGTATGGAAACTCTCTATTGTGTTATGAAATTGTAAATAGTGAAAAGTCCGAGTTCTTCTACAGGGTGGGGCAATATAGGTATCTCATATAAAAAAATATATTAAAACTAAAGTAAAGATTTTTTAACAAATTTGTAAATTATAATACAGAATATGGATGGAGTTTTTAATCAATTTCTTTCAGAAAATAATGCATGTTAAATGGTGGCAATTTTTACGTTCATAAATTGGAGCTGTTTTTGCAACATCTTCCATCACTTTAGTTAGTGTTCCTTGACTATTCCCTCTAGTTCTGTTTTATTATTGTTCTGGCAATTAGCCTTTGACAAACAAATGGTTGTGTACCATTCAGAATTGATTGGTTTACGAATCTCTAGTGTACTGTAACCACTAGATGTCCATTTAGTCCAAAAAACAGGCGACCATTTCATTCGAAGTGCTTCTTCCGCGAACAACTCTTGTTGGGTTTGGCTCATTTTGAAAGACTCGAACAGTCGACTGTTGTTTACTTTCAGACTCATAAGCATAGATCTAAGATTCATCACCTGTTTAGATATTATACACGGCTTGTGACGCACCACGATTAAACTTTTTGAGCATGTCTTTGCTTCAACATTTCTTTTTTTCAGCGATTGTCAAATCATACGGAATTCAACGCGTACAAATCCTTTTCACCGCTAAGTGTTCATGTAAAATCTTGCGTATGACATCACGGTATGCCACATGATGATCTTGCTTTATCAGTTCGCGCACAGTATGGATGTTTTTTGGTACAACAACCGATTTTGAACGACCTTCTTTAAATTCGTTCGTGAGCGAACGACGGTCGCGATTGAAGTCACTAAACCCGTGATATACAGTGGTTTTAGATGGTGCTTCATCGTCAGAAGTCGAAGTTAGTTGATCGATGCACTGTTGTTGAGATAATCCACGTCGAAAGTAGTAGTAAATCATCACATGAAAACTCTCACGAGTTAATCCTATTTTTTGACTGAGATAAAATTTCAAGTCACTAAACAACACAAACAGCGTCCGTATGACAAAACGTTCTGAGTACGTATACAGTCAATAATGTCAAACTTTACGATGTATATGTCAGACGGCCCCTAGCAATACCATTGTTACCAATTCCTTATACATAAATAGCAACTCCCGCACACGCACTGACAGGGGATTACTTTAAAGGAGATGCAATTAACTTGAATTGAATAAATAAATAAATACTTTGTATTTTATTTTAGAAATCGCCTCACTTATTATTATTATTGGGGAGAATAATAAATTGTTTCTTTGTGCATCTTTTTAATGTAGGAATAGTATTTTACTTATCATATCTTAAAAAAAATAATTAATTTTTATTCTTGATAGTGTGTTTCATTTTAATACATTATTGATTACATAAGTAGTTGACCAATTGAATGACAAATGTTTTAAACGTACGTATTCTAGATTTACTAACTTTAACTCGGTTATAAATCGATGCATCGCAACTGCAATTAATCTGTAGTTTATTGAACAATTACTATTTAGTTATCGTTGTTATTGCGAAAATAAGCTGTGATTTATATTTTTTTATAAATATACGCGATCAAAGGCCAGTTCGTTATTAATTGTCATAGTGCGAAAAACATAGTTTTTCATAGTTTTGAATATGTTTCATTATCAGTGGCGATTGGCCCATAAGGGCACGTGGGCACGTGCCGTACCAAAAAAAAAGATTGAAGTGAAAAAAAATAATTTAAGATTTTATATTAATTTATTCTCTGTTGTGTCTGTGATCACGCTTCTTGCGACTTCTATAGTCTGACATGCATAATGTCATTCGCGGTAACGAAATAGGTCGTGGGTAGCCGAAGCGCACCGATTAGAGAACACGTGCTTTGGGCACAGACAAGTTTAGGCAGCTACTGTTTTCTTTACTATCGCGTGCGAAAAAACAAAGACAGCAATGCCTCGTTTCTCTAATAACCCGGAGATTAAACGCATTTATAATGTCATATCTTGGGCGCTGCCCCATTCTCAGACATCTTAAGGGCTGACGTCAGTGATGGACGGAGCTCATCGAACCTTCCAAACAAAGAATTTTTGTTAGTCATTTTCTTCTCTTTACAAGTTTAATAAGCAATTTCTCTCACAGTTTCGTAATTCTCAAAGTACATTTTACATTTATCATATTTGAATTGATCGTAAAACGTTTTCATTCAGACCTTTTCTTGTGTGGAAGTAAATTTAAGGTTATGTTACTTTGCCCTTTATGAGTGTCAGTTTCAGTTTTTTTGGGAGGATTTTCAAGTAAATTTTGTTGAATTTATTATCAGAAAGTTGATTTTTTACAAAATCTGTTATATAAATTGTGTGGACAATATTGGTGTTTCTGTTTTAGTTGAAAATGGTGATGTGTTTTGTGCCAGACTATAAACATTACAGTGGAACAAAATAATTTGTAGATTTTTTACATTTTCTGTCGATTGAAGTGAGCGAAAAAAGGGTTAAATCTTGTGAGGTTATATTAAATATATGATGGCATGGACGTATAAAAATGATTGCGTAATTTCTAGGCAACTAGATCGGGAACCCTCAAAACATTCATTGGTCTGTAGTTGCCATTTTGTAAACAATGTTAAAAATAATGGTCCCAAGATATTTGATTTTAATATTAAAAGGAAATTTGCGTTTGAATCTCCGGGGAAATGGTATAATATTTAATTATATATGGTATGATATTTAAAAATATAGGTTTCAGAAAAACTGAAAGATAACACTAATTATTTTATTTATTACAATGACAGTAATGAAATAGTTGCCAATGGGAGCCACAATTACTATCGTCAAACCTAAGGAAATCTTCACATTTTAAAGCGATCCAAGTATTACTTATGTATATGGACATTGCAAGAAGTTGCAACGGTTCTTATTGAATATGATCAATTATGGGCAGAAAATTTATAACTATTGGAAAATTTTTATGTTAAATATTATTTACCTAAATTATTGTGGACATGTAGATATATATATATATATATATATATATATATATATATATATATATATATATATATATATATATATATATATATATATATATATATACATATACATATATATATATATATATATATATATATATATATATATATATATATATATATATATATATATATATATATATATATATATATGTATATATCGAGCCGTCTTTCAAAATGAATACATTTGTCCATAAAATTGTGTGTAACCTCTTTGCAAACGTAAATTACTTAAAATTAAAAAATTAACTCTCGGTAATGTAAGCACGGGGCGATTTTATGAAACACAGTGGGGCTGTGCCGCTGTTACAAATGTTTATCCAAAACAATTTAACATCAACATTTAGTAAATCTGTCGAATTGCTGACTGTTTTGTATACCGTCCTTATGACGACTGTGAAAAGCGAAAGATGTTTCTATACTCTCAAACGACTCAAAACATTTCTAAGAAACACTACGGGCCAGGACCAGAAACGGCTGTGCGCGTTAGCAATGCTATCTATTGAAAAAAAAACTTGTGAAGTCAAGTTCAAATTTTAATGATCAAGTCATCGACCACTTTGCTGCTCAAAAATTTAGGAGGATGAACTTCAACTACTAACAGATTTAAAGGTCATGGTCCTATGGTGAGTTAAGGAAGGAAAATGGGTTCCGTATGAACTGAAGGAATGACAATGAATGGCGAAAACCCATTTGTGAAACGTTGCTTGCCAGACAGAAAAAAAATCGTTTTTTTGCATCGATTTGTGACAGGGTGATGAAAAGTGGTCCTATTTTGATAACACATAGTGCAAAAACATCGTGGGTAGATTCAGATCAGCGCAGTGTACATGAAAAAAAGACTTTGCTGTGTTTTTGGTGAGATAGTAGAGGAGCTGTGTGTGACAAACTGCTGAAATCTGGTGATACGATTACTGGCAATCGGTTTAGACAGTTGCTAAAATTGAACCGAGCATTGAGGGAAAAACGACCAGAAATTGCCCAAAGATACTATAAAGTCATTTTTCAATATGAGAATACTCGACCCCATGTTGCAAAATGTGTAAAAAAACTATTTTGAAAACGTTAAATGGGACGTCCTACCCAATCCGCCCTATTCCCCGGACTTACTTCCTTCGGACTACCAAATTTTTCTTGATGAATGGTTGGCTTCAAAAAACTAAAGGTTCCTTTGGCGCGGAATCAATTTTTTGACAGAAAGATGGGAAAACGTAATAGCTAACAAAGATCAATATTTTCTATTGTCGTAATTTATTTCTTTATGGAAATAAACGCTCAAATTTTGTGAAAAAATCGACATTATTAACCGAAACGTCTAGTATTTAACATGTTTCTTTTTTAAATGTATTTAATAATTTGTAAAGACATTCTTTTGTCAGTTTCAAAATATTATTTAAACATTATAGCGGCGTTTATAATTTTTATTGTCAAAAATTAATTTTGTCTGCGATTTTTTTAAATGGATAAATTTATAGAGGTAAGAATTTGCTTTAATTAATTTTTAAATTACGAAATCTTTTGCTGACACATTAAACATGTTAAGAAACTGTTATGGCAATGAAGCTATGTCAAAACAATGTTTACAAATAGTAAACGTGAACTTTAGTGATAATAGAGAAACAGTTGAAGATAAACCTTGTCCAGGAAGACTTTCCACGTCAACCAATGAAGAAAAAAAATCCAAAGTCAAGGATATTGTACTGAGTAATCGTCGATTATGTATTAGATCTATTGTAGATATTACTGGAATATCATTTGGATTAATTCAATCAATTTTGAAGAATAATACCGGCTTATCCCACGTATCTTCTCATCTTGTTCCGTTACATTTTAAATGCCAATTTTCCTATCAAACCAACACATTATTAACTGAAACGTTCGTAGGATAATAGATAGATGGTGCTGTTTCAGACAGTCTTTCCGGCATACTGATAAGTTGGTTGGTTCCTTTAGAATGTCAAATCTCAACTTCTCGTGAGTTCGTGAGTTCAAAGGTTCAATTTTGAACAACTTGACATTTCTGTTGTATTGTTGTATTATCGTTAGTCCAAATCTATCATAATGTAAAAAAATAAACATATTTTCAAACAGTATAATCCCGTATAATTTTATTTTTCATTTTATTTCCAGTTAAAATTATCTTAATCTATATGTTTTAGAGTTTTTTTCGAAACCTATCTATTAAAAATTGACATCAAAATCCGCATCAATTTTTATTTTACTGATAAGGTTTGAAAAAACCTATATTTGGAAAATAACTCTTTGTAATGAGAAAAGAGATACATTTTATTTACGAAATAAATAATCATTGTAGTAGGCATTTATGCTAGTTTTATTACCAGTTAACGTTAATTCCTAAAAATAGAACTTTAAAATCCTTCACTTTGCTCGGATATGAAGATAAGATTGCAATGATTTTTGAGTTAATTCGTAAAATAATATTATATTCATTTTTATCTATTTCCTCAGCTAAGCTGGATTTTAAATGAAGCGCGGGTCGTAGACAAAACATCTTCATTCTTCCAAAAATGTTTCCGCCGATGTAAGGGGTATTAAAGATAACCTCCCTCTGCATTAATCTAAAGAGATTTTCTTCTAGTCCAATAATTTTGATCTTATTTTTCAGATTCTTTGGTATAATGCCAGTTGTTGGGATTATCAATGGCACAAGATGAACCTGATTCAACTTCCATATCCGCTTTATTTCTAGCTTGATGTCTGTATATTTTTGTACTTTCTCTTCAGTCGTCTTTTGAATTTTGTGGATGTTTGGAACAGCTGCGTCGATCAAGTATGCTGTTTTTTTTTTCTTATCCGACAATATAATCTGGCCTCTTATAGTGCACGTTTTTATAGGTTATTATTGTTTAGTCATAATATAGCCTGAAACCGTCTCTGGCATGTATTTATAATAAGGAACTCGCTCTGTTATAAGGCTATTACGACTTGCAAGTTCCTGGTGGACTATACTAGCCACCTGGTTATGACGGTGAAGATAGTCCATCTAGGAGAGTCTGCTACATCCCCTACTGTATGTTGGATAGGCCCAGACTTTTCGTGGAATTTCTAACATTTATAATTTGATATTCGTGTATCTTTAACGATATATTTTTGGTGGTTCTTAATGTGTACGACTTGATCTTGAGTTACACACATAAAGTCCTCAATCTTCGGGAACAGACCTCCTCATGTCAACCAGGTGTTTGACGCATTCTTGTCGGCTTCATGATAGCCAAGATCATGGGGGTTTTTGTGTAGAACGAAAAACCAATATCCAGTTTGAGAACATATTTCTACCAAAAAATGACCGAATGTGCCCTATACGCTAGCGTGTGTTTCGCTGATGATAATTATACGCTTCTGGATCTTAAAAAACTGGATCAGTAGAATGATTGAATTCAAACAACTTCAACGATTATTCAGGAGTGGAAAAATATGTCTCTGCACGGTAGGCATCTCAGACGGCATCTGCACGCAGAGGCATCTGCACGGTGACATCTTAGAACCCTTCGAAATTAAAACTGGAGTGAGATAAGGAGATGGACTCCCACCACTCTTATTTAACTGTGTTCTAGAAAAAGTAATACAGGAGTGGCGTGAAAAAAAAAGTTGGCCCTGATTATTGACCAGCCCATTAAACTGGGGAGAACCAACATCAAAATTGATTGTCTGGCGTTTACTGATGATCTAGCAATTTTGGCTCAAGATATATTAACGGCACAAAACAGATTGAAATCCAAATCCAAATTTCCTTTGAAAATACACAATAAATGACCTGCAACAGACTAAGAAGAAAATATGGTAACATCAGACGAGTCTCTCAATTCAAATATTTGGGTGAAATAATCATGGAAAACTGGCCGGAAAAAGCGGCCAATAAGGCTAGATGTCAAAAAATGGAAACTGCATTGAGACTTACACAAAATATTACTACGTGGAAGATCTTGAAAATATTTGCTAGAGAAAAATGTCAAACAATTAGAAAACAAAACAGTATTAGGTCTAACTTAACCATGGAAATGATATGAAACTTCCGTCCCATATCAATGACAGTCATACCAATTTAAAAATAGATGGTTGGATTAATACGTAAAGCGCGTGAATATTTAAAAGTCACCTTACAGTGGCGGCTCGTGAGGGAGGGCGTTGGGACGCCGCCCCTCCATCATTTATCACAGTAAATAATTTTTCAGATCAAAACACTATATTTTATTTCCGTTCACTTTCTTTCCTTTAACTCATTTTAAGATATTATTAAAAATTAAAATCTCCAAATGTAGAAGAACGTCTATCGACCCATCACACCAAATAATGCGGATAAAAATTCCATCCTCTCGCCACGTCCATTTATCTCATCGTTGGTGTTACATGTTTTGTTGGTTGCCAGAATTTGGGGTTTTAACTGCTTTCTAAAACATGCGATTTGGACGTAGATTGCCTGCGACCGAGCCTATCGGTACTTAGTATAAACGCTGATTTGACGGGTACGGAGCATTTGATATGTCTCACGTCGCGTATTTCGTTCGCCTCGCGAATACTTGTTTTAATTTGGGATTTGCTACGTGTGTACACACTGAGTAGTGCTTTTTAAGTACAAGTAATCAACTTTTAAATGCAAACATGAAGGTGTCTGTTTTTTTTTTCGAACTTTTGCGAATTTTCTCTATTGATTTGCAGTTACAATAAACTTTACTCATTCCTTTATCTGCGCAACAAGCAACAACCCATCCTCCAATGTCCTTGTAAGTAGTAACAATACAAAATTTTAATATTTTCCTAGTTCACCTCCTGTATAGAGTTTCAATAGCACGAAAAGTAAAAACGAGGAAGGGGAAAGCAAAAAAATTCTTCAGCAGCACTATTTTCTTCTACGCCCTCCCACGAGTTGCCACTGTTACCTTACTTTTTGTACATTCCATATTTGTTATATTTGTTATGAATTTCTGAAAATATATTGGCGTAAAATTAAATTTTTCCAAATTCATACATACATTGTTTTAAAATAAATACTTTTGTAGTTTGAAGATTTTGTTTAATAGGATAAGATTAAAAACGTAAAAATATGATTATTTTTATTACTGGTTTACCCTGAAACACAGACATCCAACATCAATTCGAATAATTATACATATATAAATAAATAAAGTCTTGAATAATTTATTAACAATCAAATGATTTAAAAATAGACAGGCTTAAATATTTTTCTTCGGAATAAATAATAGCCTATAACGTCGTTGTCCGCAAATCTTACATTCTAAATTTACATCTGCCTAAAAATACAATGAATGATCTCACTACATGTGTGTAGGTTTTTCAGGATTCCATGGATCTTCTTTCACGTAAATATGTTTGTAGCTTAAAAACGAAAGAAGATTTTTTCTTTAATTTAAATCTTTATTTTATGATTGGCAATCAATCATATTGAAGGTGATCAATACGAAATAGTACTTCCAAAAATGAAATGTAACCGTATCAATCATCAAACCTAATTAAGTAGTACAGTATTTCTCTTGACTTAAGAATAGTCTAATAAGAGTGTTAGAAGCATGGTGGATTGAATTGGTTTTGTTTAAGGAAGTACGAGCGAATCTTATGGAAAAAAACAAATTTCCAAGTCTAAAACTTAGGTAATTCCGTAATTGTAACAAATAATATGTAACTGAACTATGCTCAAAATTTGAAAATTATTCACAGTTTAGTTTTTTAGAAAAATATTTTCAAACCGTTCTTATACAGTCTCATACAGTAGAATGATTTTGGTCACGAATTTTTCTATTTTTTCACTATTAATCTGCCAACTTTACAGAATAAAACATGTCACAAGATAAAGTTTAATATTTGCAGAATGTTATTTTATGTGAATAAAATATCGGGTTACCGATATAATTATTTAACTAATGAAGTCATTTTTTTTCAACTTTCGATAACTAATAACCAAGCACTCGATCAAAAGGCTGGCAACGTCGCGCAACCAGCTGAGAAAAAAAAGATAGAATTATAGCTAAAAAGAGAGAGATCACTATGTATGAGATTAAAAAAATGATTATTGGGATTAAAAATGTTATTTTTCTTATAGAATTTACTTTTGTATCTAGAATGCATATTTTTTTAATATAAATTATCTATCTTGAAGGATCAAAATTCTCATACATATACACAATTAACTAACTAAACTAAATAATAATTTATTAATAATTATAAAGTTTGTTTTAGTATCATAAATAAAAATTGTGAATTTTTGTAATAATTTTAACTTTAACAAAAATGGGAAGGGATGTAAGGGACAATGTTTAAGGATGTATCGGAGACAAAGGTACTGACAATCATAATTTCTCAATATCTTTGCTTTATAGTACATTAAAGAGGAAAATTAATGAAGAAAATACTAGAAATTAATATATAATTAAAAAAGAAAGAGCAAATTTCACCTATAATCTAGAATTAAATTAATAATAACAAATAATATGAAAACATTTTAACTAACTGTTGGTAGTGAATATGCCTTGATTTTAACTTTTCGGCAAAAACATTTTTAATTTAAATCTTTAGAATTGCGAACATGAAATTTTCAGACCGTATAATTCAGTAATATAACTTAAAATTTAAAAAAACTTACTACCTTTATAAAAATTGTTTTATGTGAAACATTAGATTTATATTGCCTCTGAAAAGAAACAGTCACTGTACAAGAATACTTAGAAAATGATGAAAACATAAGATATTAAATATAATTCAATGAGTTCAATTACTTCATTTACAAGTTATACAAAATCTCCATTTTCATTCGTAACAAACATACATAAAATTTTTGAACCGGTGCCAAAAAGAATGAGATAATCTCTTTATTAATTCTGGTGTGTTTATAAAATAAACGTAAACGTAAATAAACTACAAATAGAATGAATTCAGATGATGAATATATAGTAGAGTGGTCGTTAAAAATTAAATTTTTTCCGATGCCCTAAAAAACCTTCCTTGATGCAAAAATACGGGGGATTGTTTTTTCTACAAAAATAACATATGCCTCAAGACGATCTAAGCTCTTTTTTTATAAAAACGTAGTTTTATGTATTTCTTAAAGTAACGGTAAAAGTAACTAACTAACTCTAAGATAACTAACTCTTAAAAAACGGATTTGAGAAAAAGATATAGGAGCAATTTTATAGGTTTGTTCCCTGATCTACGCGTAGGGCTCTCTGTCTCATCTTGTAATGCCAAGCATACATTTTTTCATTCCCCTCTGTGTTACCCGAACTTTTTGAAAAGCCTGCCATAATGGATGCACTGCTTAGCCAAGGGGTAGATAAAGCATATGTAAACCTATTAGGATCGATATATGATGGAGCTACAGCCACAATTCACCTTGATGATCTTGAAGTGGGAATGAATGTAGAACTAGCCTTGAAGGAGTATTCCGTAAACTGGATTGTGAACAGGATGGTGTAAAGATCAATGGTGCAAACTTAAACCATCTTAGATTTGCAGATGATATCGTTCTCCTTTCACAAGACCCAGAGGAGCTGCAAAGACGCATACAAAAACTGCAAATAGCTGGCGAACTATTTGGCTTGAGAATAAACCTGAAAAAGAGTCTTCGCTCAGGACAGAAGAATTTCAGTTTTAGGAAGGGATTTGGAGAGTGTGAACAGCTTTATATATCATGGGTAGAGGATTTCAATGGAGGGGAATACAGCCCGGGAAGTGGAACGGCGTGTTAAATGTGGCTTTCAGGCATTTGGCAGGCTCAGTATTGTGTTTCAAGAGCAGACTCCCACTTTGCCTGAAAAGAAAAGCACAGAGGGGAATGGAAAGATGTATGCTTGGCATTACAAGACGAGACAGAAAGTCCTGCACATGGATCAGGGAACAAACGAAAGTCTGTGACATCATTGGAAGAGTAAAGCGATTGAAATTGAGTTGGGTAGGCCATATAGCGAGGCGATGGGATAACAGATGGACCAAGGCAATCCTGGAGTGGATACCGCTTGATCTCAAATGTCCGCGAAGAAGACCGAAAGCCCGATGGATTGATGACATCGATAAGTATATTGGACCAGAGTGGCAGAGGAAAGCCCAGGAACATGAAAAAAAAAAAAAATATATATATATATATATATATATATATATATATATATATATATATATATATATATATATATATATATATATATATATATATATATATATATATATATATATATATATATATATATATATATATATATATATATATATATATATATATATATATATATATATATATGGATTGGACAAACGCCTCTAATTGTACTTTGCGTGGTCCACCAGGGCCCAAACGTGAATAATAATAAATATATATATATATATATATATATATATATATATATATATATATATATATATATATATATATATATATATATTAATAGTAATTTCACGGGAATAATCATCAATAAAACTACACAAGCAGTTGCATACGCAGATGATCTTACTGTGCTAGAGAGAGAATAAACCTGGAAGAAGCAATCCAAAAAATTGGACAAGAAACGAAGAAAAGAGGCCTCACAATAAATCAAGAAAAAAGCAAATATATGGAAGTAAGGAAAGAAAATCGAAGGGTTATAACCAAATCAGTAAAAATGCGAACTTATGAATTTGAAGTAGTGGAAAACTTTAAATATTTAGGAATAAAGTAAATAACAAAAGCGACAGAAACATAGAGATTGATAACAGAGTACAGGCGGGACACAGAGCTTATTATAAGTTCAAAAGCAAAAACATAAGTATAAATACAAAAATTAAGGTATATAAAGCAGCCTTTAGACCGGTGGGGTGGATATAATGAATTTAACAAGCTTGGAACAGGAAAAGTTACGAATATTCGAAAGAAAGATAGTAAGAAGAATATATGGATTAAATAAAGTTGCAGATGATGTAGACAGAAGGTTAATGAATTTTGAAATAAAAACCATTTTGAAAGGAGAATATATAGTGAAGATCATAAAAGTGCAAAGATTCCGCTGGTTTGTCCATATAAGAAGAATTAAAGACAAAAAAGTAGTAAAGAAAATTAGAATGTGGAGACCAGATACTAATAGAAGAAGAAGGAGACCGAAAAGTAGGTGGGAGGAGCAGGTGCGGGAAGACAGAAGGAAATTGGAAATACAAGCATGGTGAGAAAAGATACAGGACCGAGATGCGTGGAAGAAAATAGCGGAGGAAGCAAGGACAAACGATAGGATAGAATAAGTCAAGAATAAAGGAACGTGGACTCACTCACCACAAGAAATGAGTTTCTAGAGCTCAAAAGAATCGAGCGGCTACAATCCCTAATGGAATGTAGAGTTGCGAACCTCATTAACACCCTGTACATATATATATATATATATATATATATATATATATATATATATATATATATATATATATATATATATATATATATATATATATATATATGTATATATATATATATATATATATATATATATATATATATATATATATATATATATATATATGTATATATATATATATATATATATATATATATATATATATATATATATATATATATATATATGTACAGGGTGTTAATGAAATACTCTGCCAGACTTTTTTGGCAAATTCTACGTCACGAAATAACACAAAAATGTCATACGAACATCGTGTGTTTGAAAATTTTTCGTAGTAGAGATGCAAGGGGTTGAAAATGTATTTATTTTTCTTATTTTATTTATATCTTTCGCATGAAGAAAGGTATTGTAACCTAATTTAATACACATCATCAGCCTTCCGGTTGCCATAATCTGAGAGAATATGAAATCCTACAAGCAGCTAGTGATGGAGTTATAGGATTTTGCTCTTAATTAATTTAAAAAATAATTAGTACTATCTTTAAAATTAATTAGTAGCAAAATCTTATAACTCTACCACTGGCTGCTTGTAGGACTTGATATTCTCTCAGATTATGGCAACCGGAATGTTGTTGATGTGTACTAAATTTGGTTACAATACCTTTCTTTATGTGGAAGATATCAATTAAAAAAGAAAACAAAAATAAATCGTCAACTTCTTGTATCTCGAACACGAAGGCTTTTCGGATTCATGTTCATGATTCATGTGCTAAATAAGTCTGACAGAGATATAACAATACTCAAATCATTTAAAAAATATAATTTTTTGTAGAAGTCAATAAAAATTTCTTATAAATCAACTTTCTATATGGGCGCAGTTCAGCTTTATCGATGAGTGTCGTAATGTATAGAATAGACTCAACTTTCTCAGTTATACAGACATTATGTAATTAGGTTTGATTTTTTTTGAATACGCAAATCTCCCTTTTTCAAATCGTTAAAGTCCATTTTATAGTCGGTTATAAATCACATGGTGACATATCAGGTGAATAAACTATTTGTGGAATGATGTTTTGTGAAATTTTTGCCCAAAATATCTTGATTTATTAAAAAAAAAATGAGCAGAGATATGAGAAATATTAACTTTCTGCATATTTAATGTTCCAATATATTTAGATAGATTTCTGGTTGAATATTTTAACATTCATCAAGGTGATCCCCGATTTCAGTTCAAGGTAGTAATTGTTTTACCGAAACAAACAAATTTTTAATATAATGCTTAAACGAACCCTCATTATTGATGCTAGATTGGGTCAATATGGATTACCTTCTGAGATTTTATGAAGTCTAATTTGATTGTAATAAAGAATTATTTGTTTATTTTTCATCTATTTTATCTGTTGGCCGCGTTAGTGCGTTATCTAAAACGATGGTCCGGTGGTACGGCAGCTAAAGTGGTGTGGGTTTGATACTTTCTAAATGCAAAAAAACAATATTATAAAATCTAACACGAACTCGTCACTTAGTAACAACTGTAGCTAAGCAGGGTAAGGCCGGATGCCCTTTGAGAGGTTTTCTACGTTAGTTACCCGTCAGTTTATAGGATTTTGAGAAACTAAGGGTTAAAACAAACCAGATTGATAATCCTAGAAGGGTGATGACTGGGTGCTAATCTAGGTTAAGTTGTAGGTCCACTCGCAAAATACCTACTTATTTTATCTCTATTCGATCCATTTTAGTCAAAATAAATATAGATCATATTTGAAGCAAAAATTGCTCGATTGTTTGGCACCAGCTTATAAAAATTTTGGTGCTCCTGAAAAAAAATTGTTTGTTTTATACATATCCTCCACATTGTGTTAAATTTATAATATTTTAATAAAAGTTAATAATGTCGATTTTTTCCCAAAATTGAGCGATTATTTCCGCATACACAGTATTGGCCTTCGTTAGTTATTACTTTTAACTATATTATCTTTCTGTCAAAGAATGGATTCCGCGCCAAAAGAACTTTTGGTTTTTTTGAGGCCATTCATCAAGCCAAATGTATACTTGTTCGTAAGAATGTAAGTGTTGTTCTGAAAGTCCGTGGTACATCGATGGAAACAACTGGTAGTCCGAAGGGGTTAAGTCCGGTGAATACGGCGGATGTGTTAGGACGTTCTATATAACAATTTCCAAATAGTTTTTTTACACCTTTTGGTCGTATTTTGGTAGTTTTTGCTTCAATGCTCGGTTCAATTTTATTAATTGCTGTCGTACACAGCTCCCCTACTATCCCACCAAATTCTCAGCAAAGCATTCTTTCTACGTATATTGTTCGCAGGTTCTGATGTTGAAGGCTGATCTGGGTCTACCCTTGATCTTTTGCACTTTGGGTTGTCAAAATAGATCCACTTTTCATCTTTGATGTCTGGCCAGCAAAATTTCACAAATGGTTTTTCACCTTTCAATGTCTCTTTCCTTCAATTGGTATGGAACTCATTTTCCTTCTTTCTGGATGTTTTCCAATACGTGTAGATATGCGGAAATGATGCATTGGGCAACATTCAATGCTTCTCCAATTGTTTCAACGTGTGAGTTGAGTCTTCATCCAATAATGCTTGCAAATCTGCATCTTCAAACTATTTCGGCTATCCTGGACGCCCTTGTCTTTTATATCAAAATCACTACTTTTAAAACGTTTAAACCATCGTTCACAAGTTTTTTTTTTGAGTTAGAGCATGTTCACCATGAGCTTCAACCTCTAATCGATAACTTTGAGCGGTCGTTTTCTTCAAATGAGAGAAACTTGAAAAAAAGCTATGAAAGACTATGTTTTTAGCCAGTAACAATTAATAAAGAATTGGCTTTTGATGGCGTATGTTTATCCTCTAAAACACCATAGACGTTATTAGCCTATACCAACAAATATATTAGTAACGCCATCTCTTAGCAAAATCAACATTATTAACCGAAACACCTATTATATGATAATGTTAGGGATGTTAGGATATATATTCAATTCAAATTTAATAATTTAACTCTCTTCACTACTCGTATTTTTTCGGTATAATATTAGGTAATGTTTGGCTTATTTCGGGGGGGTTTGAACCCCCCCCCCCCCCTGGCTACGCCCGTGATCGTAAGGCTCGCTCGATGGAGAATATCGTTTATGTTAGTGAAAGTGTGGCTGAAGACCCAAATTTATCGCTTCCTGGGCGTTTACAGTCTGTGGGCTTGTCTTACGGCACATTATGGCGTATTTTGCATTTGGACTTGTATCTTCACCCTTGCAAAGTTCAATTCACGTAAGAATTGAAGCTCGTCGACCATGTAATACGCCAAGCATACGCCGATTGAGTGCTTGAACACTCACCTGATATTTCGAACAAAATTTTCTTCAGCGATGAGGCTCATTTCCCGCTCGGTGGATACGTAAACATTCGCAAAATTGCCCTATATGGGGCTCTCTTTTTATTTCTAAATAATTGATAAATTTAGTAAACCCTTAAGAGAAGCACCGGATAAGAGATACCCAGGATAAGGAATATCCAAGGAATACCCCAAAAAATTATTAAATTTGATAATTTAATCAAAATATATTAATAATCAAATATATGTGCTCCTGAATTGTGAAGCCTAGAAGTGCTTCTCTTGAGGATTAAAAGCACTTACCTATGTAATGTTACTCCTGAATTTTTTTTTTTCCTGTCAGGGAACAACCACAAGACGCACAACTAACCCTATTTGTGTGTGTTTGCCTTACTTCTGATATTGTTGTTTTTATTGTCAATATAGTAAGTCAATTCTTCTATTGGAACCTTGGGTGTGAAATACTACACTTGAAGAGATTTACCACTAAACACCAAACAAACACAACATGAAAAGTCGGGGAAACACAACATGAAAAGTCGGGGATTTACGAAATTAGTTGTCAAAACTGTGATCGAAGGTATATTGGGCAAACAAAAAAGATCTATATTGACACGATATAAAGAACATATTGCCCACATTAGATATGGGAGAAGTGAAAAATCTTGTGTTGCCCAACATGCAATCGAACACGACCACAGTATTGATATTAGTAATTTAAGACTAATTAAAAGTGTTAATAATAATAGGTCTTTGGATGCATATGAAAGCATTCAAATAGAAAAATGTAAGAAAATCATGAACCGAGATAAAGGGCCTATCCCGTTCAGTCAACTTTTTCAATTATTAATGTAAGGCTTAGTAAACTTCACAGTTCATGATTTTTACACGCTTCGTTAGGTAGGGTTTTTCATATAAATAGTACAGTTTAGTTTTAGAATTAGATTAAATCATTTCCTGATGATGATAATATGCATCGAGCAGTTCAAAAAAAGTGATTTGGTGTTTAGTGGTAAATCTCTTCAAGTTTAATATAGTAAGTATTAAGATGTATTTACACTAGAACACACAAAAAGAGTATTCCAGTACACTTATTATTGATTAAAGCAATCCAAAAATATTCAAATCTACTATTCAACTTCTAAAATGTTGATCAACCAACTACCAAAATTCCAAAGCAATGAGTCATCTTTGGTTTTTCAATACGATCGTTTCAATAAACGGGGACACCATTTATATGTGCATAAAGATGTGAAAGGCCCGTTCCTGTTAGTTTTTCTTTTCAAAGATTTTAATAAATAATAATAAATTACCTAATCACCTAGCGGGAATCCGGAAAGTTTTTACTATACCCTTGTAGAGTGCAACTTTTATTTTTCCTTTTGGTAGTAGGCTTCGTAGTTAAGCCAAAAATAATCACTAACATCTCCATGAAACAATTTTTATTAATTTAACCAATTGACTTTTGCCTTTTTATGGCGTCTCGTTGACTTCGGTTTAACCTTTCACCAACTGGATAATTTTTCAGATCATGAAATAGTTGTTTTGCGATTTCGGTGTATGACTGTAAAACTATATTGAGATATGGTTCTGATGAAATCTATGAAACACGTGTTTTCAAAGTTATGGTTGTAAAATTAATGAACAATAGCATATCCAGTCCATCAGGTTGGACTAGTTAAGGATTATTTAAATTATATGCTTGTTTTGTTTTTTAATCTACTAAATTTAAACGTGATGAGTTCTGTTTGGTATTTTTTATTTTAGTTTTTATTAGATATTTCGAGAATGTTGATTTAATATAATCTTGTCATTGATTGTAAAGTGTAGTTCGACGTATACATACAGAGGGGTGTAAAAGAAGGTATACAGTTTTTATTATGAAAAAACAATAGCTTTATTAAGTCTCAATAAGGATGACATACAAATTGCAATTAAGTACAATGTCTTCAGTACTCAAATTGCCTCCTTTTAGCATTTACACATTCCTGTAGTATAGTTTTATACTCAAAAACACTTTAGCACAAAAGTTTTTACTGTTATCAATTTCTTGGGCTGCTTCTCTTATGAATTAACTCATGTCATCATCAGGGCGTGGTTTTCTTGAAAACACTGTATCTGTGATGCGACCTCAACAGAAAAATTCCATTGACAGCTCAGCGTCTGGTGATCATGGTGGCCATTCAACTGGCCCTCATTCAACTATACACCATCCTCCTATTGGGTAATTCTTTGTCAAGAATATTATGCACTCTTACAGCATAGTGGGGAGGAGCTCCATCTTGCTGTAAATAAAAGTCTTCATCAGGCTGCAGCCGTAATTGTGGAATAACAGTGTCTCGAAGCATTTTAAGACACAGGTCATTCATAACAGTTGTATTGAAAAAGATTGGCCCAATGACCTCTTTACATGAAAGTCCCGCCAAAATAGTAACCCCAGGTTGATTCAACTGTCCTTCAATTGTTACATGGGGGATTTCTGTTGAATAATAAATACATTTATGCCTATTAACAGTGCCCTAAAGTAATATTGGCTTCGACGGATCAACACATTTTTCGAATGATGCCATCACCTTATTTTTCTTCATTCAAAAGTACCTTGCAGAATTGTAAACGGCGATCTTGATCATCCCCTAATAATCCATGAAGTAATCTTGGCCGATACTTTTCAATCTTAAACGGTAAATCAGACGACCCAAAGATCTACGGGAAATTTCTAACTCAATAGAAACTCTCTTCTTTGGTTTTTGGGTAAATGCCAGAGCAACTAACGTTTCATTTTTATTAGTTTTATTAGTGACTGGTTGACCACTCTTTGGCACTTTACAGATGGATCCAGTTTGGTCAAATCTATCGTATAATCTGCAAAGTGTTAGTCTAACAGGTCTTTCAAATTAAGCGGTTTTTTATTATTGAATAAAACACAGAAGGACTAGTCTCATTTCAGAAGTGAATGTCTGACATTTATAAAAATGGAGTCGAACACAATACAACAACGCGTTAAAATTGTTGAATTGTTTATGCCAATGGGCGTTCAGTGAAAAATGTTTTTGGAAAATTAAGTGCTAGTTACGGTTTGTACAACCGTCCATCTGTCCACACTATCAATCGAATTGTTAAAAAATTTTAAGAAATTGGTTCGGTGGAAGATAAAAGCAATATATAGTCGTTGTGGTCGTTCACAAGAACATATTGATTTGGTACGTGAAAGTGTTGCTGAAGATCCAGAAATCTCACACCAATTTGGACTCAGTGAATCCACAACATGGCGTATTTTACTAAAGGATTTAGCTTTGAAGGCATATAAAGTTCAAATAACACAGTAACTAAAGCCAGTGGATCATTCAAAACGTCGTACATTTGACAATTGGATCAAAGAACAAACAGATGATTTTTCTTAACAAATCGTCTTTTCAGATAAAGCACATTTTGAAATTGGTGGCTATATTAAAAAAGAAAATTGCTGCATTTGGGGTGAGGATATACACGACTGATTTAATGAGAAACCTTTACATCATAAACGAGTTACTGTTTGGACCGTATTTTTTTCAGAATGTTGCTTGCTCGGTATTGTCAGATAATAACTGGATTTTTGTGGGCTGAATTGAATAATATTGATCTGGAAGATATATGGTTCCAACAGGAAAGCGCTACACCTCACTCTGCTAAAAATTTCCTGGACGAGTTATTGCAAAAATCGGTGATATTAATTGGCCACCAAGGTCATGATTTGACACCGTTGGACTATTTTCTTTGGGGTTACGTGAAAAATCAGGTCTATAAGACAAATCCACAATCGATTGCTGAACCAAAGGATGAAATTATTCGAGTCATTGGTGAGATAGAGCCACGATTATGCCAAAATGTCATCGAAAATTTTGACAAAATAGTGGACATCTGTGGAGCTGCAACATTTGGTAAATATCATTCAATTATCAATATTTTTTTAAATCATTGCAAATTATGTTTTATTCAATAATTAAAAAACCTCAAAAAGCTCAATTTGAAAGGCTCTTTAGTTGGTAGAGGTGTATCAAATGCTCCAGCCCATTTCTGTCGAACCTTATCTTAAATATAAAATGCAAAACAATAAAATATTAATGAAACAATAGTATAGCCAAGTATGGTATAGTATAGTATAGTAAATAATAAAGAACCCTGTATAACTCTTATAACCGTATACCTACTATTACACTCCCCGGTGTGTCTTTGTATTATCCAGATCTGTTATTTTGGTTAATCTCTTTTTTTAATTGGAGATTTTCAATGACACTTAGAATGCTCTAAAAGTGTAATAGTAGAAGAAATAATTTATTAAATTCGTTATACGTCATACAATATAAATTACGTATATTTTCAAGTGTCTGTTGTACTGGAAATGTTTAAATAATGTGCTAGTGAGGGTGTTTCCAATAAGCGTGCTTAAAATGAAGCACAATGAAAACTACAAGTGATAAACCGGATAATTTTTATTTTATCTTGAAGAATGAATAATGGCATATTTGGAAAATAATGTCGTTCAAATGTCCAATGTTTATTTGTTATTTAGGTTAATTTCCTTTTTTAATTGGAGATTTTCAGTGATACGGAGAATGCTCTAAAAATGTAATAGTAGAAGAAATAATTTATTAAATTCGTTATACGTCATACAATATAAATTACGTATATTTTCAAGTGTCTGTTGTACTGGAAATGTTTAAATAATGTGCTAGTGAGGGTGTTTCCAATAAGCGTGCTTAAAATGAAGCACAATGAAAACTACAAGTGATAAACCGGATAATTTTTATTTTATCTTGAAGAATGAATAATGGCATATTTGGAAAATAATGTCGTTCAAATGTCCAATGTTCATTTGTTATTTAGGTTAATTTCCTTTTTTAATTGGAGATTTTCAGTGATACGGAGAATGCTCTAAAAATGTAATAGTAGAAGAAATAATTTATTAATTTATGATATAAATTACGTATATTTTCAAGTGTCTATAGTTCTGGAAATTTTTAAAGAATGTGCTAGTCAAGGTGTTTCCAATAAGAGCGTTAGAATTTTGAAATGAAGCACAATGAAAACTACATTTGTATTAACCAAATTTGTTATGTAGGTTAATCTTCTTTTTTAATTGGAGATTTTCAATGACACTAAGAATGCTCTAAAAGTGTAATAGTAGAAGAAATAATTTATTAAATTCGTTATACGTCATACAATATAAATTACGTATATTTTCAAGTGTCTATAGTTCTGGAAATTTTTAAAGAATGTGCTAGTCAAGGTGTTTCCAATAAGAGCGTTAGAACTTTGAAATGAAGCACAATGAAAACTACATTTGTATTAACCAAATTTGTTATGTAGGTTAATCTTCTTTTTTAATTGGAGATTTTCAATGACACTAAGAATGCTCTAAAAGTGTAATAGTAGAAGAAATAATTTATTAAATTCGTTATACGTCATACAATATAAATTACGTATATTTTCAAGTGTCTGTTGTACTGGAAATGTTTAAATAATGTGCTAGTGAGGGTGTTTCCAATAAGCGTGTTTAAAATGAAGCACAATGAAAACTACAAGTGATAAACCGGATAATTTTTATTTTATCTTGAAGAATGAATAATGGCATATTTGGAAAATAATGTCGTTCAAATGTCCAATGTTCATTTGTTATTTAGGTTAGCCTTTTTTAATTGGAGATTTTCAGTGATACGGAGAATGCTCTAAAAATGTAATAGTAGAAGAAATAATTTATTAATTTTCGATGTAAATTACGTATATTTTCAAGTGTCTATAGTTCTGGAAATTTTTAAAGAATGTGCTAGTCAAGGTGTTTCCAATAAGAGCGTTAGAACTTTGAAATGAAGCACAATGAAAACTACATTTGTATTAACCAAATTTGTTATGTAGGTTAATCTTCTTTTTTAATTGGAGATTTTCAATGACACTTAGAATGCTCTAAAAGTGTAATAGTAGAAGAACAATATAATATAAATTACGTATATTTTCAAGTGTCTATAGTTCTGGATGTTAAAGAATGTTTAAAGAATGTGCTAGACAAGGTGTTTCCAATAAGCATGTTAGAACTTTAAAATGAAGCACAATGAAAACTACAAGTGATAATCCGTTAATCTTTTTATATGACATCCAGAAGGGGTTGTTCGATTTTTATGTTTTTTCGGTAACCTTAGGAACTATAGCAAGAAGTAAGCTATTACAATTTGGAAAAACACTACTAAGACTAAAAACTTTACTAAGCATCTTCCAACTTTTTCTGATTCGATAAGTTGAATGAGTTGTTCTATTTCTTATTGAGACATTGTATCTCAATCTCTCAGTAGTCTACACAGCATGTTGCAAATATGTTTTAAATGCAAAAGGTCATATTAACATAGGCTTTTATAAAAGAGTTTAAAGAAACTCTGATGCATTTTCTTCTCGAAACATACGGTTTTAATGAATATTAGCAGAGACCTATTAATTCCGTAAGCAATAGCATTCATACTATAACGTCTACTGTTTGATGTACATACCGCTCAACATCAAACTGAGATTGATGTATTCCTCCGACATAATTTCAAAATGCTCACATAACGTTCACTGGTAACATTTTTTCGTTTTGTAACGAATTCCTTTTGCACGATATCTATTTCCATCATTGAACTACTGCCTTGAACAATATCTATTGTTTTTTCTGCATAATTACTGAGTATTCTTTAATGCGGGTTCCAGCGTGATGGAGCTGGAAACAACTATTGCCTTTCACGCCACTGAATGGATTGTGTGGGTTAAATAAACATGAACTCTGTTCATTTTAATTATATTGTGTAATTATTATCATGTTTAGATCCATTCTTCTATATTAAGACCCTCTCTCCACCGCTTCCTTGGTCTTCTCTGTTCTCTTTCACCTTGAGGCCTTCTATATTCAATCCTCCTCACCACTCTACTTTTTCCAATTCTCTCTATGTGGCCCAGCCACTGCAGTCTTCTCGATTTTACTATCGTGTTTATCCTTGGATCATTGAAAATATCATACATTTCCTCATTTAGTCTTCTCATATACAAGTCATCGACTTTCTTTTATCCTGTTATCTTTCTGATCTTTCTACGTTTCCATCTTAACAGTTTCTCTTCTTCATTCTTGGTTAGTACCCATGTCTCACATCCGTACAATGCAGTTGGTCTTAATACTGTCTTATACAATCTTAATTTTTTCTGGATATTACTTTCGATCTTATTAGGTGGTTCAATCTAAGGTTTATCTCCTCTTCTTCGCACTTGTTTGCTATCCTCACGCCTAAGTAAACAAATTCTTCTACGCTCTAAAAAGCCATTCTTTCTAGTTCTGTAACCACTTCTACTTTCGAGACCTTTTCTTGCGAACCTTCTTCTACTCCAGTGGTTTCCTTTTCTTTTGATTGATTTTTAAACCAAACTTATATGCTGCCTCCACTAGCCAATTTGTCACTTCTTTCAATTCTTTCTCACTTCTCGCAATTATTGCTATATCATCCGTATAACCCACTATTTGATGACTTCTATAAAGAATGTGCCCTTCTCTGTTCCACTGATCCTTCCTAATAATAATTTCCAAAACCATGTTGGTCTTAGGCTTGCTAGAAAATGCTTGATAAGAAAATCTTCGGTCGTTCCTTCAACTGAGATTGATGTCTTTCTCCGAAACAATTTCAAAATGCTCACATAACGTTCACTGGTAACATTTTACCTTTTTCGGTTTAATTCCTTTTGCAACATATCTATCATGCTCACTAATCTCACTATTTTAGAGGATAATTTTAGTTATTCCATGGTTTTTATCATTCTGGATCTCTTTACTGAATCATAGGCCTTACTAAAATCTTTAAACAGTACCATTGCTCGAATTTTGTACTCATGATGATGAGTATATAACTCATACTCACTTCATGACAAAAACCTGGTCGGTTGTTCAGTTGCTTTTCCTAAAACCTGCCTGGTATTCTCCTATATGTGGATCAATTATTTCTTCTAACCTCTTTTTAATTAATATCGCTACTTTTTTATAACAAGTATCTAACAAAGAAGTTTCTCTATAATTATTACAGTCTGTTTGGTCTATGTTTTTTAGTATAGGTATAATGGTGGCCTTCTCCCAACTTACTGGCATCTTTTCTGCACTTTATATTGTAATGATTAGTTCGAACAGTTTTTGTTTTAGCTCATCTGCAAAGGTGCTTTTAAGTTGCTTCTCTTCTACTTCTTCTTTTGTAGGTTCTGCTATTTGAGCGTTTTCTTCAGTAACTTTCTTTCCATTTTTCCTTCTTTCTTTCTTCATCTACCATCAGATTGTCCTCTTTATCTCTAATGTATGTTGTTTGATCTCGTTTTCCTTTCCCTTTCTTCACCTCTCGATAAAAATTCCTTATTTCTTTTCTGTTGTAGTAATTTTCTGTCTGCTGTACAATTTCCTCGTTTCTAACTCTTTTCTTTTGTCTAATTACTTTAAGTATTGGCCATCGTTAACTATTCCTTTTTCCCATCTTTCTGTCAAAGAATGGATTCCGCGTCAATAGATCTTTGGTTTTTTGAGGCCAACCATTCATCAAGTCAAATTTTCACTTTTTCGTAAGAATGTAAGTGTTATTCTGAAAGTCGGTACTGCATCGATTGAAATAATTTTTAGTCCGAAGGGGTGAAGTCCGGTGAATACGGTAACATGAGGTCGAGCATTGTCATGTTGAAAAATTATTTTATCATATTTTTGGGCGTATTCTAGTCGTTTTTCATTGAATGCTCGGTTTAGTTTTATCAATTCTTGTCACTATCTATCACCAGTAGTCATTTCACCAGGTTTCAGCAGTTCGCATGTATATCCCATGTATATAGCGCATTGGTTGTGAAGGCTGGCCTGGATCTAGCCATGATAGTTTACGCTTTGAGTTGTCAAAATAGATCCACTTCTCATCACATTTCGCCTTTAAATGTCTCTTTCCTTCAATTCATATGGAACCCATTTTCCTTCTGGATCTTTCTCAATGCGTGTAGATGTTCGGAAATGATTGATTGGGGAACATTGTTTCAATGTATGAGTCTTCGTCAAATAATGCTTGTAAATCCGCATCTTCAAACTTTTTCGGATGTCCTGAACGCTCTTTGTCAGCGCACTTTTATAGCGTTTAAACCCTCGTTCACAAGTTTTTTGGGTTAAACCAGGTTCACCATAAGCTTCAACCAACAACCAATAAGTTTCAGCAGCTGTTGTTTTAATTAAACTTCCCCGCAAAACGTCTTTTTCTGGTACATAATTCGACATATTGAAAGCTATGAAAACTTATGTTTTGCACAATAACAATTAAAAACGAACTGGCTTTTAATTTTGTATGTTTATCAAAACACGATTGACATCACTAGTCTATACCAACAAATGTATCAGTAACACCATCTCTTAGCAAAATTGCCATTATTAGCCGAAACACTTATATACCAGGTGTGTCGGTAATTTTTTTCCAGTTTTTTCGCTAAAGAAAACACGTTATTTACAATGGATAGTTAAAATGTATTTATTCAAAGTATTGGCCATTTGATTCTATACATTTTGCCCATCTCTCAGGCAATTTATGGATGCCATTCCAAAAGAACAGTTTCGCCTTTGAGCTAAACCATTCATCGAGCCATTTTTTAACTTCTTCGAAATCGGAAGTTCTGTTCTGCTAGCGCGTGCCCTATCAATGCGAAAAGGTGGTAGTCGGATGGAGCCAGGTCTGGAGAGTATGGCGGGTGGGGCGATAAACCTTCCCATCCAAGTTATTTCAACACTTCTTTGACTGGTTTTGCTGTATGAGACGGCGCATTGTTATACTGCAAAATCATCTTATCATGTCTTTGAGCGTATTGTGGACGTTTTTCTATCAATGCACAGTTCAAATTGATGATTTGTTGTCGGTAGCGATCAGTATTAACTGTTTCTCCAGGTTTCAACAGTTCATAATATACGATACCTGATCCCACCAGACATAGAGCATGATCTTGCGACCAAAGCTATTTGGCCTTGTAGTCGATGGGCCGGCTTCGCTAGGTGATAACCATGATTTTTTCCCTTGGGATTTTCGAAATAAGTCCATTTTTCATCAGCCGTTACTATTCGATGCAGAAATGACCTCCTTTCATACCTTTGAAGCAGCATTTCACTGACGATTTTTCGATTTTCTAATTGCCTGTCATTCAATTCATGTAGCACCCATCTTTCCATCGCTTGTAATCGTTCACAAATTGCGACTCGGCTTACATTCAATTTTCTCGCCAGGACATTTTTTGTCGTGAACGTTGAAATGACCACATTTGAATTGTTGAAAGCACGTTTCACATGTTCTTATGGTTGGAGCATGCTCACCATAAGTTTCCACCAGCAAACGATGACATATGGCGGCTTTTTCCTTTTGATGAAAAAAGAAAAGTAATGCGTGCCGCAAATGCACGTTTTCAGGCACAAAACTCGACATTTTCAAAAAATTATAAACCTATAACGCTGTTATTTTGGCGCAACGTAACTTGTGTAGTTTTGAGGATAATATCAGTAGAATAAAATAACATCTGTATCAAATCATAACATTGCATACTTATGGCTAGTGAAATCTGTTACAAAAACCGGAAAGTAATTACCGACACACCTGGTAATATATTTATTTGATAACCGTTTTTAATGAACTGTGTAAAAATCACGAATATTAATCAAACGTTATATTAATAATTCAAAAAGTTGTCTCAATGAAATAGGTTCTTTGTCCTGGTTCATGGTTTCCTTACAAAATCCTAAATGTAAATAATAATAATAAATAATAATAAATGAACCGGGATAAAGGACCTATTCCATTCAGTTGTTAATGTAACGCTTGGTTAACTTCCCGATGAATGATTTTTATACGCTTCATTAGGTACGGTTGTCATATACATAGAACATAGTTTAGTTTTAGAATTAGATTGGAATCATCTCCTGATGATACTAAAATGGTTAGCGAAACGCGCTTTGAGAAGTTAAAAATAGAGCGACTTGGTGGTTACTTTCTTTTTTGATTACTTGTTTGTTACTGATATTTTTCATAAATATTTATTTGCAGTAATACTATCCCTTCTCTTAAGTAAATATTAGATGTTAATAAGATGCTGTAATATGAATCTAACTAGACTTTGTAGTTAGTAATTTAATAACGAAATAATATATCGTTACTTTAAGAATACATAAATTCCTAAAGTTTTTGCTTAATAACATTCATGGCATTTGAAATAGTTATTGCAGTAAATAAGAAGGAAAGGCTCTGACATTTCGCATGTTAAATATTGATATTCAATGATAAAGCAATTTAATTTTTTTTTTGATGTTTAACTGTTCTAAATCTGCTTGTAAATTGATTTTATTTGCATTATTATGATAAATGACACGGGTTCAAACCTTTGAATATAAAACTACAGGAAGGACCTTATGATCCTGTAAGTGGGACTAGAATGGTAGTTGTATATGGCCGACTACTATTTCCGATTTGGCAGTGGCGTAGAGCAGTATGAACAAAACCAAGAAACTGATAAACATTTACAGTTTTTTAAAACAATAAATTATTCTATAATTATTGGTACTGTATTAAATTAATGAAGATTTACTAGATACAGCAGAGAAATATAAACATTTAAATTAATTAAAAAAAGTCTATATTTTCAAAGAGTAAAGTGTCTGTTATGTGGCCAATACGATAAAAAGTAATTAAGAAATTGGAATCTTCTGTCAAACATTGGTTATGTAATCATTACATCTTGCATTAGATTACACTATGTTACATCTTGCACAGAGTATATATATATATATATATATATATATATATATATATATATATATATATATATATATATATATATATATATATATATATATATATGGACATGGAAAAGTCCATCTGGGCTCACAAGCGAAATTGACTACATCATGACCAACGATAAAACAATATTTACCAATTGTACTGTTCTTAACAATTTTAATGTTGGAAGTGACCATCGAATGGTACGAGCAACGGTTCGGATTCACTGTCGAAAAGAGCGCGAAATAATGGTAAGATCAAAGAAGGGCAAGGTGGATTCTGGAAAACTGCTGGAGAGAGGAAGCGATTTTGAGATTGCTTTGTCAAATCGGTTTGTTGCGTTACAAGATCCAGAGGATGTGGAAATATCAGTTCAATATGAAGAAATCGCCAACAGTGTACTTCAAACGGCTGCTTCAATAGCACCAGAAGAAAAATGTCTCAAACAAACAAAAATCTCTAGTGAGACCATTGATTTAATGAAGAAACGGCGAGCAATGAGAAATGCAGGTAGTCCTTTTGGCAGGGTCGAGTACACTGAGCTCTGCAAAACTATAAGAAAACGTATTAGAGAGGACACGTGCCGATTCAATATTCAGCTAGTGCAATAAACCCTGGAAGAAAACAAAGGAATGAACAAAGCTAGCTAGAAGAAAACTAAGGAATTAACATTAGCAAAGCGTGAGGATGGCACAGTGTGCAGGGCGCGTACCCAAATGTTAGAGATTGTCAGAAGGTTTTATTCCCAGTTATATGAAGATCAGAGCCAGTCAGGGACAGCAATACCCACGCAAGAACAAATGCCAGATATCCTAGTGGAGGAAGTAACAAATGCTATAGAATTGATGAAGAACGGCAAGGTTACAGGAAAGGATAGTGTAACTGTCGAAATGCTAAAAGCTGGTGGTCGGACGTTACATAAAACACTGGCAAAATTATACTCAAAATGACTCAAAGAACAAAAAGTACCTGACATATGGAAAAATGCAGAAGTGATCCTTTTACATAAAAAAGGAGCACGGGAAGATTTAAAAAACTACCGTCCAATAAGCCTTCTATCAGTGATGTACAAAGTTTTCACTAAGATAATTTCTAAAAGAATATTAAAAAAACTGAATGACGCACAACCAAGAGAACAAGCAGGATTGAGAAGTGGATTCAGTACAATGGATCACATCCAGGTTGTACAGCAGGTCATAGAAAGGCACAACGAATACACCATGCCACTGTGCTTGGCTTTTATCGACTACGAAAAAGCATTTGATTCCATCTCAAAGCATGCGATAATGGATGCACTGCTTAGCCAAGGTGTAGAGAGAGCCTATGTAAACCTATTAGAATCGATATATGATGGAGCTACAGCCACAATTCACCTTGATGATCTTGAAGTGGGAATTAATATAGAACGAGGTGTACGGCAGGGTGACGCAATATCGCCTATTCTTTTCTCGGCTGGCCTTGAAGAAGTATTCCGTAAACTGGATTGGGAACAGGATGGGGTAAAGATCAATGGTGCAAACTTAAACCATCTTAGATTTGCGGATGATATTATTCTCATTTCACAAGACCCAGAGGAGCTGCAAAGACGCGTGCAGGAGCTGCAAAGGGCTGGCGAACCATTTGGCTTGAAAATAAACCTGAAAAAGAGTCAGGTTATGTTCAATGACTTCGCTCAGGACAGAAGAATTTCAGTTTTGGGAAGGGATTTAGAGATTGTGGACAGCTTTGTATATCTTGGGCAGAGGATTTCCATGGAGGGGTGCCCGGAATACCGCCCGGAAGTTGGAACGGCGTGTTAAATGTGGCTGGCAGGCATTTGGTAGGCTCAACATAGTGTTTAAGAGCAGACTCCCACTTTGCCTGAAAAGAAAAGTCTTCGATCAGTGCGTTCTACCCGTCATGACATACGGAAGTGAAACCTGGACACTCACATCGCAATCAATTCAAAAACTTCGAGTGGCACAGAGGGGAATGGAAAGATGTATGCTTGGCATTACAAGACGAGACAGAAAGTCCTGCTCATGGATCAGGGAACAAACAAAAGTCTGTGACATCATTGGAAGAGTAAAACAATTGAAATGGAGATGGGCAGGCCATATAGCAAGGCGATGGGACGACAGATGGACCAGGGCAATCCTGGAGTGGATAGCGCTTGATCGCAAACGTCCGCGAAGAAGACCGAAAGCACGATGGATTGATGACATCGTTAAGTATATTGGACCCGAGTGGCAGAGGAAAGCCCAGGACCGTGAAGGTTGGAAGCATGCTGAAGAGGCCTTCATTCTGCAGTGGATCGATACGGGCTGATGATGATGATGATGATGATGATGATTATTTATTATTAAAATACATATATCCTTTCTGTATTTAGTTGTTCAGTGTTTAATGTCCCTTAAACAAAATTAACTTTGTATATCTTCTACACATTTTTTCATCTACTACACCGTTTTTGCAAATATAATTAATTCTTGTATTGTAAATAGTCAATAAATAAACTAAAGTGTCAGATATAAACTCGAGAATAAACTCATTTTGCATAACAACCAAAAAAAAACGAACTTTCAGGAGTAAATGCTATGAAAGGTGTTTATTAAAATGATAAAATAAAAAAATTACATATTATAAACAGTCCACTTCAATTGTTGGAACAGCATTTGGTAGTAGTCTCACTTTTACCTTAGATGTTCGATCAAAACAGTCCTCAGCAAAATGAGGGAACATAAAAACCTACTACGGTTCGGAATAAAGTGAGGCTTTTTAATAAAATTAATCCACTGTGTTCTTCTATTTGGAATCTTTGGGAAATGTTGAAAAAATATGAACTGATTTAATAACTTGAAATCCAAATCACAATGGAATTAACATTTACATTTATTAGTATAATAATTTTTGAAAAGGATTGTAAAAAAAGGTAACACCCTGTGTGATTAATTATATTTTATAGATTATATGAATAAAGTAACATGTTTTATATGTATCCAAGGAAAACTAAGAAATTATCTGAATTATTAAGGCTCAGTATCTCAGAAAACTAAACATTCTAGAACATACGTTGAAAAATTAAGTTCTAAAAAAAATCACTACCTTGAATAACATTATAATTATAATATTTTACCTAAATCAATTTGACTACGCCTATGCATACCAGGCGATATGTTTACTTCATAACCTTAAAATGTCATTGAAACAAAATACGTTTTTATTGTATTGTTATATGTAATGTTACTTCTGAATTTTGATTTTAAGTACCTTACTTCCGATATCATCGCTTTTATTATCAATATAATAAGTATTAATATGTATTTATACTAGAACACACAAAAATAGTATTCCAGTACACTTATTCGGCACTTATTATTGACACCAACTACCAAAATTCTTAAACAATGAGTCATCTATGGTGTTTCAATATGGTTATTTCCGTTTCCTTTTATATGTGCATTAAGATAGATATACGATAATTAAGATAGACGATTTAGATACGATAATTAAGATAGATATAAGATAGACAAGGCTCCTTTTAGTTTTATATTCAAAGGTTCAAATAAATTAATTTTTAACATACACTATTATGCAAAATTAGAGAAAGTTATTTTTAACAGAGCGATTGTTAATTATTTTCTAATAATTATAATCCGACAGATAAGAAGATATATGTGGAGTTATCATGTGTTGTATGTTTAAATAGAAAGTTTTAAGTGCTAATCTGACTTCGTTTTATATATAGTCAAAACGGCTTATTTACGATTCCATTCTTCGCGTTTTCAGTATTCACGGATTAAAACATTGTGACAGCTTCTTGTATTCGCGACTGAAAATTTCCTTATTCGCGCATCCAAAACTAATGATATATATATTGTATTTTTAGAATAATATGTATTTATGTACCAGTTACACTTTCAAATCAAACAAGTATCACCCAAAGTATTTATAAACGCACATTTTAAAGAACCATTACGCACATTTTTAAAAACCTGCTGATGAATAGATGGGTTCAAGGTACGACAATTACTGCTTAACATCAAAATTGTTGGAGAAGCTGCATCTGCAGACACTTCAGCAACAGCAAAATATCCAGAAGAATTTTCAAAATTAATTGCTGATGGTGGATTCAGGTATGAATGCAGACGAAACTTGCCTGTTTTGGAAAAGAATGCCGAACAAAACTTTTATATCCAAAAGTAAAAAGTTTGCCTCTGGTTTTAAGGCAGCCAAAGATAAAGTTACACTGCTGCTCTATTCTAATACATCAGGAGATTGTTTAATTACGCCACTTGCTACAGATCGCTAAATCCTCGTGCTTTGAAAAATCAAAACAAAGACAACCTACCAGGGTTTTGGCATTCAAACAATAAAGCGTGGGTTACAAGTGTATTTTTTTTAAGATTTTATTAAGATTCTCACAATTCAATCTTTAAAATATACAATACAATAATTTTCAAAACAATACGATACAGTCTGTATGGCTAGATCATATGCTAATATAATAAGAATATTAAACTACAACTCACAAAGCACTACTTGTGTGTGGGTCAAACCCAAGAAAAGAAAATAGAAATGTTAGAAAAAGAAAAAACGTCACAACATTCAGCACAGACAATCACATTACATGAAATAAGAACAAGAGGATGAAAAAATACACAACCCGACACCATATATTAAGGCTCAACAACAAGGGAAATCAATTTAGCCATGCTGACAAACACCGACCTGAATGAGGCGCGCACAATTTCTTTATATTTTGATAAATTGCCAGATAATTGATGTTCTTCTTCACAATGTTATCTTTATGTTTTCCCATTAATAAGCTCATCGAAGTACCAGGGTTTCTGAAGTGCAAAATTAAGCATCCTAGTCTTACCCATATTAACGAGCATTATATTTTCAACAAACCAGCTTTTCAATATTTTCAATTCGCTTTGAATAATTTGCAGCACTTTTAATTTTGTATCCCCTGCGTATAACAGGGCTGTGTCATCAGTAAATGAAAAAATGTGGCCGTTTATTTCTAAGGAATTAAGGTCATTTATATTAATTATAAATAATATTTGGCCTAACACACTATCCTGAGGGACTTTACATAACACTGATCTTTCTATGCTTTTATACCCATTCACTTTAACAATCCGAGTTTTTCCAGATAAATAACAATTGAATAACTTGCAGGGCATAGGACGAGATTATTTTGAACAGATAGAACTAAGTAACATTCAAGAATTACTTGAAATATATTTTTTCCATATGATACATACTTGTATCTGCTTTCATTTTTGTTCAAACATTTGTCATATCGCTCAACAAGTTTTTGAATTCCGACGTCAAAGAAATCTGCCGCCTGTGAAGAAGCAGCCATGACTGCATTTTTATCTTCTTCATCGTCATTGAACCGTTGACCACCAAGGAACTCCTTTAAGTACCCTCCATTAAGTACCCTTTAAGTACTCCTTTAAGTTAAGTAAGAAACAAGTGAAAATCACTGGGTGTAAGGTCTGAACTATAAGCTGGCTGATCCAGTTCTTCCCATCCAAAAGACCTGATTAGACCTTGTGTTTTTGCAGAAACATGTGGCCTGCATTGTCATGGAGCAACATCACACTGGAAGACAGTAGGCCACGCCGCTTTTTTTGTATGACTCGTCAGAGATTTCTCAAAGTGATACAATACGCTTCAGAATTGATTGTTGTGCTTCTCGGCATAAAATCCACTCACAAAATCCCTTTCCTGTCCCAAAAGACAGTCGCCATGATCTTTCGAGTTACAATTATCTGTTTGGCGACGATGTGTGTCGCTATTCCATTGACTGTTGCTTGGACTCAAAGGTCATGTGAGACACCCAAGTCTCATCTCCTGTAACGATGTGGTCGAACAATTCATCTCCTTCCTGATTGTATCCCGCCAAAAACGATAAATCATAACCCAAGCTCTTTGTTTTGTGATTGTCCGAAAGCAGTCTTGGAATTCCCCAGAACACAGTTTTCGATAATTCAGCTTCTCCGAAACAATGGTGTACAAAAGTGACCTTGAAACCTGTGGAAATTCACTTGATAACTTTGAAATCGTGAATCGTCTGTTCTCTCGAATCTTGTCCACATAACAAAGCAAATCGTCAGAAATCAGAAAACGTCGGCTATGGCGTGGCTTTTCATGCACATTAACCCGCCCGTCCTTGAAAATTCTCACTCACTTTCAAACTTATTGTCACTAATAGCATTATCAATGTAAACATCACAAATCTGACGGTGAATTTCCGCTACTGTCCAGTTTCTTGCACTCAAGAATCGAATCTCAAATAAACTCATTTTTCATCGTAGGTAACAATCCATTTGATGCATTGAAAATTGAAAATTAGTAGGGTTTTTGAGGACAGTTTTCCGCGTTTCAACTCACTGCGTGGTTTGTTGCAGTGATAGTTCATGAGGGATATTTCAACATCTCTTTGGCACCATTCCTGTGTCTCACAAATGCCGGAACGGCCGTTTGGATGACTCCTCCCTCCCCTGAAAGTTCTTTAATGTTTGTCCTATGATTAGCAGCTCCAGCTCCTCTTAAAGCACGAGGCAGAGACCGTGGAAGATCTTCAAGACTCATGCCACTAAACGAACAGGAAAATTCCTTAGGATGGCTCAGCACATGATCTCTGGAACGGCTGCCATTTCTTGTCGGACATTTTCTTTTTACTGCACTAAAGAACTCGGTTTATTGACATACATTTTCGATTTTAGATAGCCCTGCATGAAAAAGTCCATAGGGCTCAAATCAGGACTACGTGGAGGTCAATTTATTTAACCTTTCCTGGAGATCAATTTGTTTGGGAAAATTTCACGAACTCGTGGCAGAGACGTGTTGGAAGTAAGTGACGTTGCTCCGTACTGCTGAAACCATGTTTTTTGATTATAATTGAGATTTGCAGTTCAGATACCAAAAAATTGTCCGACATTTCCACATAACGCTTTGAATAGGCCGATTATTCCTCGCGCTGACATTGCAGCACATACAGTGACTTTAGGCGAATGTAGGGGTTTTTACTGTTTGTGTTTCGGGTTCGTTGCAGTCCAGTAACGACAGTAGTGCTTATTTACATGACCGTTGAGATAAAAATGAACCTCGAATCATTGTTTTTGTACAATTCTCGTACACACAACGCACGGTCTGTTCCCGAGAAACGCTCCATACATACCGACTAAATTCCTAAACTCGGGGCTAACGATTCGCATGCGCCTCGCTCCCCTCATAGTTGTTGCTTATACCCAGTGAGCCAATGAAATAGAAACTTTCTTATGGGACACCTTGTACTATAGTACATTTATATTTGTCATTACAAATTATCGAATGTGGGACAGATTACAATATTTTGGCATTTCATAAAAATTGTGGACCATATTTTTTCCTGTATATTTTACTTGTACCAACGAAAAAGGTTTAGCAATCCTGTAATTGTGTCAGTCGATAATAAGTAGAGATTTTTCAATATAGATGTGTTTGATGCAAAAATCAAGCATTGACAAAACTAACGCATTTAATCTGGCATTAATCTAGTATTAAAACACAGCTTGATTATCGAACGGTTCTATTTTTTGAAGTTTTGAAATTTGATCGAAACATTTTCAAATAGGGTACTATACGAAAACACCAAAAAAGCGAAAGTCACTCAATTTCAATGAAATTAACTCACAAGATGGAGAATATTACGCGGAATCGAATGGCAAAAAGCGCAGTTTGATATCTCGAACGGTTCTCTAGATATTAGCAAAAAACTGGTCGGCGAATGCAATTTTTGCAGAATGTTCGATTTTCTTCGATATTCAAAAAATCATATCTCGAAAACTAAAAGAGATAAATCAAAACGGGTGCCAGATTATTGATGCGCGTTGTTTGGAGCGTCAAATATCCGAAAATGAAGCGATTCTATTTTTTCAAGTTTTGAAATTTGATCGAAAAATTTTCAAAGGAGGTACCATAGGAAAACATCAAAAAAGCGAAAGTCACTCAATTGCAATGAAATTAAGTCACAAGATGGAGAATATTACGCGGAATCGAATGGCAAAAAGCGCAGTTTGATATCTCGAAGGGTTCTCTAGATATTCGCAGAAAACTGGTCGGCGAATGCAATTTTTGCAAAATGTTCGATTTTCTTCTATATTCAAAAAATCATATCTTGGAAACTAAAAGGGGTCAATCAAAACGGGCGCCAGATTATTGATGCGCGTGGTTTGGAGCGTCAAATATCCGAAAATGAAGCGATTCTATTTTTTGAAGTTTTGAAATTTGGTCGAAAAATTTTCAAAGGGGGTACCATAGGAAAACATCAAAAAAGCGAAAGTCACTCAATTTCAATTAAACTAAGCCACAAGATGGAGAAAATTACGCCGAATCGAATGGCGCACAGCGCAGTTAGATATCTCGAACGGTTTTCTAGATATTCGCTGAAAACTGGTCGGGGAATGCAATTTTTGCAAAATGTTCGATTTTCTTCGATATTCAAAAAATCATATCTCGAAAACTAAAAGAGATAAATCAAAACGGGTGCCAGATTATTGATGCGCGTGGTTTGGAGCGTCACATATCCGAAAATGAAGCGATTCTATTTTTTGAAGTTTTGAAATTTCATCGAAAAATTTTCAAAGGGGGTACCATAGGAAAACATCAAAAAAGCGAAAGTCACTCAATTTCAATGAAACTAAGCCACCAGATGGAGAAAATTACGCGGAATCGATTGGCGAAAAGCGCAGTTTGATATCTCGAACGGTTCTCTAGATATTCGCAGAAAACTGGTTGGGGAATGCAATTTTTGCAAAAACTCAAGATTTGTGGTTATATGAACTGCAGATATGTGGAACATTTATTATACTACTATATTTGGTTATAATTTATGGTACGTTATACTTCTGAAAAGAAATAAACCCTACCTTTTCTAGAAAGAACTGATGTTTAATCTATGAGAATCTATGAGACCGGAAAAGAAACGTGAAATTTATTCTTAAGACCCCCAGTACCAACTTTTAATTTACAACAAATTTCATGCAACCCGACGAGATATACTAATATATACTAAATCACATTATTTAACTTCTCGAAGCGTATTTCGCTATCCATGTTAGTATCATTAGGAGAGGATTCAATTTAAACTTTTATATAAAATAATTTGGGGTTTAGTGGTAAATCTCCTCGAGTTTATGTTACGCACCGAAGGTTTCAACAAAATAATTGAAAATTGTTCTAATTTTGTACATTAGCCGCTAAAGCAATATGTTCAGATGTATACGGTATAACACATTGGTCAATAAGTCTCCAGGTTGACAAATAAAACACATTTTTTTTGCAAATTTCGACTGTGTTCATCAATATATTCTCCTTGAAAATATTCCCCAGTTTCAGCAATTATCTCTTCATTGGAGTGAAATTTCTTTCAATCGAGCATTTTTTCGAGGTATGAGAACAGAAAATAGTTGCTGGCGGCCAGATCTGGAGAATACGTTGGATGAGGAAACAATTCTAAGAGCAATTCATGCAATTTAGCCATCGTTGCTAACGATTTGTGACACGGTGCATTGTCTTTGTGAGACAGCACGTTTTGTGTTTATTTGAAGCGATCTCGTTCTTCAAACGCACCAATAATGCTATGTAATATTCGCTATTGATGATTTTACCTTTCTTGAGATAATCGATGAACAATATCCTATGGGTATTCCAAAATACACAGGAAATAACCTTGCCTGTCGATGGCTGTATTTTTGGTCGCTTTGGATCGTTTTGACCGGCTGCTGTCCACTCAGCTGAGTGTTGATTTTACTCCGGAGTATAGTGATGGATCCATGTTTCATCCATTGTCACATACCGCACGGAAAATCCTTTTTATTTTGTTTAAACATTTCCAAACATTGCTCAGAATTATCAATACTTTGTTGTTTTTGGTCCGCTATGAGCAAACGCGTTACCCATTTCGATAGCAATTTACTCATTTCCAAATCTTTATTTAAAATAGTGTAAACACTTCCTTTCGATACCTTAGCTATATTCCTTTCTATATCAGCTATCTCCTGCAGCTTCACTTTACCGTTTTGAATTTTTACAGATTTTTTTTGATGTTGTTTGGTGTAACTACTTCATTGGACGTCTACAGCGTTCAGCATCATCGGTGTTTGTACGACGTTTGAATTCAGCATACGAATCAATTATGCTTGATTCTCTTGGAGCAGAATCCGGGTAATGTTTATCAAGCCATTGTTTTCGACACACACATTCATAACACACAAAATTCTTTTTTTTTTCATAACTTTGAAAATAATAAAGGTAGCGTCAATTAAAGCACAACAACTCAGAAACTAGTAGGCAGATTGTCATGATTTTTTGGCACATGACGTTTGAAGATTGGCACAATCGACCACTGGTAAAGATTTTTGTGTGGTCGGTAAAGTGACGCCATCTATATATACATCAGACTGGGGACTTATTGACTAATGTGTTATAGTTACAGCGTTTTTTTTTTATCAAAATTGCCTATATCAGAATCAGCTCAATTTTCAAAAGGCAAAAAAAACGTTTTTATTTATTTACCTTCATAGATTAATATTTTTTATATTTATGGTTAATTACTTCGTCCTTCATGTATGCTGAATTTAGTGGTATATTAAAAAAGTTCAGAAAAAGTATAGGACATGGGTGCTTTTTGCAAAAAAAAAAAAACGAAATAAGTTAATTTTAATAGCAGTGTCTTTATTCCAAAAGTTTTTATTGATATCTAAAAAAAGTAAAATTTACACATAGAAAGTTTTATTACTGAACAACTTTTAAAAATCTTTAGCTTTAGTCTACTAAAGAATATTAAGATAAAAATAATATTATTTATTATATTTACCTATTTCGATTAGACTTTTATTTATTCAAATATGAAAGGAAAGAAAAGGAAAGGAAAGGAAAGGATTTACTGTTAGAGACGCATCAGCAACTACAAGGCTATTTAGCAATTGGACCTAGAGCTTAACATGGGTTCCGAACCACGGTCATCAGCCACCGACAACCCAGGTCAGCACCTACCGACCATCAGAAAGCCTACCGACTGGCGAGTGACCAACGTAGAACACTTCGCAGAAGGCATCCGGCCTTACCCAGCCTTTAACTGGCGTGACTGAGGGGTAATTCGTTGTCGGATTTTACACTTTTGCCTAGAAACAATCACAAACATTTAGAAAGAAGACATTTAGAAGAAAGAAAAAAATATACCATCCATCCGAGCGCTGGAATCGAACCAAGTACCGCTCAGCATATAAGTCTCTGATCCACCCAGCTTTCACAATTCTATTATTCGGAAATAATAGAAAAATAGAACCACAAACAATAAAACTAATATCACAAAATAACAGCTTCAATGAAAAAGATATTACGGAAACAATTACTAATTTTCAAGTGTACCCAAAAGTAAAACAAACAAATGATAAAAAAAATTGTAAAATTACATATTTCGGTCCAGTTTCGGAACAAATAGCTCGCTCTTTGAGGAAATATAATTTACAAATAGTGTTTAAACCCCCCGGGCACTGGGCAGTTTTTGTAAAAAGCGCCTCAATTGTAAATATTGTGCATAAATAAAGAATAGTTTTGATTGATTGCGCGGTTGGCTCTTGGTGAAACATAGTAACAATGATAATAATTAAAACACTTGTTATTTGTTTCACAATATATTCAAGATATTCTCTAACATGTTTCGGCCTCGCGACCATTCTCAAAGAGAGTTATGTATAAACTAAACTAAAGTTTCAAAGTGCTGTCTAATGGAAGTCGGTTATTTCATCTCGTTAAATTTATTACACTATCAATAATTGGAGTATTTCCGAAGTCTAGCTGGGTGTTTGTTAGGTTTTTGCCGTCGTATATGGCTTTTTTAATTTCGAAAACTTCCAGGTAATTTAACAGCCTGCTTTTATTGCAGCTATGTATTAATTTGGTATTATTAATGTTAAAAAAATGGTTCTGGTCTATACAATGTTCGGCAAAGCCCGTCTTTCTCTGATTGTGTAAAATTGAATATTTATGTTCTTTTAGCCTATCATTGAGCGATCGAAAACTATTTCAAAACCAAAGAAAACTATTGAACCAAAAGCTGTTTCATAGTGAAAGCATCGTGTAAAATGTAATAGACATGGATAATTGAGATGTTCTCAATGTTAGTAGGTTTGCGTTCCTTTAATTGGCGATCTTTTAATACGACGAAGTGTTCAGATCTTGGTATAATTGGTATCCTCCTAATTTCATTATCATTCTCAACACCAAAATCCCTTCATGATGCAGTACTACCCTTCATAATACGTAAGGGAAATAACTTTTCTAAACTTAACCAACCACTCTTCACATAATTTGTAAAAAAAGTTCGTTACAAAAAGAAACAAAAACCTAACGGCTTTTGAATGCACTGTATGCATTGTACGTGTTTTTGATAAAGTCGATTCAGTACTTTTTTAACAGAATAATTATATTTTTAAATAATACCTTAAGATGTCTATGAAACAAAAAAAAACCTAACAGTTGACGATGTTGCCAATTGTCCTGGGCCACCAAGAGGCCCCAAAGTGAATAAAAAATCTAGCTTCGTTTCGGGGAGCAATCTCAGGTAAAATAAGTAAGAGCCTACTGGTCGGGCTACCTTAAAAGCCAAGCTAAAGTCTAAGTCTAAGTTGCCAATTGTTGGGAAAAAAATTAAGTTCTGAGCTGTTTTCTGCTGAAATGGCTGGATTTTGAATACACGATTTAGGGCCGGTTCTACAATGCAAGTATATACCTGGTATAAGCTATAATTGGAATAAAGTCTGAAACGCCCTTTCTACAATCGCCGAATAAAGCTATTCTCGGTAGAAATCATCAGATATAAGTTATCCTACTACTGCTACTACTGCTTGTCCTGTGTGTCAAGTTGACCCTGAGGCCCTTACTTTTGTTCTCTTGTTATCGATTACGACTGTTTCGCGTCAGTCGCAATCTGGGTTTTATGCGCCGTCCTTTTGGCGCGGTTAATACCATACGGTATGGTCGAGTCATATGGTCAAGTGATAGTGATTACAGCTCCGGAAACGACCCGCGAGGGTCGAGTCCAGTGGAAGTTTGTTCGTAGATTGATTGGTTGGTTCGCTGGTCATTGACGCTGGATTTTTTGAATGAACTGGTGTACTGTTCGGTTCTTCTTCGTATCTGTGGTGTTTTGGCGTATTCTTTTTTATTTTCTTGATGTTATTCTGTTCTATTTTGTTTTATTATTCTCTTTTTTGTTATCTTGATGTTCTCTTTTTTGTTTTCTTGATGTTATACCGGTGTTAGTGGTTTTGTTTTGATGTTGTTGGTAGCACAGAATGGACGGACTGGATGTTGTTGTCGGTCCCAGTGCGTCACATCTTCACCGTCTTCGGGGCTAAGGCTTATTCTCTTGGTTAGGTTTGAGGTCGCCGCGCGTCTGCGTGACGAACCTCGGGGGTGCCCGCTCCCTAATCCAGTTCGGACTCCCGCTGCTGGAACGGTCAACAGCCATGGACGTCTGCCCCCACGATGGCCAGCGCGCTCGCAACGCATCCGACCATCACAGAGTCCATCCTCTGCTTACAGTATTACACTGTTTATTCCTTGTTAGCGAGTCCGGGCAAGAAGGATTTGGTGTTGCTGCCGGTCCCGGTGCTTCGTTCTTCACCAACTTCGGGGCTAAGACTTATTCTCTTGGTTAGGGTTGAAGTGCCGTCTAGCGGAAACGACACTTCGGGGTTGTCCGCTCCCTTGGCCAGATCTGTACGTCGGCGACCGAGACTACCAACCGACACTGTTATCTGTCCCCATGGTGACCAGACAAAACACGTCCGATCACCTCAGAGTCTCGTTCCGAACTTTGTATAAGTTATCCCCTTGAATTTGGGCGGATATACTCCGAATATAGTTATTCTTGCTTTCTATTGGACAGCTTCATTTGTCAATATTAATAAACATAACCTGTCCTTTCTTTATATTCGATTAGTATATAACAGTGAAATAAATAATTGATATGGATCCAATAAATATAAACATTTTTGATTGTGATGAAAATGATTTTGAAGACGTAGTTTAAATTCGACGGCCAAGGGTATTTAAACATCGGAATGAAAAAACATAAATATATTCTTTAGTTATACGATTTTTAAGGTAAAATGTATTTTTTAGGCCCGATTATTTCGTGGAGGTTGACGACCTGGAGTTTTTTAAATGTTTTCGCGTACAAAAACGAAATTGTGCAATGTTTCTGAGTTTTATTGAAGATATAATTAAATCTTCAACAGATCGTAATCGTGCGATAAAACCTGCAACAAAATTGTTTTTAACATTGCGTTTTTACGCTATGGGTAGTATGTTACTTGCAGCTGGAGATTTCGCAGGAGTAAGCAAAACATCTGCTGGTACGATTGTTACCAAGGTAACTTTAGCGATTGCATCATTATGTGGAAGGTACATCAAGTTTCCAGAAACAGAAGCAGATCGCCACAAGTTAAAAGAAGAGTTTTATACTATTACAAGGTTTCCTCATGATATCGGTACTATCGACTGCACTCATGCCTGTATTATTTTACCAGGTGGAAATAAAGCAGGAAGGTACTGTAACAGGAACGAGTATTTTTCATGGAATGTTCAAACAATATGTGATGCACGCTTACGTATAAAGGATATTGTTGCACGGTGGCCTGGATCAACTCATGATCAAACTCTCTACTACGACTACTTTGTAATTTAGTCTCCTTATGTCTGTTTAGCTATGCAGCGATTTTGTTCGCTGAGAATAAATAAACATTTATTTATCTATAAGAACGGTAAATTGGAAACTTTCTGTAATAAATTTATTTGTCTAAATATGTTGTTGATAAACGTCAAAATAAAAGAAAAACTGATGTACATTTTTTAACGTTTTATTTTAAGCCTCATGATGATACATCAATTTCTAAAATAAATAAAATCCCTGAATGCCGACTATTTATTTGTTATCTATGATGCTAGCTAATTATGTAATATTCACATCTATTAATAAATCATAATTATAAACAAAGAATGCCTGTGTGGTTGGCCATACAATATTTTCATTTCCAACTGATGTTTTTTCTTCCAAGAATTTTCCTTTCCTTTCTGATTCCTCCAGAAGTGCCATTTGCCAAAATCAATGAACTCAATCTTCATACACTTCATACATACTCTTCATACACTTTTCCACTGCGCCCTTGCTGCAACTTGGATGAAACTGATTCGTTTTGATCTATGTAGGTGTTGAACCTATTTTAGTGTAGGTACTGCAATGTTTAGATATATATATATATATATATATATATATATATATATATATATATATATATATATATATATATATATATATATTATATATATATATATATATATATATATATATATATATATATATATATATATATATATATCATTTCTTGAATAATGTTTACCTATATAATTTGAAACACTTTGCTTTTAGGCTGTCTCAGCTGGTGTGGATTCCATAAACTCCATTTACAATTTGCCTATAATTATTAATTACTTTTATTTTATTACTAATATTTTTCATTTGAGTATACATACAAATTCTATATTGGCACTAGAAGATTCATTTGTAGTATCTCCAACTGCCTTATATTTTCTTCTTCAAAAGCCTCAGTAATGGGGCTTGCAGTGTCTTTTGCAACTGGCAAATCTGTATTTACTATAAAATATATACACAAGACAAAAAATCTGAATGAATAAAAACATATAAAATAACCCATACCAACATCAGAATAATACAATGCCCTTACCCCAACACAAATCAAACCCAGCACCCTATTTCCAACACCATCTAACTTTTCTCTCTCGTTGGGCCTCCACCTGTTTTGTACATATATTGTTTATGTTCCGCATAATCCTTCTTTATTGATTTTCTTAACAAATCTCATTTCTTACGCTACATTTTGGGAGTTCTTCCTGTACCACAAACTGCAATGAACCTTTCTTCAATCATTCTCCATTTTATATCTTTGGTATTATTGGAAAGGGTGTCTGTTTTCTTGTACTCTGGAATATAATAATGCGAGGATCACCGGCACTGTTAGTACGTAAAACAACTTTATACGTACCGATAATTTGTTTACTTGCCTCACTCAAATCGACTAACAGAACAATTTCGTCAATCGTGAAATTATTGCACGGCTTTTTCTCTATTTTAATAATTATATATTTTAATAATAAAACAATTTTATACTTTGTCATCTATCACTTTTTTTATATGTGTGAGTATAGTTTCGTACAACGATATTACATTTTCAAACACTACTTTAAAACTAATGTATTACAGCTGTTTTTCCTATGTACCTAATTTTACACTTTTATTGGGGTTAATTTTTTTACAATATTTTAAATAGTATGGAATTCCGGAGATCTATCTGATCATTTGAGAGATGTCTAGACGGTTCTTTATTATATTTACAAACTTCAATTGCTTCTAAATTGTTTAATTTTTTGCATTTTGGCGCTGTACTTTAAATCGTTTTACGAAACTAGAGTCACGCAATTTTAAAAATAAAAGTGATATATAACAAAGTAGAAAATTGTTTTATTCGATTTAAAAAATGAACTATCACAAAGTAACGGACAAATCAATCAATAATATTTTTATAATTTCCAAACCGAAGGTTCCCACACCTTCAACTGTCAACGATGGCCCAATCCCACCTACTATTTTATTATGTATTAGAACTACTACAGCCATATTTTAGGTATAACTAAAGACGTTGTAGGCAACAGGCCAACACCAGATATCCTGAGAATAATACCTGGTATAACCCATTCCGAGTGTAACTGTTCGCCGTTTATACTTGGTATATACTTGCATTGTAGAACCGGCCCTTAAGGAAACTTTTAGTATAAATAAATGTAAAGAATCGTTAGTTTTATTTACGAAAGTTATTTCCTTTACACCTTGTATATTAACAGGACTTAAATCCATTGAGTAAAAACGTTTAAATATTAAGGTTATGGAATTCAAAATATAGTATATTGACAAAACTAATGCATTACCAGAATCTTTCAACATCAATAAAGAAACGAACAACTCACAAATAAGAACGACAAAAATAAACCTCTTACATCATTGTTCGGACTCATTAAAAAAATCGTTTCGAAAGTTTGTCACTTTTAAAACACTATATTTGTTCGTTCTAGAGTATATTTGAATTATGGAACAATAAGTGTCGAGTGTAAATAATTCTCATTACCTACTTTTCATACCAGTTGGTGAAATAAACAGAATTAATCGGTATAAGGCTTTAAAAAGGAAATGCGTAATTAACATTAATATTGTAGTTCCAATTAACGGTCTCGATCTTAACTGTTAACTTATACATTGAAAGTTGTTTTATAGTTTTCTGCAAGGCATGCACAATTAATGTTTAAGCAATCTGTGTCAGTAATATGGCCTTCAAAATAATTTTGTCATTTATTATATTTTTTCAAATTTAATCATATAACGGGGAAATAAACGTATTTAGGGATTATACAAATTGCAAAATAAGTAGTAGAATTTAAGCGAAGGAACATTCTTTATGATTATAGCCATAATAACCGGTTATAAAATAATGTATGAAGTGATTTGGGAATAAATGAATGCAGAGGAAATACAAGGAGAATCATACGACAAACAGATATTTTTCCACAACTTTAAGACAGTAAAAAGCTTTCGCCCCAGAGATACTTTGATCCAAAGTCGCAGGTGATGAAATATGAACCAGCATACGAGGATTGCTATTTATGTACCCAGAATAATAAATAAAAACAAATATTTATAATTGAAAATGGTTTTTTTTTTATTATTCAAAATATTCTTCGCGATAATCCATACACTTTTGCATACATTTAAACCAGTTTTCATAGCATCTTTTTCCATCTCCATAACATGCATTCTGAACGTAACAACTGCTTCTTCTGGCATCGAAAATCGTTGACCACGTAGTTTATTCTTCATGGACGGGAATAAAAAGGAATCATTGGGCGCCAAATCAGGACTGAACGGTGGATGACCCATCAATTCGATGTTTTGACCTGTCAAATATTGAATTGTTCGGTCCGATATGTGAGAGCTCGCGTTGTCGAGATGAAGAATGATTTTGCGTCGCTGGTTGTTTTTTCTTCTTTTTTCAAAGACTTCTGGCAAATAAATGATTGCGTGCCGTTCAGAAATGACCGTTCTACGATTCTCGAGTTGCATTGTAGTCACATGCCAATTTACCCCCAAAAACAGAGGCGACCATTTGCTTGAAAATGCTTCTTGCGCGAACAACTTTTGTTGGGTTTGGGTCATTTTGAAAGACCCATACAGTCGACTGCTGTGTCATTTTGAAAGACCCATACAGTCGACTGCTGTTTACTATCGGGCACCACGATTGTATTTTTTGAGCATTTCTTTGCACCAATCGACACGAGCCTTTTTTGAGCAATTAACAAATTAGGCGAAATCCAACGCGCACAAACCTTTCTCACGGTTAAATGTTGGATGCCTCAATCTCAAGGTATATCACATGACGATCTTGCTTTATCAGTTCGCGCTCAGTATCGATGTTTTCTGGCACAACAACCGATTTTTTACTACCTTCTTTAAATTTTTCCATGAGCGAACAACGGCCACGATTAAATTCACTAAACCAGTGACATTCAGTGGTTTTAGATGGTGCTTCATTCCCAAAAGTCGAAGTGAGTTGATCGATGCACTGCTGTTGAAATAATCCACGTCGAAAGTCGTAAGGAATCATCGCACGAAAATTCTCACGAGTTAATTCCATTTTTTGACTGAGATGAAATTTTCTAGTCACATTTCTGTGTATTTTGAATTTTGTTGTTAGTTCTAATGTATTCTTGATTGCTTTGGGCTAATTGGCCTGCTATAAACTATATTCATAAATTAAGTTCCAGAATTACAAATCATTTAAAGAAAGAAATAATAGCATAATTTGATGTTCCTTTATTCCAGATGTTCATAAATTTTAAAGAGGCTCTTTTAAAGAGGCTCTTTTAACTCTGAGTTTAACATAGTATTGAACAAAGTCGTCTGTGAAGCAGACACTGAACACATCTGGAACAGTGATAAATAAAGAAAAACATATGGTAGGGTATTCAGGTAACCTAAACATATTAAGTTTGAAAAGATCATTAAGAAACCTATAATGAAATAAATGTGAGCCAAAAAAGCCAGCATACAAATAAATATAAACAAAACAAAGGTAATGGAAATGAGAACTAATCGAAGAAGAGAACCAAGTTGGATATGAAAATTATAAATGAATTTACCTATCTAGTCAGTTACTTTACACTTAGCTAATAGTGTAGAAAACTAAATCAGAACGTCATCACTGGACAAATCGTAAATCGCAATATGAAGGGTCAAATAACTACTCATATCCTGCAATCTGTTAAGGCTTAAACTCATTTGAAGGGACACAAAGGTCAAGGTCTATAAAACACTCTTTCGACCAGTAGTCACTTAATGCTGCGTGACGTAAATTAGTGGTTCGACTTTTAGTCTCCCATGCGTTCTGAATATTTGTACTTTATTTACATCTTTCACTGGATTTCACTGTATTTACCGGATTTGGCCCCTAGCGACTTATATATATATATATATATATATATATATATATATATATATATATATATATATATATATATATATATATATATATAAAAGATACAAGGTACTACCACTACCTATTTCTGCTTTTGACCACCGGATTTCGTCCAGAGTCACGGTCATAACAATACACAATAGTAATTGAACTAGCGAATTTAGCAAGTGTATGCTCGTTTAGGGCGCGTACTCGGCGACCAGTTTAGAAATTATTGATAATGACAGGAAAATTAAAACGGTTTTAGCCCTTGGAACTTACTGGAGTAATCAGCATGGCCCTAAGACTGGAAAGTTTGGAGACCCCTGGTTTAGATGACTCAAAAGTGGTGATTTCGACTTGAAAGATATGGAATGCCCAGATCACCCGAAAAAAAAAAGATATCGAATTGCAAGCATTGTTGGAAGAAAACGATACGCAAACTCGACAACTGCCAACAAATGATCAATTTGAACCATGAATTGATCGAAAAGCGACTAGATTGGGCTACCTGACACGGAATAGTGATTTTGCAGCACAACACTAGGTCACACACAGCGAAAGCGGCCAGAGACACCATTTCTGCACTTGGTTGGGAACTCCTGCTCTACCAGCCGTACTCACCAGTCTGGACCCCTTCCAACTAGCACTTGTTTTCATCCATGTCTTAGACACTTTTCATGAAACACTTCAACAATTATGGAGAGGTGGAAATATGGCTTGATAACTGCGCCAGTTCAAAAGATGTAGAGTTTTTCTGGGAGGGTATCCACAAATTGCCAGATAGATGGAAAAAAATGCGCAGATAGCGATAGCGTGTATTTTGAATAAATCATTTTACACTTTTCTCCCAAATTAAACATGTTTTTTTTAAGAAAGAATTAAGAATTATTGACCACTACAGCTGGTGTTACCCGATCTTTTTTTCATTATAACCACAGTAAAAAATCACAAAAAAAGGAATACCTCCGTGCTTGCCAAATATGTATAAAATGTAGGACCTCCTTCCAAGAAAAAAAAATCAATTTTGCAATTTTTTTAAACACACTGTGTACATCTTTATAAATTTAGATTTTTAAGAATAACAGCTTAATCAAAATATGCTGCTTTGTCTAAATTTATAGTTGAGTTCCACGATTTTTATTTAGTTTAGAAATATAATCTTCGTTTATTACCACATCTATTTGCATATCATCTGGGTGTAGTTTGCATATAAAATGTAGCTAATGTATCATCTTAGAATGACGGTTAATGATATTTCAGTTTACCGTATTAGTATATGATTATAACAAGTATTCGTTATTGCATACATTATCGAAAGAAGAGCCTTTGTTACCACATGACTTATGAATAAACATATAAATGAATAGGTCATAAACAAACCAAGAATGTCGTTCGTGATCGTGCCTAGAAAAAGAACTTTTTTATTTTTATTGTTCTGTGTCAATTTTTTTCGTTTTTTATATTATTACTAGAGACCGGTTAAACTTGAAGAGATTTACCACTAAACAGCAAATCGCTTTTTTTGATCTGTTCGACGCATGTTTCGCTAACCATGTTAGCATCATCAGGAGATGATTTAATCTAATTCTAAAATTAAACTATGTTCTACTTATATGAAAAACCCTAAATCTCTTCAAGTTTAGTGTTTCACACCAAAGGTTCCAATAGAAGAATTGATTTAGAGACCAGTTGTAAAAGATAAATGAATAAATCGTTTCATGCAATGGAATGCGACATTACTTTAAATTATGAAAATATCTATATTTACAAAATGTTTATAAACTCTTTTCAATTATTGTTTATGAGTACTTTGGATTGCTTGTTTTTTTATGTTGTGTGGTAAAAAAGTAGCAGTACCAAATTTGCACAACGATGAAGCTAAAACTAGTACAAAATATGTATCGAAGGTACAATCGGAGGCAAAAGTATTGAAAATCCTAAATCCCCGAGTATCTTTGCTTTACAGAACATAGAAAAGGAAAATTAATAAATATAATGCTACAAAATAATGTATAATTAAAAAATAAAGAGTAAATTTCTAATCTATAGTCTAGAATTAAATTAGTAATAACAAATAATATGAAAACAAAATACTTTTGGTAGTGAATATGTCTTGATTTTAACTTTTCGGCAAAACATTTTTTATTTAAATATTTAGAACTACGAAAATCGAATGTTTAATAATACTTCAATATTAATTAAAAAATAATATTTTTGATAATTATTAATGATTAATATTTTAAACTTTAAGAATGTATCGGAGGTATGTCAAAATACTACAAAACATTTTGTAAAAAAAATTTACAGAATATTTTTTACTTAATCCTTAAACCACTGTGAATTTCAAATTGATTGACTAAGCTGTTCAAAAGTTATTGCAATTTAAAATTTTCGTACTTTTAAACGTGATCTTATAGAGATTCACATCACAGTAAGTTAAACACCTTACTAGGCTAATTAAAAAGTTCATGGAGCGGAAGTGGTAAAACAGGTTTATAATTGAAAAAATTACTTTATTCTTCTGTATATTCTCCCTTAAGCTCAATATAATTTTTCCAGCGATTCTCTAATTTATTGGAATTATTTCATCTTTGAAGTGATTTTCTGGAAGTCCTTTAAAATACTAATCTACGGCTGCTATAACTTCTTCATTTGATAAAAAACGCTTGCCACGTAGGAATTTTTTGAGATTTGGATGACAGATGAAAGTTAGAGGGGGTTAGATCTGGTGAATATGGTGGATGCCCCAACAATTCGTAGTGAAACTCTTTCAATTTGGCCGATGCAAGAACATCTCGAAGAAGAGCCGGTGTGAACCGGTACATTGTCTTGATGAAAAATGATGTTTTTCTTCGCTAAACCAGGTCTTTTCTCACGAATTTTTGCATCCACATGATCCAAAAGATTTGAGCAATAATGTCCTGTTATTGTTTTTTTCCAGTTTGAAGGAAAAAATTGATGCTATAACCTTTACTTTGGCTGCTTCGGAGCTGAACAACCAGGGTCAGCCCATTCTGCGGTTTGTTGTCACAGTTTAGGATCATAGTAGTAAAGCCAAGTTTTATATACATAGTTGCAAAACGACGTTTAAAATATATTTTATTCTTTCAAAAAAGACCCAAATGTTAATTAGAAAGTTTTATTCCCATGTTGCACATACTTTTCCCAAGCCCAATTTCTTTTTCAAAATATGAAACATCCGTTCAGTTGAGATCTTCATGGTCTTAGTAATTTCACTCAGTCAATTGTCTGTCATCCATAACCATATCATGTATAGAATTAATTATTTGTTCAAAGTTGCACTTATTGGACGTCCAGAACGAGGATAAGTAATGTCTGAATGAGGATCATCATCCAGGCTTATACGGCCACATTGAAAGTCACGTGCCCACTTACAAACCATCGTTTATGAAGGAGCTGAATCCTCTAATACATTTAAAATTTCATTATGAATTTACATTGCCTTTAAACCTTTTTTTACAAAGAATTTAATCACTGCACGATTTGCAATATTTTCCATTTTAAAAAATATCCCTGATCCGTTTACTTTAAGCTGCTGTTTTTATACGAATGAATTGACAGATAGACTTGAAACTGCACATGCTTATATGAAGGATGGAACTTCAAAATGTAGTAAATTATATAGTTCTTTTACAGCTCTATAGGTGCCGCTCCAAAAACTTTGCAATTAACCTACTTCAAATATACAAAGAAAAGCTATCAAGCATTCCAAACTTTTAGATTATTTAACTTAAACCAACCTATTTAGAACAAATTTTGCAGAGTTTTATTATTATTCATTTTCAGTACTTTTGTGTCTGATTGTACCCCCGATACATCCTTAATTCATTTTTCTGTAGAACGACTCAGTAGTGTACGACTATAGCTAAATACGCTGATAGGCAGGGATCTTGTCTGAGCTAAAAATAAAGTAGTGAGATAGCGTTTGATGTGGCAACACGGTTGGCTTTCCCGTTAGAGGGGAAGTAGGGATCAATATCTGATGCGCCTTCAGTACAAGCTTGAACTCCTTAGAGTCATTTGATGGTATATAGTAATTTTTTGTGATTTGAAGAGTGCGTTTTGAATAATTATTTGGAACAGTGGAGTCATATTCAACTCTTTTCCGACTTCCGTCAACTCTCAGCCGCCGATCAAAACGCACAAGATCACTGATTCTGTGAATATTTTCATCATTTCTTGCAGTTGAGGACTTTCCGCTGCGAGGTTCCTCTTCAGAAATTTCATATCGTTTAAAATTTTTATTAGGTGTACAAATAAGTTCTGACCTTTCCGAATTAATCAACAGTAACTTAATTTAAAGTTCAAATATTTTTCCTGTTGCTTTAGGAATTCATAGTACCAATCTTTAACATAAAAAAACGCATATGAAAAATTTGCTACACGACACAACTTCACAAATGTCACAATTCAGCACGATATCATCCGACAGCCACGTGAGGCACAGTATTCTGCGGTATCTGAGAGTACGTACAAAAGATGGTATAAACGATTTATCATATATATATATATATATATATATATATATATATATATATATATATATATATATATATATATATATATATATATATATATATATATATTTATAATAGAGGAACTAATAAGAAAATGTGACCAATGTTGAAGAAATTGGGGGGGAGTGGCAGAAAATCCGACGTGCTTGAGCATATTGTTTTCCGAAGGAGTGTTGGACCATTAGAAGACAATTTTAACAATTTTCAAGCCGAAAACATCCGGGAGATAGCTCGATCCATTCCAAATCAGATTCAAATAATTGGCAGTACCGTTGACATCAATTCAGGTGAAAAAAGTTTGGATCAATTTAATTTGTTAACATTATCTCAATTGAGAGATATTGTAATGAATTTAAAAAATAAGTCCACATCTAACGATGAAATATAAAATGTTTAAAGAGCGTATTTCAGCACGTGGGTTATCCATTACTTCATTTAATAAATACGTCGCTGTTCAGTGGTCGAGTTCCAAGGAATGCGAAATTAAGCGTCATTGTTCCAGTACCAAAGTTTGAAAATCCTGTACTACCAGAGGATTTTAGGCCAATCAACCTATTGTCGATTGTTGACAAAATATTAATAATAGTGGTGTGTAGACAGTTGAGTATATACTTCAAAAAGCAAAATTACATTTACGTGGGATAATCGGGATTTCGTGATAAACCTTCATGGGGGTCTGCACTGCAACATATTTGTAAGAAATAGCGCCAAGATATTAGTAACGATAATGTTGTTGTTGCTGTATTTGTGGACCCAAAACATGTATTTAAGACTATAAACAGAGAAGAATGGATTGTGAAGCTGTAGTGCTACGGGGTGACCAAGCATCTTGTGTTATAAAATGGCCCAAACATTACTTGAGTGGCTGGTTTCATCGGACAAAAGCAAATAGTGCTATATCAGGAACTTTTTGGTTTCTTATAAACATTAATGACATAGTACATAAAAAAATAGGTAAAAGGTTACTTAAGTAACTGGTCAAAATGTTTAATAATTAATACCAACACCCATACCCAGAGTATTGAGATACAGAGTATTGTTATGATTTTTAAAATTAAAAATAACTTAATGCCTGCATATCTTGGAAGGTACTTAATGTCACGATCTGAAAAACATCAATGTAACATTGGCTCAAAGGAAGATCTGCATATAAATTATAAACGTAGTACCCATATGCAGAGATCGCTTTTTGGAAATGACATTCAGCTGTTTAATGGGCTGCCAGCAGGGCCAAAGGGTATGAAAAGTTTAGGAATATTTGTAGATAGAATCCGTAAACATTATTTGGCAAAATAGGTGTAAAGAATATTATTATTGCTATAAAATTAATTTGGATCAAGACATACAGGCTGTTTTCAAAGCTGACTCATTTATTAACAGCTTGTAGAACTCGTAAAAATAAGTAATTTTACCAAAAATCATTTATATAAAAGTTGCAAAATAAGAAATTATTAACAGTTATAAAATTTTAAAACAGACCTGACTTTTTGATATTCTCGACCACTGCCTTGTAGAACTCGCAAACAGAAATCAATTTAGCAAAAATAATTTATATAAAAGTTCCAGAATAACAAAAACATGTTAGATGCTACAAAAATTGTTTAACACTGTCACTATTTGTTCGGTTAGGACAAAATCTTGCTCGGCTTACCCATGCGTCACTATACGCGTCAAAAATAAAATTACGGTGTCCACCTCGAATAACATAAGAAGCGTTTTCGATGCGCTGTTGTAGTTAGTGCTCTAAAAAAAAACCTAATAATAAACCTAATAAACTAATAAACCTAAAAAACCTAATAAACCTAAAAACCTAATAGACCTTATAAGCAAGGATTGATAGCCTGAGGGGGGTGCCTACCTGAATTGTTGGTGGCTGATGACCGTGGTTCGGAACCCACGTTAAGGTTGAGGTTCAGTCGCTAAATAACCTTGTAGTTGGTGATGCGTCTCTAACCCCGATCCTTACCTTAACATTTTTTAAATATCCCCACAGAGAGAAATCGCGGGGCGTTAAATCTGGGGAGCATACAGGCCAAGAAATCGGTCCATTACGCCCTATCCATCTGCCCTATCCTTAGGAGCCTATCCTTAGGAGATTCATTATTTAAATCTTCGTGAAATTCTCATCAAAAATGTTGTGGAGCTCCATAATGTATAAACTACATATTCTGTCTAATATTTAAAGGAACATCTTGTAATAATTGTGGCAGATTGTTTTGAAGGAAATCTAAATAATTTTCACCTATCAGTCGACCTGGAAGAAAGACCCAACAGTCATGCCATTTACTACGCTAGCCCAAACATTTATTGAAAATCTGTGCTGAAAATGGTTTCTTTTCACAGCATGCGGATTTTCTACTGCTTAAACATGGTTGTTGTGGAAATTATTTATTCTATTTCTGGTAAATGTGACCTCATCGGTAGCCAAAATAAATTTGGTAAAATTTTCTTTTCTGTTGTACTGATGTAAAAGCCACTGACAAAATTCAACTCTTCTAGGATAATCTTCGGGTTGTAAGGATTGTATCCGTCGATAATGATAGAGATAAAAATGTTCTTGTCGTATAGTCTTTCACACTTTACTATGAGCAACTTCAACTTGACCTGCTATCGACTTAGTGATGGTTGTTGGCTCGTTTTCGACAATTTCTAAAATTTCTTCCTCAATCTCTACCATTTCGCGTGGAGGAGGTCTTCAACCGTGACCTCCTCGTTGTGCCTTTAAGTACCCTTGTCGCGAAGTTTTGTAAAAATATCCGCGGATCCGGATGTTCATTAGTTCATTGTTTTCATAAACGTGAGGCTATTTAATCGCACAAAGTAAAATTTATCTTTTTATCAACAAAGTAACAAAGTAATCTATTTAAACAACAAAGAAACAGAGAGGGTTTATGAGAAAAGTTATATTCCTTCTGTATTCCTAACGACGTTCTATTTTCACTGATCTTAAATTTATATTAAAATGTTTTACCTTGACTTTTGTGTTATGTCTACAGATCCGCTTATGAGATGTTCACCACGGCGGTTAACAGGTAGATTTCTATTTATAGCGTGTCAGCAATGTAACGCGGCTCCATTTGAAAGAGATTTTAGTCAAACCGCAGTTAAAAAAGGACCAATCTTTGTTTTTAGTCGGTATCGTTTCTAGCGAGCGCCTTCGAAATAGTTTTCGGGGTCTCACCTTCGATTTTCAATTTATTTCTTATTTTTTATGGTGCCACGGTGGGTATGGGCTAATGTCACAGACTAATCGGTTCATTTTATTGTATCAAAATACTTCAGTGTGGTTAAACATGAAACTGGTGTCGTGAAATTGTGGTTCTTATATTCGTCAAAGTCATGTTATTATTGGATTAATAACTATAGAAATCCGTCAATATTTTGTTTAAAACTGGATAAACTTTATTGTAAATTGATATAATTGATTGTAAGAAAAGTATTATTGCTGAGGAAAGAAAGGCTTCGGTTTTCAATGAAAATGAAATGGAAATAGTCGAAATAATTATACAGGCCAACAGTTGTTTTGGTGCTGGGGTATTTGAAGCTATTTTCATGCGAATTTGATACCCTGAATTCAAATATGGCATCAATTGTTGCCTAGGAGCTCAAATTTCTACGATATAACATTTTAGTCGAATATACATTGCACTATTTTAAGTTAAATCCATCGATCAAAAACCAAACACGGAATTTTTATTATTATATTATACTAATATTATTATATACAAAGATGGAGGAAAACGTCATCGATGAAACCAATTAGTCACTGAACCCTTCCTCACTGTCTTGGAATAGTCCCTTTGTAAACTCCAGCAGTGATCTGCCATCATGTGCGTATCCCATCTTCCTTGGTAGCGGTTCTTCATAGTTTTAATATCCTGGTGAAATATTTCACTTTGTTCCTCACTGAAACTCTCCTAAATTTTGAGAAAAATGGTCTAAGTGGCTGTGTTAATAATGCACCTTAATACTCATGTTACTCCCAAGGGTTCTGAAACTACCAAGCATCTTGTTTACCATTTCAATCTAGTTTTCAGCTTTGCGTTTGCCCAGAAAATTTCCGACAACTGCAACAAATGAAGTCCAGGCTTTTCGCTCAGCCTCATTCATCGAATTTACGAAGGCAGGATCTTTAATGAGTTGTATTATTTGTGGGCCGTCAAATATTCCTCCTTTTATTTTTTTCGTACTCGACTGGGGCTATTTTTTCATATATATGCAAAGCATGGTCAATTTTTATCAAGAGCCTTTACTAACTGCTTCATTAGGACCAGCTTGATATGCATTGGAGGAAAGATGATTCTCTCGTCTAAGGGGTCGTTAATGACATTTTTTTCCCAAACGTCGATGTTTTCTCTCTTAGGCCATTATTTTGTAACCTAGTGGACTCTTTTGTCTCTGCTACCCATTTGCATTGTTGGGTGTACATCCATACTTCAATGTATTCAATTAAAAAACACATTGATAGATAAGTGGCTATATCTAGAAAAGTAGAGCAAATAGAGATAAACTAATTTTATGTTTAGATTTAGCACCCCAAATATAGCTAAAATCAGTTGTAAAATGCTAGGCACCAAAAATAAATCTTTTTCTTGTGGACCTGTATTAAAATTAATTATTCATTGGGTATGTTAGTCTTTTTCTTTCTTATATCTCCACTGCTATAACCTTATGGAGCGCTACTTAGCTAACTAGTGGGGCAACTATCCCGCTACTATTTTAATTATTTTTAAGATAAACAAGAGGGTTTTTTTTTCAATAATATGTTTATTTGGTCTTTAAATTTCGTGCTAATTAATTTTTGAAAATTATGTCAATTAAATTGAAACCATGAGCAGCTCTACAACTATGTATCCATTTAAACACATTTTCTATAATTCTTACTAACAAATCTGATGTTATTGCAGCAATTTTAGCACGGATGTTGTCCTTGAGTTGCTGTATAATTTGGAGATTATTTATGTAACCTTATTCTTTAAAAATCCCCATATCGTCAAATCAATTTTACATGAAAATTGTCAGTTTGATGGAAGTGATCTATGATGTCATTACGCTAGTCTGATCGCTTATTATAGTTTGAGGGAAACACGTTTTGAACAAATTGAATCTTATAGGGAAACACGTACAAGCCATTTCTCAAAATTTGGTGTAAACTGCGGCGATACATTCCCAGTTGTTTACCACGTCGTCCAATAGACGTTTCTGAAGATTTCTTCACACGCTTTGCTTCACAAGTGCAATATTTTCAGTGCTTCGCACTGTTCTTGAGCCACAACTCTTCCGAATTCTTGAAATTGCTTGAATAAGCGATACATTGATGTTTTATGAGGCGTCGGACAATTAGGATATTTTCGCTTAAATTCCCATTGAATATATACAGCTGATTTTTTTTTAAATGCAATATATGTATTGTGTTGTCTGTTTGCTTTAGGTATTGTCTGTTTGCTTTACTGTTGCCTTGACCAAAATGAAACCAAAATTACTTCTATTCTCTGCTATAAGGCTCTTTTCGTTATTTTATGTGAGTGGGATCTATTGGAAGTTGAATCTCTGTCTAAATCAAAACAGTTTAAGCTAAATATACTGATGATTGTCCACTGCCACTTCACTTATTCCTATTATGTATTCCCCTCTATTCTGGTCTTTTTGTGGCACTTCTTTATTGTTTTCCCACTTTTTAACATCTCGTCCTGCACTCTTGAGTCATCATCTTAAACATGAGCTCTCGGGCTGTTTTAGGAATACTTTTAAAGATACTTCATCTGCTGACCTTTTGGATTTCCTCTAGGAGATTAATTTGTACAATGGAATTTAAATTATAGTGGAATTTAAATTATAGCCACTAAATTGTCTGAATAGCCCCTCCTTGTTGCTTATTTAGGCTGTACATACTTCGATGCATATGTTTGGCTCTTCTACAATACTCTCATATCGGTATACGTGTTTTCTTCTAAATTACCATGATAAACGTATGTTGGACGTTTTTTATTCAAACCGGATCTACTAGCTTGAATTTAATTCTTGAAGTACCGTTCATAATTCTGTCTTACTAGGCTTATTATGTCTGATCATACGCATCACGTAATGCACGAAAACTATTGTTACATTGTACAACAGTACAATGCCTTTTAAAAATAAATGGCGACAATTCGATTTCTTAAATGCCAAAGCGAAATTATACAACTATGAAATATTTACTAGATTAGCTGTTATAAAAAACTGCCCATCGAAAGATTGTTATTTAACTGTTATTTAACTCTTGATATTGGAAAGAACAGACGTTTTATCTGCAGTGTGGTAATGCACTGGTTTATGAAAATATTTAAGGATCAAGTTTAATCTACAAATAACTGCTATAAACAAAAAAAACAAATTGAACCCATCTAGGCAAGTTAAAGTTCTGAATGTTAATGTTCTAATAATTCGAACAAGTCTAGTGCTATTTTTGGGATAGCACTAGACACAGGGAACAAGATTCCAGATCGCTAAAAAGTATATTACTCATTAGATTTTTTGAAATTAGTCATTTTTGCTGCCGAAAGCAACTTTTGTTTATTTGGTTTGGAAGTCTGTGGCGAAAAATTAGAACACTAAAACACAATGGTGAAAATATCATAGCCTGGTGGACTTGGACTTGGACTGGAAATTCAGTAATCATTCATGGGATCATAAACGCTTGGAAGTATGTGGACATACTGCGGGAAAAGTTGTTCTAAAGTGCTTCGGAATAAGCCACTTTCGATTCCAGCAACACAACGCTTTGTTGTTGTTGTTATGAAAGAATGGCTGAAAGAAGGCTGAAACTTGATTCCACCTCCTTAATTTTCGGATATAAATCCTGTTGACAACCTTTACAGGGGCAAAAATGAGAAAAACTATATGTACATATAACAACAAAGTCATATAACAATCTGGATCATATTCTTTGACCTATTCAATGCCCTTTCCATGATCCAAAATCGCTTTATTTCCCACCAGTTATTGCACTAATTACAGATCTTGTAGAAGACATCGTTGGTCAGGATTCTTCTATTTTTTTCATTTGGTGCCCTGGTCATACGGACATCAAGGTTAATTAAAAAGCAGATCATCTTGCAACACACGCAATAGAGCACCGTCTCCCTTACATGCGCAGTTTTTACCTGAAAGACCATCTCTTTTTCGCGAAAAATTACACTAAAGAGTCCTTAAACTTCGTTTTCCAGTCCTTCCAGTCATTTATTTCCCCAACTTCTCCCATGATATTTACAGAATAACTAAAGTTAAATAGTTCCGACTCATGATTGGTTATTGCAGATTTTCCCACGAATTTCTTCTAAAACGCGAAGGTCCTCCCTTCTTCAAATTTTACAATGAACTCCTATTTGTTAAACACATCCTTATCGATTTATCCCCCACTAGATATTTCTTTGAGTCCTAAGTTAGGATCTTAATCAATATTTTTGCTCCGCCAACATGCTTTACACATTCGCTTATCTGAAAGAAAAAAACTATTTCGCCAAGATTTAGTCATTCATAGTGATAATCGCATTATTATCTGTGATTTCAGTATAAACAAACTAGTCCAAAGATCTGTGATAGCCACACTTGTGATATAACTCATCTGTGATGCCATAATCTCTGATATATGAGGTGCGTGAGGTGACTGACGCACAGACGCTGCTACAGAAGTACGCGTTCGCTAAACGCCAGCATATGTCGATTCTGAAGGAGCTGGCAGAAAAATACTTCCAGCACTGTTTCGAACAATGGAAGATTCGCATCGATCGTTGTAGGGATAGAGGAGGGGTGTGTATTGAAGGTGATAATAAGTAAATATGTATGAAATCAAAATAAAATGTTTTAAAGCGTCAGTCTCGTTATTTAATAATCACATCTCGTATGTCTACCTTTTTCCTGATTTTATTCTCCCTTGTATAAATATTAAACTCATAAGCTAAATGATCCTGATATCGATGCGACCAAAATCCCAAAATTTTCTCTCTCGTATTACCAAAAACACAGCATAAAAAAAGTTTTTTAACCATTTTTTTTTGGGGTTTTTCTCATTCAAAATTGTTATTTTATCAACTATGATTTATTGAACTTAATATCTTATTTTAATTATTGTGTAATGTTGTAGTTTGTTTTGATATCACGTTAAAAAATGTAAAGATGTTAAAGCAAAAATCTGTTTGTTCAGTTACCTTCTTTCCGCATTGTATCTTTATTATCTTATTTTTTTTAGACGGTAAGAAATATTTCTAAAACAATACATAATAATAATATGCCTTTGATCATTTATTTTTGTATAAAATAACAGCTAAAGTAGAATAACTTTCGATGCTGTTTCCTTTCCGTACCACCCGACCATTTAATCGGATAAAGATCAAACGCAAAATTAAACAGTAATCGATAATTTCCTTTACCAACTATGCAAACATTAATTTCATCAACGATCCTTTTTTATTACTGCAAATCGTTTTTCAGTTTTTAACGATGTCATATGCTAAATATAAATCGGTAATTTATTAGTTCGATATGTTGTTTGGCGTTAACGTTTTACGCCAAATTTCTCGAAGTCTATTGGCTCGCTATTTTACCACATTAAATTATGCTAGTTACATTTTTGTTTGTTTCAATTAGTTCCAGAAGGTGCGTTGTGGCGCATCGGTAAAAATAAATCGCCACGTTTATTTGCGTTTTAGTTGATCGTTATAGGGATGAACGCTAGTCAAATCTAAACAGTTTAGAAATATTTTATATCTGACTGTATTTAGAATTTTAGATTTTCATCTAGATATACTAACCGACATAGAAATGTAGATAACTAATATATATTTTAAAATATTAATATATTTTTGTGGAAGTTTCATGAATTGATCTTAGTGAGTTGAAGCTCGCATACAGTTTCTTCATATTTCCAAAAAGTCAAAAACGTGGTAGCCTGAAGGGGCCAAGTCTGGTGAGTACGGTGGTTGTGGTAAGAGTTCCCAGTTAAGTGTAGAAATGGCGGCTCTGACCTCTTTGGGTATCTGTGATGGGGCGTTGTCATTCTACAAAATCACTTTTCCGTATTTTGTAGACCATTCTGGTCGCGTTTCAATCAATACATGGATCGAGTAGATAATTTGTTGACGATAACGAACAGTATTAACTGTTTCACCTGATTTCAGAAGCTCATGGTATACGACACCCTTCTAATCCCACTAAATGTACAGCTTCCTTGCAAAGCAATTCGGTTTTGCGGTCGATGTTGATGGGTCCTGGATCAACCCATGATTTTCTGCGCTTTAGGTTCTTGAAATATATCCATTTTTCGTCTTCAGTCTTGATCTGATGCAAAAAAGGCTTTGTTTCATGCCGAGAAAGCAAACCGAAACCTTCGCACGCCGTTTTTCGATTTTCCATCCAAAGCGACTCGGTTTTGCGGTCGATGTTGATGTGTCCTGGATCAACCCATAATTTTCTGCGCTTTAGGTTCTTGAAATACATCCATTTTTCGCCTTCAGTCCTGATCCGATGCAAAAAAGGTTTTCTAATGGTGTAATTTGTTGACACACTAATGGTGTAATTTGTTGACACACCCGCCATGGAAATTAATATTGAGCAACTTGCCACTTGTGTTATGCAGCATTTTGGCGAGCATAGAGCTACAAGAGAAATTGAAGTTATTATGCTTCAAAATGATTTAACCTTAAAATCCTTGAAGTTAAATACAAAATGTATCTGGCCTTTAATAAGTAAAGACAAATATCCAGTTTTAGTTAACGATTAAGAGCAAATATTGCAACTGACTTGCAGATGAATATTTGGATAATTGTATTCGAATGGCTGTAACGAACCATACTGGCAATATTAAAAAAAATTGTTTAAGTGTCAGACCTTCTTATTAAAATGTTACTCCATCTGCTTTTATTTAAATTTTGAAGACGTTAGTATTTTGTTATTTACATGGGTCATGTGACTTAATCTTTAAAAATATATTAAATGTCGTTGCGTCAAAATGGTAATTATTTTTTAGAGATATACGATTTGTACATTGTATGTATATCATATGTAATATATATCATATGTAATATATAATATATATAATGCATTAAACAAGTTTAGATAGTTCTCCCTATTTAAATATTATTAAAGTAGCTCAACACATTGAAAAGGTTGGCGATCACTGGATTAGACTGTGAACCGACCCTTGTTTGCAGCCCCACCTCTTAAAAAAATTAAGGAATATTAACCATCACATCTGGTATAACTAGATAGACTAATTAGTTCTATACGTTTGTATTCCCGCCAAATTTTTCGCTGGCTGCTGGTAAGCAATTTTATTACATAAAATAATACCAACTAGATTTTATGTTTCAATTAGTTTTAGAGGCAGTTTTTGGCGAATCGACAAAAATAAATTGCAGTGTTTATCTGCGTTTTGGTTGACCATAATTTCAGTGCGCGTTAACTGGATCTATTCAATTTTCAGATCTTATGTCTGATATTAATGAAACTAAAATTTATTACTGTACATGTTGCATCAAAAAGTATTTTTTCATAATAACGGGTGATTTTTTAGTGTGTCCGAACGTCCGATAGGGGTCGCTGTGAAACGTACTGTGAATTTGCTAGCCTCTCGTATCAAAATTATTCATTATAGTCTGGAAAATCATCATGGAACGTTTAACATCAGAATAACGCTTGCAAATTGTCGATATTTATCAAAATCAGTTATCAATTTGCCATCGTTCGCATGAAGTTGGGCTTTGTTATTAGAATTAGACTACGTGGAAAATGTTTCGTAATCTTTACAATATCAGCTTACCCAAGAACTCAAGCCGCAAGACCATCGTTTGTGCCGTACGTTCGGGGAATGGGCTCAAAATCAATTGCAACTTGACTCAGAATTTTACCGTAAAATTTTGTTCAGCGACGAAGGTCATTTTTGGCTAAATGATCTGAAAATAATCTGAAAATAATCCGTATTTAATAAAAAAAAAAGCTGGAAATCACGTTCTCGTTACAGAACGAGGATCAATGATTATTTAATTATATATTTGAATGGTATTGATCTGGAGGATGTGGTTTCAACAGGACGGTTTAACATATCATACAGCCAACGCAACAATCGATTTATTGATGGAACAATTCGGTGAGAAAGTTATTTCGAGGAACGGATCTATTAATTGTCCTCCAAAGTCATGCGATTTAACACTTTTAGATTATTTTCTTTGGGGTTATGTTAAATCTTGGTCTATGCCGATAAACTAGCACCTATGGACGCCTTAGAAGCTAAAATAACTCGGACATTTGTCCGAAATCGTTTTCCAACATGAATGCGAATGAATGTTGTTTCACATAAAATAAATAGTTTCAAGACATCTAATTTGGATGTTGTTTTATGTGAATTAAAATTTCGGGCGCACTAAAAAAATCACCCTAAACAAGTATTTTTTTCATAAATATTTACTATAAAGACAGATTTATTTAAAAAAGTGAGTAATTTTTACTGATTTACCAATGATATCTCCTTCGCTGTACTTATTAATCAGATTTTCATTTAAGGTAGTACTGTCGGTTTTTGTATTACCATTCAGAAAATTTAGCATATTAGTAGATTATGGTAAGATAATGACTCAATTAAATTTTTGATGAGCTACAGAGAACCAGTAAAAAATATTGACATTTGAAATGTCATGCTTTTAACATTGAGCCTTACGAGAAATCACTGGTTTTATCATATTTTACAAAAAGTACCGTTCAAATTTCAATAAATATATAAAATATTTAAGACACTTAAAAGTACAGTTTTGGAGCATGTAATAGTAGTAATTAGCGAATAAATATCAAACATGTACTTTTTTAAAGTTTTTCCAAGACTTCTGATATTTTACAGATTGCTGCGAAGTACAAGTAGTATAGATTTTCAGTGTACGTCAAACCAATATAACATTTCTGAACTAGTTAGTAAAGTGCATGGTTTACGGTTGGTTTATAGTCAACTTGTACTTCATGGCAGCCTATTACAACTGTTACATCAGCATTAGTCGCGTTATATGAATTTTTACGTTTGTTCAAACGAAAATGTTTTTTAACTGATCATACTTGCTCATTCAACAATCCTTGATTGATGTGTGCTGTAGAAAAATGTGTCTTAAAAGAACATTTTTATGGAATAATTCTTGTATATTCCGATTCACTTGCTAAAATATAAACTGAAAAAACAAAGAAAGGTGATAAACAAGTTAGAAAATATTGCTAAAGAATTAAACATAAATTGTGATAAAGCTCATGATGCTCTTCATGACGTAGTTATGCTGGATCAAATTTTAAACAAATTAAACATTACCAATGATTATTTACTTGATTCTTTTTTGGTTGGGATGATGCTTGTAATAAAATCAGTTTAACTATTACAGCCGGCCGCGGTGGTCTGGTGGGTTAGTCACCTGCCTGGCAATCCAAAGGTAGCTGGTTCGATTCCAGCGCTCGGATGGGTGTTTTTCTTTAATTCTTCTGTCCGTCTGACTTCCTACCCTACACATACACTTATATACACTCACATATACACACACACGCCCACACATATCCACACATAAATGTCTGTGATTGTTTCTAGGCAAGAGTGTAAAATCCGACAACGAATTACCCTTCAGTCACTCCAGTTAAAGGCTCACTCCAGTTAAAATAAAAACTGAAAAAACAAAGAAAGGTGATAAACAAGTTAGAAAATATTGCTAAAGAATTAAACATAAATTGTGATAAAGCTCATGATGCTCTTCATGACGTAGTTATGCTGGATCAAATTTTAAACAAATTAAACATTACCAATGATTATTTACTTGATTCTTTTTTGGTTGGGATGATGCTTGTAATAAAATCAGTTTAACTATTACAGCCGGCCGCGGTGGTCTGGTGGGTTAGTCACCTGCCTGGCAATCCAAAGGTAGCTGGTTCGATTCCAGCGCTCGGATGGGTGTTTTTCTTTAATTCTTCTGTCCGTCTGACTTCCTACCCTATACATACACTTATATACACTCACATATACATACACACGCCCACACATATCCACACCTAAATGTCTGTGATTGTTTCTAGGCAAGAGTGTAAAATCCGACAACGAATTACCCCTCAGTCACTCCAGTTAAAGGCTGGGTAAGGCCGTATGCTTTCTGAGAAATGTTCTACGTTGGTCACTCGCCAGTCGGTAGGCTTCCTGATAGACTTATGGGTATGCACATAACCAAGGGTTGATAGCTTGAGGGGGTGCTGGCCTGGGTTTGTCGGTAGCTGATGACCGTGGTTCGGAACCCACGTTAAGCTGTATGTCCAGTCGCTAAATTCCTTAGATGCTGATGCGCCTCTAACCGTAAATCTTTTCCTTTTTTCCTTCAACTATTGCAATGAAAGGGTTAAATTTATTAAAATATTGTGTATCAAAAGGTATTAGAAAAAAAAGGTCGATGCAAACGTGGCTTACGAAATGGCTATAGAAGTATACGAAAAAATATAAATATAATGGTTTATTAAAAATTTTAGCCAAAGATGAGAATGGTGTTAAAGTCACCAAAAACAAAAAAATATTACAGAGAATTTTAAATTTGTTACAAAATGAAATATTATTAAATTTATCATTATTAGTAATTTATAATTTATTAGATTTAACAAATATGGCTATGTTAATAAAACATCATTTATGTTATTTTTAAAAAAGAACTTTTATGAAACCTACTTTCTCATATTCTATGTATTTTTAAATTTCGCGCGCGTTGTAACATATTTGTCGACGTTGCCACATCTAATGAACTATGATATAAAAAGTATATTTTATACATGGGAACCTTACAACTCTTGATCCAAAATCTTTAGTTTATTGTTACCGGAATTCGGGTTCAAAATTGTTAGAAGAAATTAAACGTCGTACAAAAGAAACTACAATGACTGAATCAGAAAATTTGAAAAGAAAAGTGTAGTAAATGAAAAAAAAAATTGGTATCAAAGCTAAACTTTTAGCTGAGATTCAAGTTATTGATGATCAGTTTAAAAATCTTCAATAATGTTATCTACCAAATATTAAAAGTTTATTTTGTTTTACTTCATACTAGTCATCAGCTTATTTTTATCCTATTCATTTTAAATTACTTTTTCTAAGATTATTTAACTAGTTATAAAATACCAGCTATGCCAATGTATTTTAGTAACAAATGAAAAAAAAAATATTCAAATAAACATAGTTGAACATTTAATTGTTGACAATTAAAATATAATCAAAACTTTAAAAATTTTAATGATTCGAATAGCATTTCTAAATCAGGGAAAAGCATGACAAACTTTACTGGAAAACCGGGAATTATCAGGGAATTTTGAAATAATTTCTTTGCGGCTACCCTGTTAATCAATATATGAAATTCTCGTCTTTCTATGATAGCAAAAATATTGACTTATCTGCGTTCGAAGACTGTCAAACAACAGCAAATGTCATATTGGCTTGAATCCATGAAGCGTTACTACAAAAGAAGCAGCTTTTCAGAAATGTAATTACTTTTGTGATTGTATTGCCATCTATGGGAAAAGTATCTGACCTGTAACTCTATCCTCGTACTAGATGCTGCATCTAATATCTCGTTGGCTAATTTTCAACATCCTTTATGGAGATACACAACATTGTCAACCTTATTTTTGAGGATTGATCTTCTAGCGATCATAGACCACACGAGATAGTGACTTTTTAGAATATTAGGGCAGTGTATATATAGCAATTTTCTTGGTTTACGTATTCATATAAATGAAAGTGTTCTTCTTCGTACCTAAAAAAGTTTGTTTGTCAAACCAGCTGATTTTTCTTCAGTCCATTTTTTTAAAATTAGGATGTTCACTGCTGTATGTGAATTTTATTTAGTTAGGGGGTAAATCCTAATAAAATATGCTACACAATACTGAGGCTCAAGTGTCCTAAATGTCGTAAAACTATAATAAAAACATTTTTCATCGAATGGTTATTTTCGTTGTAAAATTATAGACATTGTATGTATACGGCGTTCCTTGATATATGATGTCTTTTCTATATATGGCAACTATTCAGTTTCTCAATTGTCAAGGTGAAAAAATTACATCCGTCAAATATGTACTAGATTAACCGTAAAAAAACTCCTTGTTTAAAGACTCGTTATTGTTACAGTATGGCTTGAACGTACAGATGTAAGTTGGTCTATAAACAATGTTGAAAAAAAGATATTCATTTTTTATTAATTTTTAACTTCACCATATTGATTTAATTTAACATCACTCTTCTTGTTCTTGTTACAGTTTTTTCCAACTTATTCTTCATTAGATGTAATTCTTCTTCTTCATTAAATGTTATACCCATGACTCCATCTCATGCCTTGGCGTGAACGTGGTTTGCCATCGCGTGTTATTTTTGGCAATCTGTTGGATGCTATTCGATCCACATGCTCATTTCAGGCTTGTCTGCGTCTTCGTCTCCATTTGACAATGTTTTGTTTGTGATACTTTTGAGTGGCGGCATTCTTAATATGATCAAATAATTTATCCATAAATAATCAGATTAAACAGCATAGGACTCAGTGACTGTGTAACTGTGTGATGCTTGTTGACATTGGTATGTTTTCTTTTAGTTGATTCTTGATGGATATTTTGGTGGGTGTGTTAGAATTTAGTTCTCTAAATATATTAACGATGTTGTGAAATTCCCCTTTGTCTTTTAAGATAGCTAAAATCTGTGCACCACATGAATCATTCTCCATTCCGATATAGCTTTCCCAGTAGTTCTTTTTTATCTCTGTAATATCTGATTTCACCCTATTTCTAATTGTTAGATATCGGTTTCGTTCTTCTGCTGTAGTTTTATTCATTAAAGTTTTTATCTCTGGAATATACCATGGTTTATTGGACGTTTGTGAGTTTATATTGAATTTCCTGTTTCCCTATCTGTTTTCCTATATTGAATTTCTTGTTTCCCTGAATCTTCTTGGGAGCTACTTTCATTATTTTGTTTTATTTTATTCCAGCTGGTCAGTTTCCTCTATTTTGTTACCTGTTATTTTTGTGATAATCGGTTCTTATGTAGACTTTTGGTTATGCCATCTTCCTATGTTCAATTTTTCTTTAATTACGGATTATGCTTTCTTTTCTCTTTGTTTGTGTACTCGTAATTTGCAGAAATCCAAAAGATGATCCTAACCTACATTAGGTGAGGCTCGTCTAGTATTTGGTATGGGTGTACACTTTTGCTATGGGTACACACTTTTTATACAAATTTCTACTTTATTCATCAATACATTCTTCTTGAAGAGCAATACAATCATTCCAACGCTTTTCTAACATTTCTACACCTTTTTTATAAAACGATTTCTCTTTGTCTTTCAAAATCTCCTTCAGTTTCGGAAATTACCCCTTTATTGGAGCGAAATTTCTTTCCAGACGACATTTTTTTGAGGTCTGAGAACAGGAAATAGTCATTGGGGATCAGATTTGAAGAATACGGTGGATGAGGAAGCAATTCGAACTGTAATCCATTCTATTTAGCCATGTTTGTCAACGGTTTGTCTTGATTAAACAGCACTTTTTTTGTTCATTTGGAACCTTTGCATATCGATGCAAACGCACGAATAACGCTGTGTAATATTCCCTGTTGATGGTTTTACCTTTCTAGATATAATTGATAGACAATATCCCATGCGCATCCCAAAGGCCATAACCTTGCATTGCTATGGTTGTGTTTTTGGTCGCTTTGGACAGCTTTCACCGGTTGATGTCCACTCAGCTGACTGCCGATTTGATTTCGAAGTATAGTGATGAATTTATGTTTTATCTATTGTCTCATACCGCATGAAAAAATCCTTTTCATTTCGCTTAAACTGCTCCAAACATTGCCCGGAACCATCAGTACGTCCGCTGTGAGCAAATGCGGTACTCATTTCGATAGCAATTTATGAGTTCCTAAATGTTCATGCAAAATGGTGAAACATTTCCTTTCGATATCTTCATGATATAAGCTATCCCCTGAGGCTTTATTTTACGGTTTTCCAAAATAATTTTGTGAATTTTCTTGATGTTCTGGTGTAATCACCTCATTTGGACGTCCAGAGTATTCAGCATCATCGGTACTTGTACAGCCACGTTGGAATGTAGCATATTTCAGCATTTTTTTAATTAATCTAATTTTAGTAGCAATTTTTTTATTAACACACGAATGTCTTTTCTTCCATTGTTTTGAAAATAACAAAAGTAGTGTCACTTAAAGGACAACAAGTCATAAATTAGTAGACATATTGTCAGGAAATTTTGACACATGACGTTTGAAAGTTGGCACAATCGACCACTGGTAAGGATTTTTCGTAAGTGACGTCATCTATATGTCAGACCGGGGACTTATTGACCGATGTGTTAAATATGTCAGGAAGGTGACTTGAAATAAAACACAAGTATTTATTGGGTCTCTTTCAAAGTAATCCTCTCTCGCTACACTTATTCTAACCTTTCTTTTGATAATCCCTATATAGCAGCCAGCGAACTTTCTTCAGTTGCTCCTATAGACCCAAAACGGTGACCACGAAATGGTTTGATAAATTGAGGGAACACGAAAAAGTCAGACGGTGCCATATCAAGTAAATATGGTGCTTGTGGAACGGTACTTCTTTGCAATGTATTGTGTAATATGCACTTGCATATTATTCACTTGCACTTGCACATTCGTGGTCACCGTTGAGTACTTACTCAATACAAGATCTTTGATTTGGTATTCTTTTCATCATTGACTGGTCTGCAAAGCCTTCCTGAACGAAGTTCGTCGTTCACTGCTTCTCTACCATCACTAGTCCTTGTACCACCTGTAAACATTTTTTTTGACATAGCCGTAGGACTGTTTTTAACATTTTTTATTCATCATCCTTTTTATCCATCCTCAACATTTAATGGAAATTCTTTGCTCAACAATTGTATTCACTTTAACGAAGGACATTTACTGATATTACAATCTGATCTAATCTAATTAATGATCTAATTAGTAATTCTGTTCTAATTTAAATTACTACTTCAAAAACTTAAATCTAAGGTCTTACTCACTAGAATACCTTAGAGTCTAATAACTTATTTACACTAATAAATGTGTAACGCACAACCGAACTATTCTCTGCTTTACACTAGCACAATCACTTAGGTAAGTCGAAAGGCTTTACTCTCTTGAGTCTTCTTGTTAGATTAGTGTTGTCGAGGAGCTGGATTGCCTCAACGTTCACGTGTTGATGGAGCCGTTGTTCGTGACTCTGTGCGAATTTAGTAACAGTCTGGTCAACAATGTCCATTTGAACGTCCGATGGAGATCACTATTTCTGATGTACTATGGCGCATTGACGATATTCCTCAGTACTTTTTTTTGAATCTCTGGATGATTAGAATATTACTCTTGGTGGCACAGCCCCAGAGCCGTATGCCATAGACTGGAGTGTCTACCAAGTAGCCAATACATTTTCTTGTACCTTATATCAAGTTCTCCTCTTTTCTTTTTGACATAAACCTTCCAGCGAAGTTTTTCCATCTAATGTGATGCCTAGATATTTTGCTAAGTTTGCATAGGAGATCTGGGCGTTATTTATATTAATTGGAATCAGTTGTTCTCTTTTATTTGTGAAATTGATATGTACAGACTTGGTCTTGTTCAGTTTGATACGCCATCTTTTGGTCCAGTTGTTTATTTGGTTAACTGATATTTGTTGTTAATTATTTGAAGTTTATTTGCAGCTTCTTCATGAACTTTGCCTACCGCTAGGATAGCAGTATCGTCTGCAAATGTGGTTATTGTATCTTGTTCTAATTGTGGAATATCACTTGTGTAGATCAGATACAGTATAGGTCCTAGGACGCTTCCTTGTGGCACTCCTGCTCCAATTTCTTTCAACTCTGTGTATGATTCTTCCAACTTTACTCCGAAGGATGTGTCTGATATGTAAGACTTTAATAATGCAGAACAGTTTTGTGGAAGAAGCATATTCAGCTTCTAGCTCATCGGGGCATACTTTTTCAAAAGCATGTTCAACATCAAGGAAGATAGCTGAGCAGACTAAAAAAAAATCTAATGTGATGCTAAAGTGCGCAAATTTTTAGAACACATGTCACCTTCATTTTTGACCATAATGGTATATTATAAAAACTTTTTTCTTTATTCCATATTACATCAATATCGGCTATTAATTGTTAATAGCCGATTAATTGGAATCAGTTGTTCTCTTTTATTTGTGAAATTGATATGTACAGACTTGGTCTTTTCAGTTTGATACGCCATCTTTTGGTCCAGTTGTTTATTTGGTTAACTGATATTTGTTGTTAATTATTTGAAGTTTATTTGCAGCTTCTTCATGAACTTTGCCTACCGCTAGGATAGCAGTATCGTCTGCAAATGTGGTTATTGTATCTTGTTCTAATTGTGGAATATCACTTGTGTAGATCAGATACAGTATAGGTCCTAGGACGCTTCCTTGTGGCACTCCTGCTCCAATTTCTTTCAACTCTGTGTATGCTTCTTCCAACTTTACTCCGAAGGATGTGTCTGATATGTAAGACTTTAATAATGCAGAACAGTTTTGTGGAAGAAGCATATTCAGCTTCTAGCTCATCGGGCCATACTTTTTCAAAAGTATGTTCAACATCAAGGACGATAGCTGAGCAGACTAAAAAAAAATCTAATGTGATGCTAAAGTGCGCGAATTTTTAGAACACATGTCACCTTCATTTTTGACCATAATGGTATATTATAAAAACTTTTTTCTTTATTCCATATTACATCAATATCGGCTATTAATTGTTAAGTCTTCGCAATTTATAGAGCTTACAACAAAATTCGCATATCGCTTTGGTAACAACTAGCCATTGTTTGTGAGTTGTATTGTAACTTGATTTTTAATCTGATTTTTTCGAATATTCGAATTATTTCTATCACTTTTGGAAGTGTTCGAAACTGTATTATGGATTTTACGTTAACGGGTTACCTAACCGTTAACATTGTTGTAAATATTATCAAGGCTATCTTAACATTCGTGCAGCAGTCTCAGACTTCATTGGAAATTGATATCCGGTACAGCTGCCATAGACACACCACACAAATAAAGATAAGAGGCAATTTTGTTCATACTGCCATTTTAAAAACTAAACTGTGCCCAATTCGAGGAAAGAACTGTGTTTGCTTATAGATAAATTGTTTGTTGTAAGTTTTGTTATTACATATTTGTTGCACGATATTTGCAAAAATAGAAAATATTTGGTGTATTTACCTACTACATTGTTTAGAGTAGTTAAAGAAAATATGATTTTACGAAGCTAAAGATTAATGTAATAAAACAGTAACAATTTTGTATAATATGATATGATATATGTTGAGGTTAAGGTATATTGTAAATTAGAGACGCATCAATGACTAGGAAATATATAGCTTAATTCACGTAACTCCAAAGAAAATATTCCCTGCCTGCGCTGTCAAATCACATGATCTGGGTGGCAAATTAACATTACCGTTTCATGCAATAATTCGTCCAGAAATTTTTCCTCTCAATAAATCAATTGTTTCATTAGTAGAGTGAGGTGTAACGCCATCCTGCTGATGCTAATTGAAAGTTATTGACATAGAACTAGTGTCATAGATATAGTGTCAAGCCTATTACGTCGACTTGAAATGGTTATCAAGGCCGATGCATGGGTGCTGCACGAAATAGGCATGAGTTTGATAGATAGAATATCTGCTTGCGTTCTCTATTGAAGAGCAACGAAATCCATCCAATTTTAAAGCAGATGGTTATGGGTGATGCAAAATGAATTGTGTATAACACTTTTAAATAAGAAATCATGATGCAAGCACGGAGATATGCCCTCAATTAGAACAAAAATCAGTTTATACTCGAAAAAGGTTATGCTGTACATTTAGTGGGATTTGAAACGAATCATTTATTATAAGTTGTTACTTAAAAACCAGACCATTAATTCGGAAAAATACTGAACTAGCCAATAGAAAGGGTATTGCGTTCCATCGGGACCAGGCTACAACGACACGTGTCTTTGACCACTCTATACAAATTTTTACAACTTGACTTGAATGTTTTTCTCCATTCACTGTACTCTTCTAGTAATGCGTCTTCCGGCTGCTATTAATTTAGATCGCTTTAAAGTAGCTTAGAGAAATAAAAACCGTACTTCCTTGGAAGACTTGAAAAATCAGTTCATCAGCCAGAAACTTCAGAACTTCCATGAGCCCGCGATTATGAAGTTACCGAAGAGATTGAGATAGGTCATCGAACAGAACGACACGTACTATATTGAGGAACATTTTTAGAAGAAATTCTATTGTCGTTCATCAATATAAAACTAACTATATTGATGAACGACCTTTTTCTTACTGTTCTTTTTACCTCTTTAATTTAGTTACTACATTCTTTTTTATGCTTTATGAATCGTCATAAACAAATGCGTATTATAAATTATTTTACGAAGTTCTTTTTTGATATTTTAATACATAGGTATGCATGTATATTTTTAATAGTAAAAACAAATTAATTTGTAGTGTTTAGTGTAGTGTTTGGGTTAGAGGCGCATCAGCAACTAGGCTATTTAGCGACTGGACCTACAGCTTAACGTGGGTTCCGAACCACGGTCATCAGCTTCCGACAAACCCAGGCCAGCACCCCCCTCGGGCTATAAACCCTTGGTTATGTGCCTAACTATAAGACTATCAGAAAACCTACCGACTGGCGAGTGACCAACGTAGAACACTTCTCAGAAGGCATCCGGCCTTACCCAGCGTTTAACTGGCGTGACTGAGGGGTAATTCGTAGTCGGATTTTACACTCTTGCCTAGAAACAATCACAAACATTTAGGAAAGATAAACGGACAGAAGAAAGAAAAATAACCATCCGAGCGCTGGAATCGAACCAGCTATCGCTCCAGCGCGGATTCGGCAAAGCAGGCGCTCTTACCGCCGCACCAACGCGACCGGCCAAATTAATTTGATTTTTATTTTTGTCGCGTTTTTATTCATGTTTTTCGACTAAATCTTCTTTTTCTTTCTTTCTTTATCTTTATTTGTTGCAATCAGTATGTATATATAACGTTACAGAACCAAGAGGTATGAAACATTATAAAATAATTAAATTAACCTTAATCTAAATTAACAAAATCCAATAAACTAAAATAAAATTCAAATAACAACAAAAGATTACAAAAAAAAACAAAAACAAAAAAGAAACCAACTAAAAAAACTATACAAAAAGGAAAAAAATATCTATGATACATGTAATTATGATAATTCATATATTATTACCATTACACTATAGAAAAGCACACACAAATTTTATATCAACTCAGATCTGCGGGTGTTTTTTTTTTTTTAATTTAAGTCACGTCAATGCTCGAAGGCGTTATTTAGTGACTTACCAACACCGACAAACACATTCAAATACGCACAAAACATCCATGCCCGCACCAGGATTTGAACCCGCGACCATTGGATTGCCAGGCGGGCGACTAACCCACCAGACCACCGCTGTCGGCAGATCTGCGGGTGTCATTAAAAAAGTCATCGAATGAGAAAAAATTATTTTTTATAAAATACTCCTTTAAAACATGTATTTTATTTTTGGGTAGAGTTCGGATACTCTCTGGAAAACCATTGTATAATCTTTAATAATAGTAAAATGATAATTTTTAAGGTAATAGATCTGATTTAAATCTCGTTGTATAAGTATGTCCATTCTTCAAAGATATACTATAAGCAAACATAAAAGAGCTGAGCACTTACATACCGCTCAAGGTCCATATTCTTTGTTCCTTAAAAACCTGTCTACAACTGTCAGTATATCTTATATTGAAAATTAATCTAAGGCATATTTTCTGAAGCAAAAAAAAATCCGTATTTCAGAGGAATTTCGCCAGAAAATTAAACCATAGCTCATCCTAGACCCAACAAATGCATGATACGCTGACAATGCTGCATCAGTACCAATATAGTTAGAAATTACTCTTAAGGCTTAACAATATTTAGCTAGGCTGACTGCGAGTCTCTCAACATGGGCCTTCCAATCCAATCTCCTGTTAATTGTTACTCCAAGAAGTGATACATCTTCTGACGTTTGAATTATTGTATTATTATATGAAAAAGTTAAGGTGTCATGCAAGCGTTTTCCAAACAGAAGGCACTGTATCTGGCACAGGCACATTTAAGAGAAGGTCTTGGGCACGAAAGTATCTATCGAGAGTATCACAAGCCCCATGTACACTCGCCAACATTCTATCAGAATTCTCTTCACTAAATATCAGGGCTGTATCATCGGCATACATAATTGTACATCCCAAAAAAAATTGTGCCAATCAAAAGATGGTTAAATATTTTCTTCTTTCTTTTTAACATGCTTTTGTTATAATTTAAAAAAATGTCCTGACAAATAAGCACCTTTCAGAATAAAATCATATTGCTAATAATAAGAATTGTTTTAAATTTAGTTATGTATATATTTATCTTCTCAACAATGCACCTTTATTTTATTCTTGCTGAGTCAAACTAGATATTTTGTTTCCAATCTTTTACAGTAGCACAAAAACAGGTCATATCCTTTGTGAAAGGGTTATTCAAATTGAGTGGTTCTTTCATTCTTAAAAAAAAAAATTCACTCACGATATCGAACGTCGTTCACAGTTACAACTTCGCCAGTAGCATTCTGAAAAAATACGGTCTAATTACACATCCTGACCATAATGCACACCAAACACTGACTCGTTTCGGATATAAGGTTTCTCATGAGTCAATCGTGGATTTTCCTCACTCCAAATTGTGGCAATTTTTTTTTATTAACATAGCCACCAATTTCAAATTATACTTCATAGGAAAAGATATTTTGTTTTTTGAGGAAAATCATCTTTTCGATCTTTGATCCAATTAGCAAATGTACAACATTTTGAATGATCCAGGTTTTAATTCTGTTGGTATTTGAACTTTATATACCTTCAGAACTAAATTCTTTGGTACAATACGCCACGTTATGGATTTACTGAGTCCAAATTATTGTGAACGTCGACTAATGAAAATTTCTGGGTCTTCAGTAACACATTCACGTACCAAATCAATATTCTGTTGTGAACGACCACTACGACTGTATATTACTCTTCTTTTATCTTCCACCGAATCAGTTTCTTGAAATTTTTGAACAATTCAAGTGACAGTGTTTTCAGATGATTGTGCAAAACACAAAAGTATATCACATAATGTTCTAAAAACATTTTTCACTGAACCCCCTATTTTCATAAATTAATTCAACAGTGTATTGTACAACTCCATTTTAATAAATGTCACACATTATACGTTTGAAATGAGACTGGACCTAGGCAAATTCACAACGCCATCTGTGTTTTGTTTGAGAATTTTAAAAAACCGCTCAATTTGAAACACCCTTTAGACCACTTATTTTCTCTTCTTGTCTTCAGAATAGTTGACATATAAAATATTACGTATTCTTTTATATAATTGCCCAACTACAAAATATTGACTATCTTAAATGGTTCATTTCTATAATGGTTTTGCCTTTATTTATTATTCGGCCTGTGTCAGAAGTGAATCTCATCAAAAACGACACAAGGCGTTACCCATTGTTATGGAAATCATTGTAGATGGTCGATTCCATCATTCATTTTCAGAAATGTCGTGTCATGGTGTGTTTTTTCGAAGCATATTACCCATATAGTGTTGGCCATATTCCATAATATTAACTGTATATTCCCATTGTTATAACTTCGTTTTACAATAATGTTAAGTACAATCGAAATGGGAACAGTTTGTATCAGTAATTTATTTTGGTTTTGAATTAACAAATTTATACATTGTAGTTTGTATTATCCGAATGAAGACAGTAGGTTGTCTACTCTATGAATATAATTCATTCATAAATTTAACTGAAATAGCCCATACTTGATGGAAATTCATTTTAAACAAATAAGGCGAAGATTAATATCTAAAAAATTGTCTGTATAACAATTCTTTCGACACACAGTGCCTTTTTCAAACACAAACTATAATAAACTAACAGTGAGAAGAGTAATTAGAACCTAAACTGTTAGTCGACCTAATAATACCATAAAAGATGATAGTGGGGAAATCAATTTTTTTCAACGTCTAGGAGGGCAATATAAGTTTAATAACGGTGAATCATTCAAATCTAGATGGTCATTTAGTAAAATATCCTAATTTTTTCTTTTATTAATTTCTAGGCTCTCTAAAAGATTAAATTTTTTAGAATTATTTTCATTGTGTAACGTTTTAAAATTATCATTAAAAGTATAATTTTTCTAACATTAAGTGGTTAGTATTGTGGATTTATTTTGCTGTTTAGTATAATTTCTTTTATGTTCATTGAGACTAGTAGAGAGAGACATTCCTGTTTCTCCAACATAGACTTTTGGACACGACCCGCACTCATTTAAATAAATTCCTGATTTTTAGAGCTAATTTGTTTGACTTTTATTGTTTTTAATGTGGCGACCAAGACTGTTGTTTGTTTTGAAAGCAATATTTATATCGTTTGTTTTAGATAAGTGTTTAGAAACTAATTTGGTAACTTTTCTTGTATATGGAATTGTTTTGTACACTGCATTCTTATATTATTGACAGGATATATTAAAATAATGGTTTTATTATAACTTTTTGTATTAATTATTTTATTTATAATGTTAGGGTCATTTGTCGGTCGGTCCAAAGGCGGCTGCATGTCTTTTGCTTTGATTTCTTGCCGTCCTACCGCATAATTCATGTTACCCAAATAAAAATAAAATTAATTAAACATAAAAAGTACCTTATATTTTAATACGCGGACCAGAAACTTTGGTTTTTTTATTAGAAGTACTTAATAACGGAGTACTTTACGTATAAAAATGAATTATCTATGAAATGCTTCATACTAACTGCCGGGACTTCGGTACGTTATATCCGTAGATAAGTAATAAGCGTGTACTTTATAAGTAAGCTTTAATGTATTTATATTTGCATCTAATCTATTATCTTAAATCATACCAAACATGACCATTTCTCTTACAATCTCCCTTAGTCTGGTTTCAGATCTTAAATCTGAAAATCAGTTTATAAAATTGTAAAGAATTCGGTGGTAAACTTTCTATGGTCAGCAACACTAAATTAATATAATAAACTTGCGTTCACCACCATCAATAAAACTGTATAGGTTTAGAAGATTTTTTGGGGCTAATTGTATATACTAAGCTAATTGAAAGATTCGCGGAGCGACATCTATAGAGCAGTAAAATAACTATATAATCTACTACATTTTGAAGTTTAATCCTTCAAACATATGTGAAGTTTCACATAGATCTGTTAATTCGTTCGTACAAAAACACTACCTTAAAGTAAACGTATGTACATTATTTTTTAAAATGGAAAATATTGAAAATCGTGCAGTGCTTAAATTCTTTGTAAAAAAGGTTTAAGGGCAATGAAAATTCATAGTGAAATGGTAAATGTATTAGGAGAGACTGCTCCTTTAAAAATAATAGTTTGTAAGTAGGCAAGTGCATTTCAGCGTCGTCGTACAAGCTTGGATGATGATCTGGACGTCCAATAAGTGCAACTACTGAACAAATAATTAATTCTATACATGAAATGGTTATGGATGATAGACAATTGACTTTGAGTGAAATTACTAAAGCCATGGACATCTGAACTAAATGGGTGTCTCATATTTTGAAAAAGGAATTGGGCTTGAGAAAGCTATGTGCAAGATGATTGCCACATTTGTTAAATTCTGATCAAAAACATCACCATCATCATCAATCAGCCCTCTGCATCCACTGCTGGATATAGGCCTCCCCCATTTCTGCCCACCGTCTTCTATCTTGAGCGCTTTGCATCCAGTTTGTGATTATTCCTTTGATATCGTCCGTCCACCGCGTGGGAGGTCTTTCCCTGCTTCTTTTGTCAGCTCTTGTCTCCACTCGAGCAGCCCCCTTTGTCCATCGTCCATCTGTCATGCGGGCCACATGTCCAGCCCAATTCCATTTGAGTTTAGCCACCTGATAGATAACATCCATGACTCCCGTTCTCTCTCGTAAGTCCTCATTTCTAACGTGGTCACGAAGTGACACACCGAGCATCGAACTTTCCATCTTACGTTGTGTTATTCTAAGCTTCTTAGCAGATGTAACTGTCAGAGTTAAAGTTTTGGCGCCGTAGGTCATAACCGGCAAAATGCACTGATTAAAAACCTTTCGTTTTAGACAAATTGGGAGATTACTCTTAAATACCTCCCCAAGTCTGCCATATGCAGCCCAAGAGAGCGTGATTCTTCTTTTTAATTCGCATTTTTGGTTGTCTCTCGAGATCTGTATTTCATGACCAAGATATGTGTACCTATCCACCAACTCCACCTCGCAATCACCAATATTAATATTTCCACTAGGGACCAGATTAGTCATAAACTTCGTTTTTGATATATTAATCTTTGGCCCAACCTTAGCACATACTTCCTTGAGATCTTCCAGCATTTTCCTGATATGTTGTAGGTTGTCAGACAACAAAGCTATATCATCCGCGAAGCGTAGATTTGTTAGGTTTAAGCCATCTATATTTAAACCCTTTCCGCTCCATTCAAGCATCCCGAAGGCGTATTCCATAACGGTGATAAATAGTTTGGGTGACATAGTGTCACCCTGTCGTACACCTCTACCGATTCTTATGGGGTTGGTGTTTTCGTGCAGTTTTACCATCATGGTAGCATTTTTATATATGTTATATATTAGTTTAGTGTAACGATAGTTGACTCGACTTTTTGTAAGGAGTCTAAAACTGCACTTATCTCATCGGTGTCAAAGGCCTTGTGGAAGTCCACAAAGGCAATGACAAGCGGTCTATTGTATTCCATTGATTTTTCGATCACAGTTTTGATGGTTTGAAGATGGTCATTGGTTCCAAATCCTCTGCGGAATCTAATTTGTTTTCCAGTCGTGTAGTAATAATTCTCGTGAAGAGTTTATAAAGGTGACTAAGTAAGCTTATTGGCCGATAGTTTTCCAGTTCGGCTGTATCTCCTTTCTTGTGGATCAAGATCACGATGGCTATCTGGTATGGTGCTGTTAAAAAGACAGAGATTAAAAAGTTTTGCTATTTTCTTGAGTAAACAGTTACCACCTATCTTAACTGCATCGGCAACTACGCAGTCCTCTCCAGGGGCCTTATTGTTTTTAGTTTTCCTCAGTGCCAGCTTTATTTCGTCCAGAGTAATATCAGGCATTAATTCTGACCCTTGATTAACGATGCCTTTTTCCTTTGTCACTATCTCCAGTTCTGTTTCTGAGTCTAAATTTACTTCATTGTGGCTTTTATATAAGAGGTGGTAAAAGTCCTCAACTATTTTTAGAATATCTTCCCGGTTAGTTGTAGTATGCCCCTGTTTGTCCTTTACCCTGGTCATCTGCTTTTTTCCGCCTTCTAGTTTCCTACGTAACACCTTCATGCTTTTATTGTTCTCTGTTGTTTGTTCGATCTGATTTTGGTTGTGTGTTCTAATGTCGCGTCTTATAGCCTTTGATATCTCCTTGTTAATTTGCCTTAGGTCTTCACCAGTAGTCAGTTCTTCACTTCTCATGTCTCTTCTTTGTTTTATTTTCCGCATAGTAGCTTCGCTCAATTTCGATTCTTTCTTGGTTGTTGGGCAGTATCCCTTTTGGCTTTCTATCAGGGCAGTAGTGATGCTCTCGTTTAGGACATTGATGTTCTCTCCTGCTTCAGGGCCATTTAGCTTATTTGTAATACATTGCTGGAAGCCAACCATGTCCGATGGACTCTTCCATGGTCTGCCGCTGGCGGTCTTCTTGATCAGCTTATGCCGTTCTTTACCAACGTCAATCATTAATTTGGCTCGTACAATCCTGTGGTCACTTCCGGTGTTTACCTTGTTCAGTACTGAGACGTCTTTGACTATATATCTTTTGTCGGTGATTATGAAATCTATTTCATTTTTTGTTCTTCCATCCGGGCTTCTTCATGTCCATCTCCTATTTTGTATCTTAGGAAAGAAGCTATTCATCTGGAATAAGTTGTTTTGCAATAGGAAACCAAGCAATGTTCTGCCCTTATCATTTCTTCCTTCCAGTCCATGATTTCCCAGTGAAAACTCGGCAGCGTCCAACCTTATTCCCACCTTGGCATTGAAATCACCACATAGAATAATATAATGTGCCTGTTGATCGCTGAGAGCATCTCTGACGTCGTCGTAAAACAAATCCACTTCTTCGTCAGTATGATTTGAGGTAGGCGCGTAGACTTGTATCATTTTAATATTATATCTAGTAATGAGTTTGAGGACAAGGGATATTACTCTTGTGGAAATTTTCCTCAGAGATAAAACGCTTGTTCTGTGGCGCTTATGTATTAGAAAGCCAGTTCCTTCCACTGGGCTATTTTCATCTCCTACGTAATAGAAACTGTGCCCAGACTTTAAGGTAGTGAGCTGTTCCCCACGTCTTCTGACTTCGCTGAGACCTACGATATCCCATTTGATATTTTCCAATTCGCACTCAAGTTCAGTTAGCCGTTCTTCCGACAATAATGATAGTGCATTATACGTTGCAATGTACATAATTCTTCTCTTTTTGCATCTTTTAGGTTTTTTCGCCAGATGATTGTCCCCCCCAGAATCCATGGGACAGACTGATTTAACATCAGTGCGAGATTCTGAAGATAATCTTCTACTCGCTTGGGGTCCTTGAGTCTTTATACCTGGCATTTTCATAAGGGGGTATTTAGCCATAGAACACCACGCTGGCTAGACATCTTGGTGAGCGTGTATTTCAGCCGCTCCTCCCTAGAGAACAGACGCTGTTTGCAGCCGCCCATTCTGGGTCAGACGCTGCGGTTTCACCATATCTGGCTATCCTCGCTTAGTTTAGCCTGCAGGTCGATGCAGTTGTCCGGGGTGTGGCACGTGGAGCCATAAGTGAGAATTGGGTGTCTTGTGAGGACCAGTCATCGCCGACCACTCTCCAGCATAAGCTGTTAAGTGCGACCGCCCTTTATGGCAGGTACTACCTCTACAACACAACCCCCTACACACCCCTGATCAAAAGCACCTTCGAGTAAAACTTTCTAACCAACATTTGGATCTTTTTCGAAAGAATAAAATAGATTTTAAACATCGTTTAGCAACTATGGATGTGACTTGGATTTACCACTATGATCTTGAACTGCTACAACAAACTGCAGAGTGGATTGAGCAGGGTTGTTCAGCTCCGAAGCAGCCAAAGGCATCTGGCATCAATTTTTTGGAATGCAAAAGGAATTTTATGATTGATTACCTTCAAACCGGTTAAATAATAACAGGAGAGTATTACTCAAGCCTTTTGGAGCAATTCGATGCAAAAATTCCTGAGAAAAGAACTGGTTTAGCGAGGAAAAATAATTTTTTTCATCAGGAAAATGCACCAACTCACAGAGGTGTTCTTGCAATGATCAATTTGAAGGAGTTATACTACGAATTGTTGGGGTATCCATAAGATTTGGCCTCCTCACCGAAAATATTGGAAATAAAAAAATCCTTAAGAAATAGTCATGTAATAACCCCGAATACCCCGGTAATATTATAATTGAATAGTCCCTGTTTTTACACTCGATATTTAGGATAATTATACTACACGTTAAAAAAAACAAGAAATAAAAAAGAAATAATTTTACCTGTATACTTGGAAACACCGTATTTGACCATTAGCATTAGTTCAAGGTACTCTTAGCCCTAACAAGGCGAAACATATAGAGCAAAATCTATAATAATCGTTTGAAAGATTAAAAAGCTACAGGTGTATCATTTAAAATCCGAGTATTTTCAAATTGTTTTACCAGGACCCAACTGCGGAACCCATAAACATTTATTCCAGTCTTCGAAACAGTTTGTGTACTTCGAAACATAGTGGACTTGTGGTATTCCGTTCAAAGCGTCCCTCCAACTCTCTAGGATAGCAAATATGAAGTCAAAACGGCGTCCACGAAATGGGTTCTTCAATCGAGGGAACCGAAAAAAGTCACACCGTGCCATGTCTAATGAATATAATGCTTGTGTCATTTTTAGTAAATTACGGTGATGTAAAAACCATGAATTCTTTTGCCAGATCTGGACTTTTTTCCGAAAGGGTTAATGCAAATGACGCTTAACACTTAAACGATATTCTTCAGTAACGGTTTAACCATTTGAAAGAAACTCTTCGTGGAGAAAATCTAGATTATCGAAGAAATCAGTTAACATTACTTGGATTTTTGACCGGTCTTAACGTGATTTTTTTTTACTTTGGTCCATCTTTAGCACGATACTCGCTTGGTTAAGATGTTTCTGATAATAAGCCTAGATCTATCTATGTCCCTGCACCAGTACTTATAAATTTCAGAATGTCATCAACTAAAGAAAACATTTCTTCAGTCATTTCAACACGAATATGTTTACAAAAAAATCAGTGTTTACGGAACAAGAGTGGAATATGATACAATGTCTCTAATACTTAACCGGCGATTACTCATTCCTTGGTTTTGGTAATGTTTTCTTCATTGGTTGACGTAGAATGACTTCCTTAACTAGGTTTATGTTTAATTTCATCTCTATAATCCCTAAAGTCCTTGTACCACTAGTAAACAGTTTTTTGATACAGACACATTTTGAAAAAATGATTTTACAAAATACGTTATAATTTCTAACTTAACAAGCGAAATAATATGAAACTTCTGTCAAATGTCAAGGACAGTCATATCGATTTAAAAAAAAAAATTGGTAATGTTTTCTTCACTGGTTGACGTAGAAGGTCTTCCTTAACTAGGTTTATGTTTAATTTCATCTCTATAATCCCTAAAGTCCTTGTACCACTAGTAAACAGTTTTTTGATACAGATACATTTTGAAAAAATGATTTTACAAAATACGTTATAATTTCTAACTTAACAAGCGAAATAATATGAAACTTCTGTCAAATGTCAAGGACAGTCATATCGATTAAAAAAAAAAATTGGTAATGTTTTCTTCATTGGTTGACGTAGAAGGTCTTCCTTAACTAGGTTTATGTTTAATTTCATCTCTATAATCCCTAAAGTCCTTGTACCACTAGTAAACAGTTTTTTGATACAGACACATTTTGAAAAAATGATTTTACAAAATACGTTATAATTTCTAACTTAACAAGCGAAATAATATGAAACTTCTGTCAAATGTCAAGGACAGTCATATCGATTTAAAAAAAAAATTGGTAATGTTTTCTTCATTGGTTGACGTAGAAGGTCTTCCTTAACTAGGTTTATGTTTAATTTCATCTCTATAATCCCTAAAGTCCTTCTACCACTAGTAAACAGTTTTTTGATACAGATACATTTTGAACAAATGATTTTACAAAATACGTTATAATTTCTAACTTAACAAGCGAAATAATATGAAACTTCTGTCAAATGTCAAGGACAGTCATATCGATTTAAAAAAAAAATTGGTAATGTTTTCTTCATTGGTTGACGTAGAAGGTCTTCCTTAACTAGGTATATGTTTAATTTCATCTCTATAATCCCTAAAGTCCTTGTACCACTAGTAAACAGTTTTTTGATACAGACACATTTTGAAAAAATGATTTTACAAAATACGTTATAATTTCTAACTTACCAAGCGAAATAATATGAAACTTCTGTCAAATGTCAAGGACAGTCATATCGATTTAAAAAAAACAAATGGTTATGTCCATATGTAAAGCGCGCGAATTTTTAAAACAAGTCACCTTACTTTTTGATCATAATAGTACGTTATTGTTTAAAAGAAATAATTTTAAATTGGAAACGGACTCCGAATGGCTTACAATATTATCGGCGGCGGCGGCGGCCGCGTATTTATCAAGGATTGCTTCGTCGCTGGCGGACCGTTTCCAAGAAAAGATGGGCGATCGAGTTTAACCTCTTTTGGGGCCCATATAATTACCCAGTCTGAGAAATATTGGTGCTCTTAAATCTTCACTTAAAAGCGGTAGTTAACATTTTTCTTCTTCGTTAAAATAAGAATGAATGAATCGCGCATTTTAATGAGATTGCAGATTTATGGGCAAACTTACATCGCCTCCCCGGCTGCATTGAGAAGTTGCAATATTTATTGCCTTATACAGTGTATATATATGATTGCTTTTTATTTTTATAAATCATTGTTTTCAATTTTAATTGTTTCTTTTTATTCCAATCATTATTATTTTTAATAAATTTTTGATTCACTTGGATTTTGGTGGATATATTGAATTGTCTTGTAGAGGTAGATGATAAAATTATGTCTTTTAAATTCACGTACATATAGTATAATTTTTTATTTAGTAGTTTCCAATCCTTTAAAAACTAGTCTACAATAGATTTTAAATATTGATCCTCTCCACTCTAGTTTTAGTCATTGATGGTTCGATTTGGATAATTGTGTCGAACATTCTTTTTCTTCTAATTGATTGATTCGTCCGTTACTTTGTGACCGTACATTTTAACTAGGTTAAAGAAGGCCCTTCAACTATGTTTTAGATCATCATACTACCGTAGTGGTGACGTTTCTTAGTAACAACTACATCATCGAGACGCTTGAAAATGAATATTCAAGCGTATTCAATTCAAGCGAGCGAGCAATATTCAGCGCTTAATTCACATCAAATGAAGAGATCATCGTCGAACTAGAGGACTTACAAAATGATCGACAAGTCGAACTATCTAAAAGCCATAAAAAGTTTGAAACTTCCTGGACAAAGCGCCAAAAAGGTGACTATGTTGAAAACTAAATTGATTTTCAATCAAAAAACAATATTTCATTCAAAAAGGATCTGACTTTTCACTTTGTCCTCGTATTACAAGATATTTATACTATACGACCAAAACGTTAGCGAAGTATATTTAATAATTATCGTTAGCGAAGTATATTTATACATTTGGCAGACAATTAGTGAATCAGTGGGTCAAGGAAGGACTAAGCGCAAGGAGATGACGCTGTGCGATAGTTTAGGGCATAACCATTTTTTGTGTCGGCATTTTCTAAGTATTTTGATGGTGTACCTGGGGCTATTACAAAGCAAGTCGAGCAAGAGTAGCAGTACATAAAATGTGAGAGATCTTCCCTGCTGTATGCCCTGAAGCCATTTGCAGGCGCTTTTGTTTATCACGATACTGTGAAGAATATTATCAGCCAATTAGAGTACGGGATATGATGAGCTTGGAACTCAAATGCTAAAATATATTAAAAATCAGATTGCTCCAGTAGTGGCTTATATGTTTAATATCAATTTCAACAGGAGAATATCCCAGTAAATTTAAAAAACCTTGAGCTTGTGCTTGTGCCAATTTTTAAAGGCGATAACAGTTCGATCTGTGAGAGTTATCGGCCTATTGCGATTTTGCCGGTGATATCAATTTTTTTTTTAATTAATGGTACAACAGTTAACTAACTATTTATATAAAATAAAGTTTTTGCTGAAACTCAGTACGGCTTTAGGAAGGGTCTGGGAACGAATCCAGTCTTGTTTCGGCTTACCATTTACTTGTATAAAAACCTTAATGAAAGGAAATATGTAAGTGTATTATTTTTGGATATTAGTATGTCGTTTGATTCTGTGTCGCATTCTATTTTATTAGAAAAGCTGGAAACATTAAGGATAAGGGCAACTATCTGCAAGTGGTTCCATAGTTATTTATCGGGAAGAACTCAGATTGTTAAAGTGAATGGGTATAAAAGAACAGAGAGATCAGAGTTATGTGGAGTCCCTCAGAGTACTGTGTTAGGCCCAAAACTATTTATAATTTATATAAATGACCTTAGTTCCTTAAGAATAAAGGGCCACATTTTATACGCAGGGGATACAAAATTAAAGTGCTGCTAAATACTCAAAGCGATTTGAAAATATTGATAAGCTGGTTTGTTAACATGGGTAAGACTAGGATGCTTAATTTACTTTATGCTTTAGAAACCCTGGCATTTTGATGCCATTAAACGGCATCATTTAAACTGCAGAGATGTATTATGTGATTGTGTAGAGGTGACACAGTCTGCTGCAGTTAAGTATCTTGGTATTACTTTGGATGAGCTACTTTCTTGGAAACCTCATATACTCAGTTTAAAGAAAAGGCTCTTTGTTGTGATGGCCCAATTTAGGAAAGCATCAGAGAGTATGTCATTTTATATATTAAGACATATATACTACGCTCTTGCTAATTCTATTTTAACATATGGAATTGTTGCCAGGGGTGGCACATAAATCAGCCACCTTCAGTCGATTGAGAGAATGCAAAAAGGATAATGTGCGGAAAACCGAGGGACCGCCTGAGTAGGCAACTTTTTATTATGACAGGAATTCTTCCTTTGAAATACGAGTACTATGAGGCGATAGCTGTTCTCCTGCTTAAACATTTTAGCTCTCTGGGGTATACATATAAGCAACACGCTCATTATGACACAAGGGCTGGTGGTGTGACTGTTTTAAACATTCCATTCACTAACAAAACTAGAGTGAGAAAGTCCTCTTACGTCTTGAACCTTCGGTTATTTAACCTTTTGCCGGAAAATATAAGAGGTAACATTGCGAAGAAGAACATCAGTTATCTGGCATTTAAGCAAAATATAAAGAAATTGTACGCGCCTCATTTAGGTCGGTGTTTGTCAGCATGGCTGAATTGATTTTCCTTTTTCTTGAGCCTTAATATATGGGGTGGGGCTGTGTCCTTTTTCATCCTTTTGTTCTTATTTCATGCAATGTGAATGCCTGTGCTGAATGTGCTGAATGCCTGTGTGCTGGTAGTTCTTTTTTTTTAATTCTATTTTCTTTTCTTGGGTTTGATTCACACACAAGCAGTGCTTTGTGGGTTGTAGGTTAGAATTCTTATTGTATTAGTGTAATATCTAGATATATAGGTTGTATGGTATTGTATTCAAAATTATTGTATTGTATATTGTAAAGATTGTATTGTGAAGATCTTAATAATAAAAATAATACATTCCATAGACCCTCATATTAATGAAGATATTGAGAATACTAGAGCATGCACTCCCACCGACGCTTCACATGATATAATCAATAATATTACATCAGACCATACAGATATCTCAAATGATGCCCAATCTGATAGAAAACTGGTTTGCTTGAACCGCGAAACGTTCACTAATACATTAACAGAATTCCTAGGAACTGACCCAACAGCAAGGCCTTATATACCAAAACAAAGTTCCACCATTAGACTGGCAAAGATCGTTCATATTCTAAATAAAGAAATTCTTCCTGAAACGGGCAACATGCTCAACTCCTTCGAAGATCTACACACAGTTGTCTATTGCGCGATTAAAACTGCAGCAGTTGTAAATGGATCTAAAATAGCCAAACAACCTTATGAAAAAATACCATTACAGCAGAACTCTATACAGGGATAGCAAAAAAGATTAGAAAGCAAGATTGAAAGTATACGGGCAGATATAGGCAGACTTCTGGAATTCAGTCGAGACAATCCCAGCAAAAAATTGGCGACAAAAGCAACTAGAATATTAGAAAGATTTAGAATTCATGCTAAATAAGACAAAACGAATCAGCATGTTAAAGAGGTTATCGATATCCTAAAAGAAAACCTTAAAGTATATAGTTTCCGCTTAGATCGATATAAAAAAGCGATGAGGCGTAAGCAACAAAACTGTCTTTTTAGAAAAGACGATCGGAATTTTTAGAGAAACCTAATAGATAAAAGTAATAACAATAATCTTGTGGGGAGTTTTGGAACTCCATCCAACCAAGATATACAAGCATTTTGGGCCAAAATTTGGTCAAATCAGGGCCAATATAACAATCATGTCAGCTATTGCGTGAGGAAGAAGCAAATACGAACGCAATTGAACAAATGCTTTATCCTGAAATTACTATAACTATACTACAGAATATAACAAGCAAGTTGCATAATTAGTAGGACGCTGGAACTGATAACATCCATAATTACTGGTATAAAAATCTCACATATCTTCAACCTTTTCATAATAAGATATTTCAATGGGTTTATAAAAGAACCAAAAGAAATTCCTCGATTTCTTACTCAAGGCAAAACATATTTACTCAAAGGAACCGCCTCTAATAACCCAGCGAAATACCGGCCAATTGCCTGCCTTTAAACGATATATAAACTACTAATATCTTGTTTCACAGTACTACTCACAGGACATATAAACAAACATGATTTACTAAATGAAGAGCAAAAGGGTTGTAGAAAAGGAAAGCAGGGGTGTAAAGAACAACTTATTATAGATTCAGTTATAATGAAACACGCTCGTAAGAAAAATCGAAATTTATCATGCTGTTATATTGATTATCAGAAGGCGTTCGACTCGATTCCACACTCTTGGCTAATTAAGATATTAACAATATACAAAGTTCATCCAGCTTTAATAAACACACTTCAAGAATTGATAAAAGAGTGGCGCACCACTATTCATTTATCGCAAAATGGAAGTACGACTAGGACTGAGGAAATCAGGGCGACAAGCGGCATATTTCAAGGGAACTCGCTGAGCCCTCTGTGGTTTTGCCTGGCACTGAATCCACTTTCCAGTCTGATTAAAAGGATGCAAATCGGATACAAATTCCAAGACCAAATTGTATCACACCTGCAGTACATGGAGATGACAGGGCAGTACATGGAGATGACAGGGTTTGTCACTGCAGAACAGGAATATATGGAGCCAATGCAGGAGGGCGATGTATATAAATATCTGGGAATACAACAGTCTAAGAGAGTTGAACATAAACTCATTAAGGAAACATTAACTAAATAATTCACGTCCAGACTTGAAAGCATATGCAGGTCTGACCTATACAATAGAAATATAGTAAAAGTTATAAACACTTTTGCTGTACTAGCCTTGACATATTCATTTGGAATTATATCTTGGTCAAACACAAATATCGAAAGGCTACAATGAATAATTAAAACTACACTAATGAAATATAGGAAACACCACCCGCACAGTAGTAAAACGCGACTTATATTACCGAGAATTAAAGGAAGGAGAGGAATTATAAATATATGTAATCTACACGAAAAACAAATAACCTGTTTAAGAACGTATTTCCATCGAAGAATGATCGAATGCCCGCTGTTTGCCAGTGTGTGGTTAGCTGATGATAAGTATACACCTCTGAATCTTAAACAAATGGAACGACAAAATAAGAGCATTCAGACAACTGGAACAATTATACAAGAGTGGAAAAATATGTCTCTACATGGTAGATACCCCCATGATCTTGACCGTCATGAAGTCGACAAGAGTGCGTCGAACGCCTGGTTGACATGAGGAGGTCTTTTTCCGGAGACTAAAGGTTTTGTGTGCAATTCAGGATCAGGTGGTGCACACTAAGAATTACCAAAAATATATTATTAAGGATGCACAAGTATCAAATGACAGTTGTAGAAAATGCCACGAAAAGCCTGAGACTATCCAACATATTGTAGGAGCATGTGGTAGACTCTCCCAGACTGACTACCTTCACCGTTATAATCAGGTGGCCAGTATAGTCCGCTATGAGCTTGCAAGTCGTAATAATCTTATAACAGAGCGCGTTCCTTATTATAAATACACTCCAGAGGCGGTACTAGATTCAGCCGATTTCAGGTTATATTACGACCGAACAATAATAACCCACAAAACAGCGCACTGTTATAGGCCAGATATTATATTGGTGGACAAAAAGAAGAAGATATGGAAGATGAACCAGGTCCATATTGTGCCGTTGATAATTTCAACAACAGGCATTATACCAAAGAATCTGAAAAATAACATAAAATTTATGAGACTAGAAGAATATCTGTTTAAACTAATGCAGAGAGCGGTCATTCTTAATACCACTCGTATCGCCTGAAAAATTTTGGAAGAAGGAAGTTGTTTTGGCTACGGCCAGCATTTTATTTAAAATAAAAAAATTTTAATCAAAAAGCCAGCATGGCTGGGAAAAAGAATGAAAATAAAGAAATAAAAATAATAATAATATTTTAAAACAATTTAATAAAAATGTTACACCTACTAACTCGAAAGGGTATTTTCAATTTGAAGGTAGTGTTCTTTATATTTTTCTGTTAGTTCATGGTTATAAAATCTGCAATTATCTAGATTCGTTTGTCATATTTTCATCTATTGGAAAACAGTAATTTGTGTAGTAACATAATGATGGAATTATCATAAATATTATTCATATATAACCGTTTTACATTAAAACAACAATAACTGTAAGTATTGATATGTACAATTACTTCATATTTTATTTTATAACGGTACCGCCACATGGTTTTATTACCTTAGAGATAAACAGAATGCGTCAGTTGACATAAAAACAGATAGTACGTAGATACGAACACCTGGTAACCTTAAAGTACAAGTACACAGACTGACCAAAAAGTCTATGCTTGAATATATATATATATATATATATATATATATATATATATATATATATATATATATATATATATATATATATATATATATATATATATATATATATATCATCGTCATCATCAGCCCGCATCGATCCACTGCAGGATGAAGGCCTCTTCAGCATGCTTCCAACCTTCACGGTCCTGGGCTTTCCTCTGCCACTCGGGTCCAATATACTTAACGATGTCATCAATCCATCGTGCTTTCGGTCTTCTTCGCGGACGTTTGCGATCAAGCGGTATCCACTCCAGGATTGCCCTGGTCCATCTGTCGTCCCATCGCCTCGCTATATGGCCTGCCCATCTCCATTTCAACTGTTTTACTCTTCCAATGATGTCACAGACTTTTGTTTGTTCCCTGATCCATGCGCAGGACTTTCTGTCTCGTCTTGTAATGCCAAGCATACATCTTTCCATTCCCCTCTGTGCCACCCGAAGTTTTTGAATTGATTGCGATGTGAGTGTCCAGGTTTCACTTCCGTATGTCATAACGGGTAGAACGCACTGATCGAATACTTTTCTTTTCAGGCAAAGTGGGAGTCTGCTCTTAAACACTATGTTGAGCCTACCAAATGCCTGGCAGCCACATTTAACACGCCGTTCCACCTCCCGGGCGGTATTCCCCTCCATGGAAATCATCTGCCCAAGATATATAAAGCTGTCCACAATCTCTAAATCCCTTCCTAGAACTGAAATTCTTCTGTCCTGAGCGAAGTTATTGAACATAACCTGCCTCTTTTTCAGGTTTATTTTCATGCCAAATGGTTCGCCAGCCCTTTGCAGTTCTTGTATGCGTCTTTGCAGCTCCTCTGGGTCTTGTGAAATGAGAATAATATCATCTGCAAATCTAAGATGGTTTAAGTTTGCACCATTGATCTTTACACCATCCTGTTCCCAATCCAGTTTACGGAATACTTCTTCAAGGCCAGCCGAGAAAAGAATAGGCGATATTGCGTCACCCTGCCGTACACCTCGTTCTATATTAATTCCCACTTCAAGATCATCAAGGTGAATTGTGGCTGTAGCTCCATCATATGTCGATTCTAATAGGTTTACATAGGCTCTCTCTACACCTTGGCTAAGCAGTGCATCCATTATCGCATGCTTTGAGATGGAATCAAATGCTTTTTCGTAGTCGATAAAAGCCAAGCACAGTGGCATGGTGTATTCGTTGTGCCTTTCTATGACCTGCTGTACAACCTGGATGTGATCCATTGTACTGAATCCACTTCTGAATCCTGCTTGTTCTCTTGGTTGTGCGTCATTCAGTTTTTTTAATATTCTTTTAGAAATTATCTTAGTGAAAACTTATATATATATATATATATATATATATATATATATATATATATATATATATATATATATATATATATATATATATATATATCCGTATATATATATATATATATATATATATATATATATATATATATATATATATATATATATATATACATATATACGGATGGTATATAATGTTTCTAAATCATTCCGGCGTCGATCCGTTCATTCTGTGAAGAGTCATGACGTTTCGTCAAAATCTCATTTGGCACTTTCAAGTGTTGTCCGCTTCGACTCAAGAATCCAACTGAGTTGGATTGTTGGATGATCAGTTATATTAGGGTTATCGATAAGAAATCAATTATTAATAATGTGAAATATTTGCTTGAGTCTAGTTCAGAGTGTGAATGTATAGGAGGTGTTTTATTACGCAACAGTAAATACGTAGCCTTAATCTTCGTGGCAACTAAATATAAACGTTTTTATTACATCGGTGTAAAATGGTGGACAATCAACCAACTGAAGAACATTTACGTCAACAGGTGTTGAAAGTGTCCACCGTTTATCTCAATACTCTTTCTCAGACTCTTTGTTAAGTGACGCCTCGTATTTGAGAAGATATTTTCTTCATTTCTAATAACATTGGCCGCTTGTTAAATTTTTTGTAAAAGTTCGTTTCGTGTATTGATTTCATCATGGTAAACTAAAGACTTCATATGACCCCACAAATAAAAGCCTAACGGATGAATATCTGGGCTACGAGGTGGGCAAGAAAACTCATCACCGCCCCAATCCATCGATGTGGAAAACGTTGATTCAAATAATTTCGCACTGCAACAGTAAAATGTGGTGACACCCCATCTTGCATGAACCACATTACTTTTCTTAAGTTTAGAGATATACCGTCCAAAAGGTCTAATAAGTCATTTTCTAAAAAATGCACATTCAGTCTTTGCTGAAACTCAAATGGGTCGATTAAAATTGTCGATAATGCTGCACCAAATATTAATGTCGCTTTTTTGGTAGGTGTGGATTTTCCAGGCCGTAATAATGATTATTTTATTTAAACTTAATTAAAAATTATTTAAACTTCTGATCTAGCCGGCAAATTTTGTGACAACAAATTTTGAACAGGCGAAAAATGGTAGGGAAACAATTTTTTCTTTATGGAGAACTCTTGAAAGGGTAGATTTGCTAATTCATGCAGATGCCTCTAAACGCCTAGTGTTTAGTTCAGGATTTTCCGCGATACTAACCAAAATGTCCTCTTCTTGTTCAACGTTATACGTTTCGCTCGTCCACCTGGATTGTTATAATAAAACGAACCTGTTTCGCCTAACTCATTGAAAGTTCTTTGAAAAATTTGTCGATCTGGGATGATTCTGGTTGGGTAGAGCTCTTCATACCTTCTAACTGCAGCGCGACTATTGTAATTTACTTGTGCATAAACGCAGATTATTTCCCTTAAATCGCGATTAGGAAACATAGATCTAGGCATTTTTTACAAATCATTTAATACCAACTCAAGATTAGAGAAACTTATTTCCACCTACGTTTAATAGGAGAGATAGAATACGCTATATTTAGAAGACAGTTGTCATCGAGACGTAATAATTTGTACACAACATTCAAGGCACACTTTGTGCATTGCATAATTTTTCAGCGATCGACAAGATATGCAATGAAATATTAGCACAGGAATATCGTCAACACGGTGTGATATATCAATATTAACCAAGAGTACCTTTTTTTACGTAAATTATGACTCTTCCCTATTTTTAAGTCAAAATATTCCCAGCTTTATAGGGTAAAAAAATACGAGCGAGTTAATTCATATATATATATATATATATATATATATATATATATATATATATATATATATATATATATATATATATATATATATATATATATATATATATATGGCGCCTGAACGGATTCCGGAAATGGATTGGAAAGATGCTCTAATCCATCCACTACATAAGAAAGGAGATAGAACGGATGTAGACAACTATAGAGGGATATCTCTTCTCCCAGTTTGTTACAAGATTCTATCTCAATGTCTACTAGACAGAGCACAGGGACAATTAGAACCTAACATTGATGAATATCAATCAGGTTTTCGACTGGGCAGATTCTGCCCTGAACAGATCCTGAATCTAAAGTTGATCCTAAGACATCAAAAACTGTACAATAAAAATCTCGTCTGTACATTTGTGGATTTCAAAAAAGCATATGATTCTATTGACCGGAAATCTTTATTCCGAATCTTGAAAAAACAAGGACTAGATCTGAAAGCGCTGGCAATTATTAAAGCGACATTAACTAACACAAGGTCAAAAGTTAAATTCATGGGTGACATCTCAGAGCCCTTCGAAATTAAAACTGGAGTGAGACAACGGGATGGACTCTCGCCACTCTTATTTAACTGTGTTCTAGAAAAAGTAATACGGGAGTGGCGTGAAAAAAAGTTAGCCCTGAATATTGACCAGCCCATTAAACGGGAGAGAACCAACATCAAAATTGATTGTCTGGCGTTTACTGATGATCTAGCAATTTTAGCTCAAGATGTATTAACGGCACAGAAACAGATTGAAATACTAAAAGAAACAGCAGAAAAGGTAGGACTCCAAATTTCCTTTGAAAAGACACAATACATGACCTGCAACAGACTTCCATTCCAAGAACACCATTTCTAAAAACAAAATATGGTAACATCAGACGAGTCTCTCAATTCAAATATTTGGGTGAAATAATCATGAAAAATGGGTTGGAAAAAGCGGCCAATAAGGGTAGATGTCAAAAAATGGAAACGGCATTGAGACTTACACAAAATATTTACAACAAAAAATGCCTATCTAAAAACACAAAACTGAGACAATACAACACAGTTATTAAGCCAGAATGGCTATATGGGGCAGAAACTCTCATTTTGAATAGAAAGAGGGACATCGAGGACATTGAAAAGAAGGAAAGAAAAATCATAAGACTTCGACATACCGACTTCGAGAAAACCACGAAATCAAACAATACACAGATATACATAGCGGTATGAGAAAAAGAAGACTTAAGCGCGAAAAGCGAAATTTCATAGCGAAAGAATGAAATTAGTATGGGCGCAATCTCGGGTTATTAAAAATATAAATATTCAATATCATACATCTACTTTTGATGGTTCAACCGATGATGGGCCAACTTTAAAGTAAAACAATTACCTTATCTTGGTACTTTAACAGATATAGTGGTTAAGCAATTTAAGTGAATAACCAACATTAAAAAATCCAAGTATGACTATAAAAAACGGACGATTTGTTTACAAAAAACAGTTGACAGATTTCTTTTGCTAAACAAATGCAATGGAATATGTAGGATTGCGTGCAGGGAATGCGGATGTTGTAACATTGGTCAAACATCACAAAGTTTAAAACAGCGAATAACAGAACATAAAAGCGACACCTGTATGGGAAAATCATGTGCATTGGCTATCCGTAGTCATCAAACCCGACCAAATTTTAATTACAAATCAATATATTTTAGAGGCCAAAAATTTACAAAACGTTTGTTTTTAGAAATTGTCCATACCAATAAGGATAATAACACATTTAATTTCAGTTCGGACAAAATAGCGTATACAAATCGTACGGTACATATTTTCAATATTCGCCGTTGGGTGACTAATGTATTTATAGTGTAGATATATAAAAAAACAAAAAAATGTTGTTTTATTGATAAGCCTGATAGAAAGATTCTAACTGCAGTTTTAACTACGTTCGCAGTGTAAACGGTTGTTCATGTGTGTTTTTAAGGTTTGTAATTTTATATAAATTGTATTGGATTTTGTATAAATTGTATTGTATTTTATATAAACTTTGTAACGGATGATATTTTGAACATTTTAAAAAGGAGTTAATTATTGAATTTTGAATTTATTTATTTCAATATAATGTTCTGCCATGTATTTCTTTGTAACCTGAAAAATCCTTTTGAGGAAGTCAGAGATTTCTGATGAAATATAGAGGTATATTCAGAAAAACAAAATCGAAATCTACTTTAATATATATATATATATATATATATATATATATATATATATATATATATATATATATATATATATATATATATATATATATATATATATATTCACTGCGCAAGAGTGAGATAGCATTTTCTACCTACTTAGCGTATGTTATTTACGCAAATAAAATGCGTCCCGATACACGAAGTTAGCAAATTAGTGAAGTTAGTAAAACGTATAGCATGAATGCATATCGTTAGAAAGAGAGATTTTTTAAAGAATTCGAAGATCATGATCGCTTTCAGTTTTTTTAATATGCAATTCAAAATTGAGCTTTAAATTTATTTTTACTTTTTCCAAAAACTTTGCGAGTCTATATAAAAATAAAAAAATAATTTAGAGGCTATACCAATAACTTTTTTTTAATTCAAGTTTCAATGCTGACTTTTGGAATTTTTCAAATAAAGAATTAAATAATTAACATAAAAAACCTGTGGGCCCAATAATGCATTATGGAGGCTGAGGAGATAGCAAAAGACTCTTCCTATCGGCCATTTTAATTTGGTAAACGATACACCAAACACCCGGTATGTATATATATATATATATATATATATATATATATATATATATATATATATATATATATATATATATATATATATATATATATACAGTGAGGGACAAAAGTATTGGCACACTATGTATTTCATATGAAAATTTTTAATTGAATTTAATTTCTGTAGATTTTTTTCTCTATACAATTTGTTTCAAACGCTTCAATTTGTTTATTTTAAAAAATGGATTTGAAAAAAATATACAGAAATTAGATTCAATCTTTCAGAATAGGTGGACAAAAGTATTGACACAAGATATATAAAAATGTATGTTTATAAAAACTAGTACTTCGGAGGGCCTCCTTTCCTTGTTATGATTTCAGTAAGTCTTCTTTTCGTTGAATGAACTATATTTTGGGTATATTTAGGCTCGATGTTATTTCATTCTTGCAGTAGTATTCTTATATTCATATATTGTTTACTAGAAATGTGACGTTTTCTGACCCGTTTGCCTAATTCACTCCAAAGGTTCTCAATAAGGTTGATATCAGGGGATTGTGAAGGTGTATTTAGAGAATGTGATACGTTGTAGATTATCCACTATTTCACTATACGCTGTATACTTTGGATCATTATCTTGTTGGGAATAATATTCCTCCGTTAGATTTAATTTTTCAGCACTATTTTTAAAGTTTTCGTTGAAAATGTTTAAATATATATTTATGTCCATGATTCTACCGTGTTTAACAGTTTCATGCAAATGTAGGACCCCAATTCCATGTTCGGCTTTCTCCATACATGTACTGTGCCATCTGAGTGAAAAATATTGAAGTTGCTTTCATCTGAAAACAGGGTTGAGATATTCATGGCTTTAGCAATTCCACTCAAAGTCAGTTGTCTAGCATCCATAACAATTACCATGTATAGAATTAAATTTTTTGTTCAGTAGTTGCACCTATTGGACGTCCGAAACGAGGATTGTCATCCAGGATTCTACGATCACGTTGAAACCCACCTGCCCACTTACAAACCATTGTTTTAGAAGGAGCGGACTCCCCTTATACATTTACCAATTCATTATGAATTTCCATTGCATTTAAACTTTTTTTACAAAGAATTTAATTATTGCACAATTTTCAATATTTTCGATTTTAAAAAATAACACTGATACGTTTACTTTTAGCTGCTGTGTTTGTACGAATGAATTGACAGATTGACTTGAAACTTCACATATGTTCATATAAAGTTGTTCATCATCAACCCGTATCAATCCGCTGCAGGATGATGGCCTCTTCAGCATGCTTCCAACTCTCGCGGTCCTGAGCTCTCCTCTGCCATTCGGGTCCAATATACTTAATAATGTCATCAGTCCATCGTGTTTTCGGTCTTCTCCGTGGACGTTTGCGATCAAGCGGTATCCAGTTCAGGACCGCCCTGGTTCATCTTTCGTCGCACCGCCTCATGGCCTGCCCACTTCCATTTCAATTTCTTTATTCTTCCAATGATGTCACTCACTTTCGTTTGCTCTCTGATCCATGTGCAGGTCTTTTTATCCCATCTAGTAATACCAAGCATACATATTTCCATTCCCCTCTGTGCTATTCGAAGTTTTTGAACTGACTGTGATGTGAGTGTCCAGGTCTCACTTCCGTATGTCATAACGGGCAGGACACACTGATCAAAGACTTTTCTTTTCAGGCAAAGTGGTAGTTTGCTCTTAAACAATATGTTGAGCCTACGAAATGCCAGCCAGCCCCATTTAACACGTCGTTCCACCTACCGGACGGTATCTCCTTCCATTGAAACCCTCTGCCCAAGATATATATATATATATATATATATATATATATATATATATATATATATATATATAATATATATATATATATATATATATATATATATATATATATATATATATATATATATATATATATATATATATAGTGATCCTCAACTTCCAAATCTGTTCCTAAAATAGAAATTGTGTTATCCTTAGCAAATTTATTGATCATGACCTGACTCTTCTTCTGGTTTATTTTCAAGCCAAATGGTTCCCCAGCCCTTTGCAGTTCTTGTACGTGTCTTTGCAGTTCCTCTGGGTCTTGTGAAAGAAGAACGATATCATCTGCGAATCTAAGATGATTTAAGTATGCACCATTAATCCTTATTCCATCCTGTTTCCAATCCAGATTACGGAACACTTCTTCCAGGCAGGCTGAGAAAAGAAAAGGCGATATTGCATCACCCTGCCGTACACCCCGTTCTACATTTATTCCAACCTCAAGATCGTCAAGGTGAACTGTCGCTGTAACTTCATCATATATCTATCCTAGTAGATTTACATTGGCTTTATCTACACCTTGATTAAGCAATGGCCCGCTTTGAGATTGAATCAAATGCTTTGTGATAATCGATAAAAGCCAAGCACAGTGGCATAGTGTATTTGTTGTGTCTTTCTATGACCTGCTGTAGGACCTGGATGTGATCCATTATACTGAATCCACTTCTGAATCCTGCTTGCTCCCTTGATTGTGCGTCATTAAGTCCTCTTAGTATTCTTTTGGATATTATTTTGGTGAAAACTTTGTACACCACTGAGAGGAGGCTTAGTGGACGGTAGTTCTTTAAATCTTCCCGTGCTCCTTTCTTATGTAAAAGAATCACTTCTGCATTTTTCCATAAGCTGGGTACTTCTTGTTGTTTAAGGCATTTGCATTATAATTTCGCTAGTGTTTTACGTAAAGTCCGACTACCAGCTTTTAACATTTCCACAGCTATACTGTCCTTTCCTGGAGCCTTGCCATTTACATATATATATATATATATATATATATATATATATATATATATATATATATATATATATATATATATATATATATGTATGTATATATATATATATATATATATATATATATATATATATATATGTATGTATATATATATATATATATATATATATATATATATATATATATATATATATATATATATATATTATTATTATTCACGTATGGGCCCTGGTGGACCACGCGAAGTACAATTAGAGGCGTTTGTTGTTGTTAGCCTTCCTTTGAGCCCATACTAATTTCATTCTTTCGCTATGAGCTTTTCTCCTTTCGTCAGACCAAGCTGTTCCAGTCTTCCTACATTTTTCTCTCTGGCCCACCTTCCAAACGTTAACCTTGTGCCTAACAACCTCTATCCTGAATTTCACTTTGTGTAATATTTGCTGATCTTAGGTCCTCTTTAATTGCCGCAATCCATTTAATTATTTCTACTTTAGCTTTACTCCTATTTTCATAAAATTCGACTATTTGTCTAGTTAGCCTACTCGGATTCATCCGTTTGATATGTCCGTAAAACTTAAGTCTTCTTTTTCTCATATCGCTATGTATATCTGTGTATTGTTTGATTTCTTGGTTTTCTCGAAGTCGGTATGTTGTGCTATTTATTTGTTTGGGGCCTAGGATTTTTCTTATGATTTTTCTTTCCTTCTTTTCAATGTCCTCGATGTCCCTCTTTCTATTCAAAATGAGCGTTTCTGCAGCATATAGACATTCTGGCTTAATGACCGTGTTGTAATGTCTCAGTTTTGTGTTTTTAGATAGGCATTTTTTGTTGTAAATATTTTGTGTAAGTCTCAATGCCGTTTCCATTTTTTGACATCTACCCTTATTGGCCGCTTTTTCCAACCCATTTTCCATGATTATTTCACCCAATTATTTGAATTGAGAGACTCGTCTGATGTTACCATATTTTATTTTTAGAAATGGTGCTCTTAGTCTGTTGCAGGTCATGTATTGTGTCTTTTCAAAGGAAATTTGGAGTCCTACCTTTTCTGCTGTTTCTTTTAGGATTTCAATCTGTTTTTGAGCCGTTAATACATCTTGAGCTAAAATCGCTAGATCATCAGCAAATGCCAGACAATCAATTTTGATGTTGGTTTTCCCCAGTTTAATGGGCTGGTCAATATTCAGTGCCGACTTTTTTTCACGCCACTCCTGTATTACTTTTTCTAGAACTCAGTTAAATAAGAGTGGCGAGAGTCCATCCCCTTGTCTCACACCAGTTTTAATTTCGAAGGGTTCTGAGATGTCACCCATGAATTTAACTTTTGACCTCGTGTTAGTTAAGGTTGCTTTAATAATTGCCAGCGTTTTCAGATCTAGTCCTTGTTCTTTCAAGATTCGGAATAAAGATTCGCGGTCAATAGAATCATATGCTTTTTTGAAATCCACAAATGTACAGACGAGATTTTTATTGTACAGTTTTTGATGTCTTAGAATCAACTTTAGATTCAGGATCTGTTCAGGGCAGGATCTGCCCGGTCGAAAACCTGCCTGATATTCACCAATGTTCGGTTCTAACTGTCCCTGTGCTCTGTCTAGTAGACATTGAGATAGAATCTTGTAACAAACTGGGAGAAGAGATATTCCTCTATAGTTGTTTACATCCGTTCTATCTCCTTTCTTATGTAGTGGATGGATTAGAGCATCTTTCCAGTCTTCCGGAATCAGTTCGGTTCGCCAAACTTCTTGTAGAATTTTGGTTATTTCCTTGTCCAGGTACAATCCCTGGACCAGCGGATTTCAAAAGTTCAGCAGTGATTCCATCTTCACCAGAAGCTTTGTTATTTTTAAGCCGCTTGATTTGCCTAAGTATTTCCTCTTCATTCGGTGGTAATGAATCTGGGTTTGTTTGTTTAGGGTTTAGTGTTGGTAATTTGTTTAAGGGCTCAGGACAGTTTAGTATTTGTTCAAAATATTTCGCAAGTTCTTTGCAATTGTCTTGGTTATTTAGAGCTAGTTGTCCGTTTTCCTTTTGAAAGCATAGGCTCTGCGGTTGATAGCCTGTTAATTTAGTTTTAGATGTTTTGTAAAAGTTTCGGGTGTTATTTTTTTGGAAATCTTTTTCTATTTCATTAAGTTGATTGTTTTCATATTTTCTTTTAGTTTGTCTAATTTGCTTCGATGTTTCTTTTCTTACTTCCAAAAAGATGTTATAGTTTATTGCTGTTTTTTGACTGTTCCAATCTTTGAATGCTTTACTTCGACTTAATACTGCTTGCTCGCAAACTTCATCCCACCACGGATGTTTTCTACGTTTTTGTAAAGGGGCCAACTTTAAGGCTGTTTTAATAATTTTTTGTTTTAATTCTTGCCAGTTCTGTGCAGGTTGTTTATCAAGCTCTTCTGTTAGGGCTGGTTTTATTTTCGTTGGGTTAAACTTTGGTATTAGCAGCCCCTTTTGAATAAGTTTTCGAGGTTTTAAGCTAAGTTTGATTCTAGTCAAGTAGTGATCCGTTTCTATATTTGCTCCTTTCCTGACTTGAACATTCAAAATCTCTTTATAATTGGGGTACGAAATGGCAACATGGTCAATTTGAAATTCACCCATGTACGTGTTTGGGCACCTCCAGGTCTTTTGTTTTGTTATTTTCTTCTTAAAATGGGTTGACATTATTTTTAGATTAAACTGCGAACATAGTTCAACCAATCTTCTACCATTATGGTTAGTCCATTTATGAGCGGGAAAACTGCCGACTGTTTTCCTGTACTTTTTTTCTTTCCCTAGTTGGGCGTTGAAATCACCCAATAGGATTTTTACATGGTTAGAGGGAATTTTAGAGATAGTCTTTTCCAGAATTTCCCAGGACTTATTTACTTTTTCAGGATTAGATTTATTTTCTTCGTTAACTGGGAGGTGTGCATTGATTAATGTATAGTTTTTGTTAGCACACTTGAGGGATAGTGTCATAAGTCGATTATTTAGTGGCTGGACATTTGTTATAGAACCAAGAATGTTTCTTGAGACAGCGAAAGCAACACCGAGATGTGGTGTATTTTTGAGCGAAAGCAACACCGAGATGTGGTGTATTTTTGAGTATTCTTTTGTCCGTTTTACTTTTAAAAAGTCTGTAGTTGCCGAATTCCAAGGTGTTATCATCTATCAATCTGGTTTCTTGTAAAGCTAAAATTTGGATTTTTTGCTGATTTAATGTTCGCCCCAATTCGTGTAGTTTTCCTGGACGCAGGAGAGAATTGATATTTACCATTCCAAAGAAAGTTTTTATTTTCGGTTTCAAACGTTGGCCAGAGGTCTCCGACTCCCTCTGAAAGATTTTGCGTTTAAGCCCGGACGCCCCAGAATCCGAAAGTCCGGTTGTACCAGCAAAGCTGGCAGAGGATTGTCTACCTCCTGGGCTAATTTTGTAATTACTAGAACGCTTCATCTTGTACTTTGAATTAAAGGTTTGAACCATGACGGTTCAGAGGTTAAGACTGGAGGGGTTAGTTCCAGAATTTAAATATCAGCCGCACCACTGGTGAACAGACGCTGACCACTCAGCCGCTTGATACAAGTCAGACGCTAAGTGGATTTAGCTTTCTTTTTGCCTTGGTTCGGGGCTGCTTATTTTGGGGTATGCTGTCCATTGGGGCAGCTGTCCATTAATTTCTAATGGAACTTTCACTATCCACCACCCGTGACCCATCCAGTACCTTAGGCGAGGTATACTGGATATATAGGTATACTGGATATATATATATATATATATATATATATATATATATATATATATATATATATATATATATATATATATATATATATATATATATATATATATGTAGTGTTAGATTTTCCTGGATTGCGTCCAATGAGACAGCAGTAGCTGAGAGTGATCACACACCCAACCGTTCGGTTCCACAATCTCATGTGGAACATACAACAACCTGCGTCTCCGCCTAAATGGACATTTTTGTTCTACATATATACTACATATATACACCATCCGACGGGAAGTCGGCGAAAACATGGATGGTTGGCTGTGGATAGGGTCTGCCTATTCGTGATGGTATGGTATATGTCGGCGCCCTGATGAGTCTGAACCTCGAGAGATGAAACATATGTCATCCAGTTGAAGAGATAGGTGGGGCTCATTTTCTGTCAAGCAACCAACAATATATATATATATATATATATATATATATATATATATATATATATATATATATATATATATATATATATATATATATATATATATATATATATATAATAATTATTGAATCCTCAAGACAATACAAATATGCATGGATCAAGTCAAAACAAGAGCATGCACATTGCCACACTTCTGTGCCTACAAAGAATATATTTAACCTACATATAATATACATATAAATATTTTATTCTTGATAAGGTATATAATTTAATAATTTAAAGTATTTATTCAATCCCCACAACAATAAAAATATCCATGATTAAGTCGGATTGACAGAATTGACAGAATATTCAGTGACACGACCTCAGAAATAATACATGAAATGATAATCTTGCACAAAGAAATATTGTATACATAAATAAGCATTGAATCTAATTATTGATACGACATATATTCTTCTAAACTATAAAAACTTTGACTTATAAGAAATTCGCGGACTAATTTTTTAAATTCGTTGTCATTCTGAACATGCTTAAATCGTTGTGGCAACTTATTATACAGCTTCACACCCCTATAGTAAACATTATGTTCAACTATTATAAATGAATGTATTGGAAAACAAGTTAATCAGAGCCTCGTGTGTCATAGTGATAAAAATCACTATTTTTTACGAATGCTACAAAATTTCGCCTAACAAAGATGATAATCTCCAAAATATATAGTGATGGTATAGTCAAAATCCTGCATTGTTTAAAAATTGGTCGACATGTTGCCATATATATATATATATATATATATATATATATATATATATATATATATATATATATATATATATATATATATATATATATATATATATCTAGAATATATTTCCTTGAATTTTAAGACTTTTAATTATTGTTTTATTCAGAAGTAATAACAGTTTCGTTGGATATTACAATTATTGTTAGCTTGTAAAGTTTTCTGCGGAATGTGAGTGTCATCAACGCAAAATTGTTGACATTTAAAGGTTAAATTAAAAAATATAAATTTTAAAAGATCCGTTATTTTCTAGCGTAGTACGTTTTTGCCTCTGTCATTATGTGTAGGATGTTGCTGGCCTTTAGAGTCGCAAGGTTGTTTGTGTTTAGTGGCCTGATATAAATTATTATTTAATTTAATAAAAATCTCTTTCATATGGACAAGTTACTAAATATTATGGCTCTTGAAAATCATATCACAACTTCCATTTTCCCATAAACACTACCTTTTTACATTATCATCATGGAAACTGTTTTAAGGGTAAATTTTTTCGTACTGGCGTTTATTTAACTGAGGTAGCCGATACTTGATGGAAATTCTAATTAAAAATATTTAGTGTATTTATAATTATACATTTTAAATAAAAAACCAAGATTAATATCTAAATTCCACTATATTTAAAACTTGTACATATGACAATTGCTTCGATACACAGTGTCTTTTTCAAATACACACTGTATTTACACAGTGTGTATTTGAAAAAGACAATGTGTGTCGAAAAATTGTCATACGTACAAGTTTTAAATATAGTGGAAAGTTGGTACTGGCGTTTTATGATTCCAATTATTCTTTTTTATTGTTATACTTATACTTAACTATATTTATTTCGCCATGGTTCTGTATTGTTTTGGTCTTTCTGAATGATATAGATATTTGTCTCATCTCATAATCTAGGGATTTCTATTAGGATTCATATTCTCTAAAGCTCTCCTTAACGTGTTCTCCCTCACTCTCCTGGTATTAACCGCGCTCAATATCGCTTAAAAAATAATTTAAAAAATATATATTATAAATATATTTAAATAAAAATAATGTAATTATTGCAACTCAATGTAAATTTACCAGGTTTGGCGGTTAATAATTCTTACTTTTTTTAAGAGATTGCGCTGGAAACAAGGGTCGGTTCACAGTCTAATCTCTTATGTCATTTTGTTATTACAACAGTATCTTTCAAAACGCCATGTGTGTGTGGTGAACATGTCGAATTTCGAGCCAAATGAGGATCATTTGCGACTCTAACTGGTTTTTTTTGGTGTTGTTCCAACGCAAGACGGTTGTGGGCATTGGTTTAGACGATTCAAAAGTGGTGGTTTAGACTTGAAAAACAAAGAACGCCCAGGTCAACTAAAAAATTTGAAGAAGAGAGGTTAAATTTCGGTCGCCGAACCATTTGTCATCGTCTCCATGCCATGGGAAAGATCCAGAAGGCAGGAAAATAGATACCACATCACCTGAACGACAGTCAGATGGACAAGCGAAAAACGATGTGCGCTTTCTTGGCATAAAAAAACTTTTTTGCATGGAATGACGAAAAATTGATATATTTCAAAAAGGCAAAACACAGAAAATCATGGGTTAACCCAGGACAATCAACAACATCGACCGCAAGACCGACTCGCTTTGGAAAGAAGACAATGCTGTGTATTTGGTGGGATCAGAAGAGTGGCGTGTACCCTGAGCTCCTGAAACCAGATGAAACAGTTAATACGTTTGTTACCGTCAACAAATCTCCAATTTGAACAATGTATTGATCGAAAACCGATCAGAATGAGCTACAAGATACGAAAAAGTGACTTACGAGACTTAGCCCCTTCCGACTATCACTTGTTTTCATCGGTGACTGGACCACCCCAAAAGATGTACGGTTTTTGGAAGAAGTACGGTTTTTCTAGGCACCCACAAATTACCAGAGCGATGGGAAAATGGCTTTAAATGTCGAATAAACCACTTTTAACCTTTCTCCTATATTAAACGTGTTTTTAAGAAAAAAATGAAGAATTATTAACAGCCACACGTGGTAGAGGAGAATATCTTAATCGTCCGTTGAGAATTCGGAACAGTTGGGGACAGGTCCTGCATCTAAGGAGATCCATCTTCTTGTGAAGAGTGCTACGTGCTGAAAGTATTGCACATGCGGAGGTGTCTCTAGAAACGTCCATTCGATGACCTGGTGTACAATTGGAAATGTATCCACGCAGTTTATGCCAAATTTTGGGAAGCACACTTTTCCCTATAAGATTCAATTTATTCAAAACCTGTTGCCTACATACAATAATGGGCGATTAGAATACTGTAATGTGATTATAAATCACTTCCATCAAATTGACGATTTTCATGCAAAATTAATAATCAGCAATGAAGCTCATTTTCGCCTGGTTAATGGTACACGACACCCTTCTGATCCCACAAAATTCACATCATTGTCGTCTTTCCAAAATAATTCCGTTCGCCGTCGATGTTGATTATTGCCCTGAGTCAACCAATACTTTTCTGTATTTTAGATTCTCAAGATACATTCATCTTTTGTCTCCAGTCACAATCCGAAGCAAAAAGTCTTTCTTTCATGGGGAAAAAACAAAATTTACACACCGTTTTTCGCTTTTCCATTTGTCTATTGTTCAGCTGATGTGGTACCCATTTACCTGCCTTCTGGGTGATCTTTCCCACGGCATACAGACGATCACAAATGGTTCGGCGACCAACATTTAACCTCTCCGTTGTTGAGTTTGCATATCGTTTTCTTCTAGCAATGCTTGCAATTCAGTATCTTCAATTTTTTTCGGTTGACTTAGGCGTTCTTCTAAACTAAACTCTTCTAAATCAACGCCTGGCATTGATTTGTCATTGGACATTGCCATTGTAAGTTTCCACAAGTATAGGATGACTTTCACAAGAAAAGCAGTACGTGCCGCACCACACGAAACAAATATGACGCTAACTAGAAGTCGTTTAAACATCAATGGAGCTTTGAAAGGTACTGTCGTAGCAACAAAATGACATAAGAGATTAGACTGTGAACAGACCCGTGTTTCCAGCACTATTTCTTAATTAAGAATTATTGTGGCGGTTGATAACCTGGTAAAAAGTAATGGCTTAGAGTACACCAAAGAAGGGCATAACAATACTCCACAGGAAGCATTTCGATCTACAAATCAGGCTATACCATCAGTTTTAGGGATGCAATAAGAATTTTGATGTTTCATTTTCTTTAGGATAGGAAAACGGTAACTGGAGTATATTATGCAAACCTTTTAACAATCTGGATAAAGACAATCGTAAAAATGATCCATTTGCAGAAGAAAATGTGTCTTTAACTGAGGTAACCGGCACGTGATGGAAATTCATTTTAAATAAATAATATTTAAAATTGTATGTATAACAATTGTTTGGACACACAGATCCTTGTTCAAATATTTTAAAAGGTTTGCATTTTTTTTATAAACTATAAAATACAGATTAAGTTATACATAATAAATCTTGTCAACCTTATTCACTAAAGATGGCAGCATTTAACTCTTTTATACATAGATTTTTTAATTTATCAATAGATAATTATTATAAAGAATTGAATGCCATCAAACAGATCGCAGTAAATAATGGATACGACCCAAACATTATAAATGCGATAATTAATTAAAAAAGTTATAATAAACCCTTTAATTTAATATATCCGGTCAATAATATCAAAAATGCAGCGTTCAAAACAATTACATATACGGGAAAAGTTACCAAATTAGTGTCGAGACATTTATACAAACAAACAATATAAATATTGTTTTTAAAACAAACAATAGTCTAGGACGCCTGCGAAAAAGCCGCCTTAGAAAAGCATACTTTGAGAGATAATTTTATAATGCTACATCATGAGAATAAATCTTTTAGAGAGCGTAGAAATTAATAAAAGAAAAAATTAGGATATTTTTCTAAATGACCAGCTAGACTTGAATGGTTCACCGTTATTAAACTTATATTGCCATCTTAGACGTTGACAAAAAATGGATTTCCCCACTATCATGTTTTATGGTATTATTAGGTCGATGGGCACTTTAGGTTGTAATTACTTTTCTCACTGTTAGTTTAACATAGTTTGTATTTGAAAAAGGCACTGTGCGTCGAAACAATTGTTATGCATACAATTTTAAATATAGTGGACGTTTTTAGATATTAATCTTTGCTTATTTATTAAAAATGTATCTGTTCATAAAAGTGTTTTGCTGATGGCCAAATTGAGTGAACTGAAGGACGAATTATTCGAATATCCATAGACGACAAACAAAAAATAGTATACGAAATGTTTTAAAGTTAGAGGAGACTATGGTATATTAAAGAATAAGAGATAACTGACACCTGGATTTTCGTTTCTTTCTCTTCTAATCTGACAACCATCAGAGGACAATTAAATGTCACCTGTTGGCGTTAGGACTTGGATAGGTAATAATCAAGAAAAAATATCATATCTGCGTACGGCGGTTAACAATTCTTAATTTTTTGAGAGATGGCGCTGGAAACAATGGTCCTTTCACAGTCTAATCTCTTATGCCATTTTGTCGCTACGACAGCTTCGTTCATTGACGTTAAAACAATTTCGAGTTAGTGTCATATTTTTTTCTTGTGATAAACATGTCGAGTTTCGAGCCAAATATAGAGCATTTGCGGCACGACTGCTTTTGTTGTTCACTCAAAAGAAAAATGCGATTGAATGCTATTGTATAAACATACAGTGCAAACTTACTGTGGTGATTTCGACTTGAAAGACAAAGAACGCCCAGGTCAACGGCAAAAAAATTGAAGATGTCGAATTGCAAACAAATAAATAGCAGAGAGTTTAAATGTTGGTCGCCGAACTATTCTTGATCGTCGGTATACCATGGGAAAAATCCAGAAGGAAAATGAGTACTATATCAGCCGAACCACAGACAGATAAAAAAACGATAAACGGTGTGCGAAGTTTTGCCTTTTCGCTATGAAAGATTTTTTTTGCATCGGATCGTAACTGCAAATGGATATATTTCGAGAACCCAAAAATCAGAAAATCGTGGGTTGACCCAGGACAACCATCAACATCGACCGCAAGACTGCATTGCTTTGGAAAGCGATACATATTTAATTAAAAAAAAAATAATGCAAATAAATATTTTTATATGATTTATTACTTACTGATTTCTGATTTACTGATTTAAATTGAAATCCTCGATTCATTGATCTTATTCAATATATTCTAAACGTAATATGAATAATCTAAATACAGGACAACCATCAACACTACCGCAATACCGAATCGCTTTGGAAAGCGATTGTGCATTTGGTGAGATCAGAAGGGTGTCGTGTACTATGAGCTTCCGAAACCAGGTGAAACAGTCAATACCGTTCGCTATGTTAACCCATCACACCCAGCGAAGGCGATCAGAGACACTATTTCTGCACTTGGCTGGGAACTCTTGTCCCACCCACCGTACTCACCAGACTTTGGCCCCTTGCGACTACCACTTGTTTTTATCGATATCTCAAAGACATTCCATGAAATACTTCAACAATTATGGAGATGTCGAAAAATAGCTTGATGACTGAACCACCTCAAAAGATATATGGTTTTTCTGGAATGGCATCCACAAATTGCCAGAAAGATAAGAAAAATGTGCAGCTAGTGATCGCGTATACTTTAAATGAACCATCTCCCAAAATTAAACGTATTTTTTAAGAAAATATTAAGAACTATTAATAGCCACACCTAGTTAACAGGAGTATAAAATTCATAAGTTCGGATCCTTTCCGAGAGGTTTTTTATTTGATGACAATCAGTGGCGGCTCGTGGTCTAAATAGGAAGTGAAGCGCAGCACGAAAAATAATAGGTATATCATAAGCAGCAAATCCAAAAATGTATAAAAACATAACAATAACATAAAAAAAAATAGCTACTCACCCGCACTTCAACAGCGACTAACGTAGGGGCACTGCAAAATCTGCAACCGCACATAATGTTTCTATTTTTTAAATGTAAGGTCAATTCTTCGGTCTTTTAAAGCTGCAAATCTTTCAATAATGTCCTCATAAAATGGTTCCATACTTAAGAGTTTGTTCAAAAGTCCTTTTTCAATAGAAATTTTCGCCAAATTACTTAGTCTGTTTTCTGTCATTGAATTTCGCAAAAATGTCTTGATTCTTTTCAAACAGGAAAAACAACTTTCAACTGAGACACTGGTCGAGAGAATCGTCACAATCAGGCATAATAATCTGGAAGCTTCCTTGAAGATATCTCTATTCTTGTGTAAAAATTCCAACATTCGATCCAATTGAATTTTGTGGTAATTTTCATCATTATAAATGAAGGTTAATTCATTTTTCAGCCTTGATATATCGGGAAATAGGTCGGGAAAAAATGCTTTTAAATTATTCACTGACTCTAAAGGAAAGGTTTTTGCATACTCTGCAAATCGTGCTGTGTCCATGAGTGTAACGAAAATAAGTTTATCCATGTCTTGAAATCGTGTGTCAATTTGTCCAGAGATAGTATCTAAAATTTCGTAATACAACACTTTGTATTTTTCAAAGATTTCTTCAGTCGTTAAAGTGTTTCGTCCCTCACGATAATTAGTTGGTACTGACACTTTTACACTGACTGAATCAAAAAGTTTTTGGAAATTTTCCTCATTTCTTTTTCCATTTAAAAGACGTTGAGTATTCCTAACTTGTGTTATCAAAGATTAATGTTAAGTGAACGTTTCTGTAAAACATCAAACAGAATGTCAGTCATTTTGAAAATGTCACTAAAAATAGCACTGAGTAGAGCAAATTCAAAATTATTGAGATGATTTAAGAAGCCCACACTTTGAGTTATTGAACTTTGATCCGAAGTTTTGTCGTCTCTAATTTCAGTAAAAACTGTTTTTAAACCGTCCCATTCATTATCAATCACATTCACTATCTTAGAATTCGATGTCCAACGGGTTGAAACAGATGTGGGTACCCTTTTTTTCATTATTGTGTCAGCTACTTGAGTTCTCTTTGTAGAATGATGAAAAAAAGTCGGGAAACTATTCACGTTTGCGAAAAAAAATACGGCACTGTGGTATAGTACTGCAACTCTGCTGAAGCACTAAATTGAAACGGTGAGCTGCACAATGTACAAAAATGGCTTGTCGAGCTTCGGTTTTTATTTTTGATTGGAGACCATTTATATGTTCTGACAAAACACTAGCGCCGTCGTAGCATTGTCCTACTAATTTTGAACGGAAATCGTATTTTTCAATATGTTTAGTCACCAAATCAAAAAGAGCATCCGCTGTTCGGTCGATACTAACATCAAAGAAGCCCAAAAACCGCTCAACTAACTTTCCCGCACTATTAACGTATCGAAGTATAATGCTGCACTGAGATTTCTGAAGAATGTCCGTTGAGTCGTCGATTTGAATAGAGAAAAAATCACTGTCTTTTATTTCACGATCCACATGTTCATCGATGTAATCCGAAATACAGTCTGTCAATTCGTTCTGGATTGTTTTTGAATTTGCAGAAAAAATGGGGGATATCTTCTTATAGCGTACTTGAATGTCCACACTGCTCACTGATATATAAGAGTCCAAAAGTTCTTTGAAATTCCCCCGATTATCCAAGAAATCAGATTCGTTGTGCCCTCGAAATGCTAACTCTTGTTTTCCTAAATAAACAGTGGCGCGAATAGGTAACTGCATGAATCTTCTATTTAAAAGCACATTGTCATTGAACATTTTTAAATACAACCTGGAATTTTCCTTCAACGCGTCTTCAATTGTGCTGAGGTTTTTCTTTAATTTGGCAAACGATAATGCACAGTGAATGTGATCTGAATAAGCTTTATGTCTACTACAACCCCTTGTTACGTTTCCAAAATTGTTAAAACCCTCTTTATTCCACACACTTGATTTTACACCTACTGTCAAACAGGGCATACAAAACAGTTTCTTCAAATAAACACTTCCACACAACCACTTATAATCATCATACCACTGATTGCGAAACTTTCGAACGAAAACTCTGTCTTTTGATTTTCCTTGTTTTTTTATTTCAACAAAAGGTTTGGTGTTAGGTCCCTCTGTATGCAGAAAGTCTTTTTTGTCATCGTTTTTCCATCTGGAAAATGTTGTTTCCAACAAAATGCACACCGGATCGTACAATGGAAACATTTTCAAAAACTTCAACAGCCACCCGCACGGCGCGATACGATGTAAATTCACTGAATTTTATTCTTAAGGAAACGAAACGCGTGCAATAAAGCCTGCTGCAGCAGCATCCACGCGCCTTGCCGTTTTCTATTTTTAGCTCACGTATTTAGAAGACGGTTTCGTGCGTTACCATGGCAACCTCCGTAAACAAATCTGGAATTTGGCAGCGGTATTATCGATCGTGCTGGTTGCGCTTCCCAGGCATCTCATACGAGGTAGAGTTTTCTGACTGTTTAGTTAACTGAACAACGGCGCTCGCCGCTCGCCGCAGTCGTCGCTCTATTCTTTAAGAATACGCTACGTTTGTATATTGTATAATTCATATAATTGTTAGTATTGTATTAATTTGGCATTAATTATTATAATGCTGATGTATTAATGTATACGTAATTAAATAAATTATTATACCAATTATGTTTTATATAAAAAATAAAATGTAAGTTTTTGTTTCGGAAATTATGGGTGAAGCGGTGCTTCACCCGCGTCCCCTGACGAGCCGCCACTGATGACAATCAACAGAAGATCAAAGGAAACGAGGGCTAAAAACAAGCTGGAAACAAAGCATTATAGACGCAATGTGTAGCTAAAAATCTATAAGAATTGGAGACGCAAAAGGATGCAGGCAACGAGTCGGACAATGTCGAAAGACCTTCTAAACCGGCCTAACAATGTCTATTGGAATTAGAGGGACATATTTGCACAAAATTAATTTTCATACAAATATTTGTTTCAGTTGTTGTGTTGTATTTTCATATATTTTTGAAACTGCTCATTTATCTCCGTTTAGTGTTTTTTTTTCTATAAAAAAGTTGTCAGTATTTACAAGTAGTATTAAATAATTAAGTTTGAATAATGTTTTTATTTTAATATAATTGATTTGTTTCAGGTAAGCTTTTGACAATCATTTGAGTTTTTATGGGTAAGTTGATAATTCAGGTTTTACTTTAACTTTGAAAGTCTGCATCTTTCAAAATTTGCTGCCACAAAATTAAATAAAAATATTTAATGGTTGTGTGTGTAATATTTTCTGGTTTGTAGATCCTTTTTTTTTTAATCATGGTACTTTAATTCCCAATGAATATTATAAGATCTATATTTAATTAAAACAAGATTAAAGCAAATATTTTTATATGATTTATTAGTCTATAAAAAATAGTTGATTGATTTGTCCGTTGGTTTGTGATAGTTCATTTTTCAAATTAAATAAAACAATTTTTTAACTTTGTTGTTTATCACTTATTTTAAAATTAGTTACCGGAATTAGTTACCGGAAGCATCATTTGAATCAATTTAATGAATTTTGAATCTTATCTCGTGTGTCTTTATGTTTCCTGTTTGCTGGTTGCGTTGGTGCGGCGGTAAGGGCGACGGCCTGCCGTTGCTTTGCCGAATCCGCGCTGGAGCGGTAGCTGGTTCGATTCCAGCGCTCGGATGGTTATTTTTCTTTCTTCTGTCCGTTTATCTTTCCTAAATGTTTGTGATTGTTTCTAGGCAAGAGTGTAAAATCCGACCCTCAGTCACGCCAGTTAAAGGCTGGGTAAGGCCGGATGCCTTCTGAGAAGTGTTCTACGTTGGTCACTCGCCAGTCGGTAGGTTTCCTGATAGACTTATGGGTAGGCACATAACTAAGGGTTTATAGCCCGAAGGGGGTGCTGGCCTGGGTTTGTCGGAAGCTGATGACCGTGGTTCGGAACCCACGTTAAGCTGTAGGTCCAGTCGCTAAATAGCCTAGTTGCTGATGCGCCTCTAACCCAAACACTTTACCTTTACCTTTACTTATTTTATTTTTTGCCTTTGTGACTATGGTTTGTAATCATTAAACGTGTTATATTATCAAACCGACTTAATTTTATTAATATTTTTTCAACATTAAAACTTTATCTTTATATTTTTATTACTCTATATTGTCTGGTTATAATATAATATTTTTATTTAAATTGAAATCCTTGATTAGTTGGTTGATTCAATATATTTTAAATGTAAACCGAATAATCTAAACACTAAATTTGTAAAGTTACTTACATCGTTCTGCTGAATAATAACTACACCAGCAATTTAACATACTAAGCTAATTGAAAAGTTCGCGGAGCGACACCTATAGAGCAGTAAAATAACTATATAATCTGCTTCATTTTGAAGTTTCATCCTTTATATGAACATATGTGAAGTTTCAAGTCGATCTGTCAATTCATTCGTACAAAAACAGCAGCTTAAAGTAAACGTATGAGTGTTATTTTTTAAAATGAAAAATATTGAAAATCGTGCAGTGATTAAATTCTTTGTAAAAAAGGTTTAAAGGCAATGTAAATTCATAGTGAAATAGTAAATATATTAAGGGAGTCTGCTCCTTCAACTGAACGGGTGTTTCATATTTTGAAAAAGGAATTGGGTTTGACACAGCTATGTGCAAGATGGGTGCCGCATTTGTTAAATTCTGATCAAAAAATATATTTTAAACGTCGTTTTGTAAAAAACAACAAACCGCACAGTGGACGGGGCCGGTTGTTCAGTTTCGAAGCAGCCAGTGGTCAAAAGCAAATGTCGGGCCAAAGGCCACAAGTGGTCAAAATCGACCAAAAAGGTTATGGTATCAATTTTTTGAGATGCAAAAGGCATTTTATTAATTGATTACCTTCAAACTGGTAAAACAATAACAGGACAATTGGATGCAAAAATTCGTGAGGTGCAACAAAACGGACAAAAAATTTAAAAGAACCTGGTTTAGCGAAGAAAAAATAATTTTTCATCAAGACAATGGCACCGGCTCACATAGGTGTTCTTGCAATGGCCAAATTGAAGGAATGCGTATTACGAATTGTTAGAGCATCCACCATATTTACATATTACTCTGTTCCCTAATCGCAAAACAGTCTTACGTGGCAAGCGTTTTTCATCAAATGAAGAAATTATAGTAGCAGATGAATATTTTGAAGGACTTTCAGAAAATCACTTCAGATATGGAATAAATGAACCTCTGGAAAAAATTTATTGACCTTAGGAGAAAATATACGGAAGAATAAAGTCATTTTTCCGGTCCGCGAGAACGTTTCAATTAGCGCAATTAGTTCAATTAGAACGTTTCAATATATATATATATATATATATATATATATATATATATATATATATATATATATATATATATATATATATATATATTATTTATTATTATTATTCACGTATGGGCCCTAGTGGACCACGCGAAGTACAATTAGAGGCGTTTGTTGTTGTTAGCCTTCCTTTGTGCCCATACTAATTTCATTCTTTCGCTATGAGCTTTTTTCCTTTCATCAGACCAAGTTGTTCCAGTCTTCCTACATTTTTCTCTCTGGCCAACCTTCCAAACGTTCACCTTGTGTCTGAAACAGCCTCTATCCTGAATTTCACTTTGTGAAATATTTGCTGACCTTAGGTCCTCTTTAATTGCAGCAATCCATTTAATTATTTCTACTTTAGCTTTACTCCTATTTTCATAAAATTCGACTATTTGTCTAGTTAACCTACTCGGATTCATCCGTTTTATGTGTCCGTAAAACTTAAGTCTTCTTTTTCTCATATCGCTATGTATATCTGTGTATTGTTTGATTTCTTCGTTTTCTCGAAGTCGGTATGTTGTGCTATTTATTTGTTTGGGGCCTAGGATTTTCCTTACGATTTTTCTTTCCTTCTTTTCAATGTCCTCGATGTCCCTCTTTCTATTCAAAATGAGCGTTTCTGCAGCATATAGACATTCTGGCTTAATAACTGTGTTGTAATGTCTCAGTTTTGTGTTTTTAGATAGGCATTTTTTGTTGTAAATATTTTGTGTAAGTCTCAATGCCGTTTCCATTTTTTGACATCTACCCTTATTGGCCGCTTTTTCCAACCCATTTTCCATGATTATTTCACCCAAATATTTGAATTGAGAGACTCGTCTGATGTTACCATATTTTGTTTTTAGAAATGGCGTTCTTAGTCTGTTGCAGGTCATGTATTGTGTCTTTTCAAAGGAAATTTGGAGTCCTACATTTTCTGCTGTTTCTTTTAGGATTTCAATCTGTTTCTGTGCCGTTAATACATCTTGAGCTAAAATTGCTAGATCATCAGCAAATGCCAGACAATCAATTTTGATGTTGGTTCTCCCCAGTTTAATGGGCTGGTCAATATTCAGGGCCGACTTTTTTTCACGCCACTCCTGTATTACTTTTTCTAGAACACAGTTAAATAAGAGTGGCGAGAGTCCATCCCCTTGTCTCACTCCAGTTCTAATTTCGAAGGGCTCTGAGATCTCACCCATGAATTTAACTTTTGACCTTGTGTTAGTTAACGTTGCTTTAATAATTGCCAGCGTTTTCAGATCTAGTCCTTGTTCTTTCAAGATTCGGAATAAAGATTCGCGGTCAATAGAATCATATGCTTTTTTGAAATCCACAAATGTACAGACGAGATTTTTATTGTACAGTTTTTGATGTCTTAGAATCAACTTCAGATTCAGGATCTGTTCAGGGCAGGATCTGCCCGGTCGAAAACCTGCTTGATATTCACCAATGTTAGGTTCTAACTGTACCTGTGCTCTGTCTAGTAGACATTGAGATAGAATCTTGTAACAAACTGGGAGAAGAGATATCCCTCTATAGTTGTTTACATCCGTTCTATCTCCTTTCTTATATAGTGGATGGATTAGAGCATCTTTCCAATCTTCCGGAATCCGTTCGGTTCGCCAAACTTCTTGTAGAATTTTGGTTATTTCCTTGATTGTACCTGGACCAGCGGACTTCAAAAGTTCAGCAGTGATTCCATCTTCACCAGAAGCTTTGTTATTTTTAAGCCGCTTGATTTGCCTAAGTATTTCCTCTTCATTCGGTGGTAATGAATCTGGGTTTGTTTGTTTAGGTTTTAGTGTTGTTAATTTGTTTAAGGGCTCAGAACAGTTTAGTATTTGTTCAAAATATTTCGCAAGTTCTTTGCAATTGTCTTGGTTATTTAGAGCTAATTGTCCGTTTTCCTTTTGGAAGCAAAGACTTTGCGGTTGATAGCCTGTTAATTTAGTTTTAAATGTTTTGTAAAAGTTTCGGGTGTTATTTTTTTGGAAATCTTTTTCTATTTCATTAAGTTGATTGTTTTCATATTTTCTTTTAGTTTGTCTAATTAGCTTCGATGTTTCTTTTCTTACTTCCAAAAAGATGTTATAGTTTATTGCTGTTTTTTGACTGTTCCAATCTTTGAATGCTTTACTTCGGCTTAATACTGCTTGCTCGCAAACTTCATCCCACCACGGATGTTTTCTACGTTTTTGTAAAGGGACCAACTTTAAGGCCGTTTTAATGATTTTTTGTTTCAATTCTTGCCAGTTCTGTGCTGGTTGTTTATCAAGCTCTTCTGTTAGGGCTGGTTTTATTTTCGTTGGGTCAAACTTTGGTATTAGCTATTTTTTTGGTATATATATATATATATATATATATATATATATATATATATATATATATATATATATATATTTCTTTCGATATAACTTTCTCAATTTTGCTATAATTAGAGTTATTTAACATTAATTGTTCATTACAAAGTTGATTAGCGTGAGAAGTTATTTCCTACTGTTTAATTTTTCTATTAGAACCTTCAGTGTGAAACACTAAACTCGAAGAGAGTTGCCACTAAACACCAAATGACTTTTTTAACGCTAACTATGTTAACATCATCAGGATATGATTTAATCTCGCTCAGATTAAATCATCTCCCGATGATGCTAACATGGTCAGCGAAACGCGCGCGAGAAGTTTAAAAAAGTGATTTGGTGTTTAGTGGTAAATCTCTTCGAGTTCAATACTTCCTACTGTGACCAAAAAAAAGGCATTTAAAAAAAAATTAAAAATGAAAAGAGAACAACTTATTAATACGGTATGAATTTATACCTTCAAAAATTCAAATATTCATCTAGCAATTGTTTGAAACGAGGATTTGATCTATTTTTGTTCAATTTCGTCCCAGGCGATTAAAATTGCACTTTTCAGATTTCTTTTGTTCGGAACTCCTCCCAATTGCGGAAAACCTTTCTTGGTAGAAGATCCCAAACATGTTCAATTATGTTGTGGAGAACCGGCTGGCCATTCCAGAACATCTATATTTTTGGATCACAACCAATCTTTAAGAAGTTTTAAGTTGTGGAGCGTAGTGCATTGGAGTATTGTCGTGGTGGAAAACAAACTCCGGATTTCTTGAAAAATCCGATGGTTGCCAAACCTTAACTGGACCGCATCCATTTGTTGTGACAATATTTTTTGTTTTTTCCTTAAGTCATTGTAATAATGTTGGTATCCATCTATCGAGGTGAACATATTCTCTGCGCTAAAAATAACTTTTTGGCACTAACATAACATTTTTTCCTTTGAATCTAATGAGTTTACGTAGGCAGTTTGGACGCCTACTTCCTGCAGGTAATCCTGCATGGTAACAATGTTGGTATCTATCTGGACCATCGAGGGTGAACTTATTCTCTTCTCTGAAAATAACTTTTTGCCACTAACATAACCTTTTTACCTTTGAATCTACTGAGTTTACCTAAGCAATTTGGACACCTGCTTTCTGCATAATGGTACGCTCAGATAGGGCAGAATTTAAAGCGATTCTCAAAATTAGTGACTTTTCTTGCTTTGTGATTGTGCTCGCGATCGTCCAGAACTGCTTTTTTTGTCATAGTTTTCACCTTTATTGGCAAAATTGTGAACTATTTAGGCACTACGTGAAATATTTCTGAACATTTCACGATTAGAAAATTCTTTTTCTTTCAATGCAAGAATTATTTCTTTTTCTTGCTTATTAAGTTTCGCACCACCACCCATAATTAAAATAACACTAATAAACACTTTAAAAGCTAGTTATTGGTGTAAAAAATATACACTCGCACAATAAAATGTACTGAATTGAAAGATGAACAATCTGCCTTTATCTTTTTATCGTAGATGGAATTAATTGAAAGTCAACAATAATATGCCACTCCTAGAAAACATATTTACTTTAGGTGAATTAAGAGTTAACACATATTCTATTCAATGTTTAAAATGGGAATAATAGCAAATATTTAGATTTTTAAGGTTAGTAAAATAAATAATACATATTAATTTACTGCCTCTATCTTTTTGTCGGAGAGTGTATATCGAACGAAATTTTTTTATCTTAAAAGATGAAATTTATTTGTAACAGGTCTTTCAACAAGACGTTTTTTGTTATATATTTTTATATTTTGTTATAGTATATATTTCAGAGTTGTATTTTTATGATATTTGTGTGGAGCGGAATAGTTTTTATTTTTTTAAACCTGCTTTACTATATTTATTTTACTATATTAGTTTATTGCATCGAAAATCTTCTTCTTCTTGCTTGAGGTCACCTGAAGCGGACCTTTTGGCTTTGCTGCGGGGCAATTGCCAGCTCAGTTTGTTGGCAGCCTAGAGGTTGTCTGGCTCTAGGCCATATCCAGGCCACCGACTGTATCCTTATTGTCGAGTTAATAAAGTAATGTGTGTTTTTCCATTTTTATATTGTAGCGGCTTAGTATTTATTATACCTTGGGATATATTAGTTATACTGCAACAAAGGAATATGGTAAAGACGTCACAAACATACACGTTTAGACACCAGAAGGGAGGTTAGGTATAGCAAAGCTGAGCATTAAAGATTCATTTTGTTAGCATTCAAGAAATCTATTATTACCCTGATTAGTTCTTGATTTAAGTTCGATAGGATTGTATGAATTGAAATAGGGGAGGGTAAATTTAGTTTAATAGCTGATTGGTAAATATCAAAAACTGGATTGTAATTAATAGGACATGTTAGAAAAATATGATTTAGATCTTCTATTGCTCCACATTCGCAATACGGGTCGTTAATTAATTTGAATTTATAAAGGAGTTCTTTAGTCAAACAATGGCCTGTACGCGTTCTGATAATCGTTGTTATGTGTCTTCTGTTTTTATATTCGAATTTCGAAAACCATGGCTTACTTGGAAACACAGATTGTACCTTAGAGTACTGATATCCCCTTCCAATAGTCAGGTCTTTCCATTCGGCTTTGTAGACCTTGTGGGTTTTTTCTTTAATAATGTTAAAAATATCTTGAACGTCTATTGACATATTTTTGGGAATATTTAGGATTCTGCCTATGTTAGCCAAGGAGTCAGCCTCCTCATTACCGGAAATACCGGCGTGTCCTGGAATCCATGCTAAGCGGACGTCAAAACCGTTATTATTTGCTGAGATTAGAAGGCGTTTCGTTCTAAGGGTCCAATAATCTGCCGTAGCATTGAGCAAACATTTATTGATCTTTTTGATTGCACTCTCAGAGTCACTGAAAATAATGGTTTTTTTATGTGTTTGTCAATAATTATTTTTATTGCGTGGATGGCAATTATTTCCGCTTTACAAATAGATAGAGAGTCTGGCAACCTCGACGAAAATTTGAAGCCTATGTCGGGAATGCTCAGACCATATCCCGATTTTGAATCTTTTTTTGAGGCATCCGTGCAGACAAAGGTAAAGGAACTTTTGAATTTTTCTGTTTCTAACAAAAAGGTTTCTTTTAGTCCTATTTCGTTTTTCTTTTTTAAGTTAATTTTAATTATTTTGATAGGATTAATCAGTGAGTTATAGTCATATTCGTAACATGGTAAATTTGTGCTTTTATATAGTTTAATGAAGTGTGGTAGAAAATCCCCCAACGCAATAGCTATGTATGGAATCTGCTCATTCCTGCCTAAATGAGGTCTATAAAGAAATTGAAGACGTACTTTACGAATCAGAAATATTAAAGGATGGTTTTCTATGATAACTATTTTTGACAGGAACTTGCTGGCCAGTATTTTCCTTCTTTGCTCCAACGGAATCATTGCAGCTTCGCCCAGCAATGCGGCTCTAGGAGTAGAATTCATACAACCCAAACACGTTCTAAGACCTTGATAGAATATTGCATCCATGTATTTCAGTAGTTTTTTGTTAGTAGGTTTTATAAAAATCGATCCAAAATCTAAATGAGATCTTACCAAGGCCTGAAATGATATCAACAAGATGCTGGGGTCCGCCCCCCACCATACTCTACTGAGTGTTCTTAAGATGTTGAGAGATTTTTTGGCTTTATTTGAGATGTTCTGGATGTGTGTAATTCCATTTAAGGTTTTTTTGGAGTATAATCCCTAAGTATTTTACTTCATTTTTATATTCAATATTAGTATTGTTTATATTTAAGGGGGGAGGTGTACTTATCCTTTTACCTTTTGTGAACCAGATTGCTTCCGATTTACTTGCCTCCAAGGATAAATCATTTTCCTGTAAAAAGTTGTTAATTTTCCGCAAAGACTGATTTATTATTATAGCCATTTTATTTATATTTGTACCGCTACAGAAAACTACCAAATCATCAGCGTAGCCGATTATTTTTGTTTGTCCCAACTGAAGTTTAAAGACATCGGCAATGTATACTTTAAAAAGTATGGTACTTAAAGGGGAGCCCTGAGGAAGACCTTTGTTTGCTAAGAACGGACCCAACATCGCTCCATTATTACTCCTTGTGTAGATTAATCTATTTTTTAAAATTTGAAATATGAGATTATTAATTTCTACGGGAATGTGTAGTTTGTGTAATTTATCGTAAAGTTTATAAATATTTACTCCATCATATGCTGCTTTAATGTCCAAAAAAACAGCAATGACTGATTCCGAGTTAAAGAAGGCGTTCTGGATAAAGGTGGTTAAAAATGCAATGTTATCATATATACCTCTTCCTTTCCGAAAGCCGGTTTGGTGAAAACTGAAAGTACGGTTGCGTTCCAGAGTCCAGTCTAAACGGTTTTTAATTATGCCCTCTAGAATTTTCAGACCACAGGCTGATAGAACGATGGGTCTGTAGCTCTCCGCTGAGGCCGGATTTCTATTCGGCTTCAGTAATGTTATTATATTAAACTTTTTCCATTCTTCAGGTAAGGAATATCCATTTATACAATTGTTGAGGATGTTTAGAAAAATTTGTTTTGCTTTGAATGGTAATTTTCTAAACATTATATAAGCCAAATCATCAAGACCTGGAGAAGATTTATTTTTTTTTGTTATTGTTTAAGACATTATTCAATTCGTGCATAGAAAAGGGCGATATATTAGTTTCGTTTGTTTGTAAAATTTGAAAGGTCGGGTCTATATCTATGCTAGACATTCTGCCGGATTTTGCGTTTAATGTTGTCAGAAATTGTATAATTATTAGGTTTCGTTTTGTTGTTTGAAAATTTTTTAATTTTATTCCAAATGTATGTAATGTTGGATTCTCTATTGAGGGATTCACAGAAGCTCTTAAATTTCCCTCTTTTTTTTCCCGAAACTTTTTTTTTGTGGATGCTATAATTTTTTTTGCTTGAATGAAATTTTCTAAATTAGGGTAAGTATTAAAGTTTTTAATTATATTTTTCCTTTCTTTTAACCAAACGTCACCCTCACTATCCCACCAGGGCGAACCTACTTTACCTACTATCCCACATGATTTAAGGGGTATGCTTTCGTCAGCTGCAGAGTTTATAATTTGAGTTAGTTCTTTATAGCTTATGTTTAAATTTTTGTTTGATAGTTGTAATATGATTTTGTCACTAAAAGATTGCCAGTCAGCTTTATTGGTATTTCTTATTTTGTAAGAGTTAATATATATTTTGTTTGTATCTGAATTTTTAAAATTATACTCCATATAGGTCGGAAAATGATTACTATTTCCGCTATCCTGAATAACCCCCCATGACGAATCAGATGCCAGTTGACTACTTATTATAGTTAGGTCCACGGCACTTACCTTACAATTAGGGTTTTGAAAGAGAGTTGCAGATCCATCATTCATGATTACTAAGTCGTTATTCATTACAAAATCACAGATTGTTTTACCTCCCTTGTTAATGGGGGCCTTATCCCATATCGGATGGTGAGAGTTAAGGTCTCCTGTAATAATTAATTTGCTTATAGGAATGTTCTCCGTTAAATTTCCTAACAAGCTATTGCTAACGCAGGAGTTATTGTTGCTATATATATATATATATATATATATATATATATATATATATATATATATATATATATATATATATATATATATATATATATATATATATATATATATATATATATATATATATATGTTTCTCCTATTAAAACTGTAACAGATTGTACATTTTCGGATGAAGAACTGTTGATTTTACTAAATAAAATATTCTTCCTGATACAGGTAGCTACCCCACCATATCCATCATCTCTATCCTGCCTGACAATGTTATACGATTTTAGAAAAAAGTTTTGGTTTGGTTTTAGCCAAGTTTCATTTAAACATATAATAGCTGGATTTTCGTTATGAGTTAGTGTAATAAGGTTATCTCTATTTGATTTGATGCTTCTAATGTTCCACTGAATAAGCTTTAAACTGTTGTTTTTGTTCATTTTTTTTTTTTAATTAAAATTCTGAGTCCTGATTCAGATCCATATCTGGTCCTGAATCCTGACGACATGTTAAGATATCCTTAATTGTGTTTAAGTTATCTACAGAGGTATTCAATATAAAGTCAATGCAATGTTCTAAATTAATGTTATTGTAATTGTGAAGTGCACTATTAGGCAATCTATTATTTTTTACAGAGGCTATATAAGGTTGCTGAAAGTTATAATGTGAAGAAACTGATGTGGAAGGGTCACTCTGACTAATAGGTCTTGAGTTAGGCGAGAATAAACATTCCTCATGTGCTTTTTTATCATATCCCTTATGGATAACCCTTTTCTTATTGTTATTAACTGCGATTGTTTGAGAATAAGAGCGTTTAGTTGTATTATTGTTTGTGTAATGAGTCCTTCTTTGCGAGAGAGTTATGAGGGTTGTTGAGGACTTTTGAAAGTTTGAATTTTTTGTTTCACCAAGCTTTACTGGGAAGTCATTTGGATTGTATATAAATTCGCCCTTAGTTATGTACGTTTTTTTACAAGCTGCATTAGCATCGTAGAAAGTGTAATTTTCAAAAGCCATTAGTTCCTTAATATTTTTCTGCCTGAAATATTCTGGACTTTTTTTGAGTTAGACCTATGGTCTTCCTTACAGTAAAGGCATTGAGTGACGCAGGAAAAATTTGAATTATCTTTGGAATGTTTATCCTCCCCTCCGCAATTGAAGCATCTTTTTTTTCCCTTACAATTGTTTTTCGTATGTCCAAACCGTAAACATGCAAAACACTGTGTGACGGGGGGGATATAGATTTGAACTGGTCGTTCGAAATGATAGAAATTTATTGAGTTGGGAAGAACAACACCTTTGAACGTGAAGAGGACTGTTCCCGTAGGTTCATAAGATATAGATTTATCATTTTCATTTATTATTTTACGGTTTAGTCGTCTTACTGAAAGGATTTTAATTTCAAGCCCTGCATATGAACCAGCATAGGAGCAATTAAGAAGTTCGTCTTTTGTTAAGTCAATATCAATTTGTCTACAGATACCCTTGCATGTTACAAAATTAAAGGGGATGAAGGTTTTGTATCCTTTTTCCATTAAAGATCTATTTTTAACCATATCGTTAGCTGCCTGGGCATTAATGAACTCTACTGCTATCCTATTAAGCCCTTTATTACTTATTTTCTTAACATTATTTAATTTTAAATTAAAAATGTCTCTAGCAATTTTAATATTATTAACCTTGCCTAAATTGTAGCCTACTTTATCAGTAGATTCAAGATATACGACGAAGGGACCAAGGTCAGAGTCAGAGTAAATAATCTCCGGAATTTCTGGTTTTTTATTAGTATTACCTATGTTTTTGCCCATATGTATATCAGGGGGGACGACCCCCCCTGGGTCGCTCATTGTAAAGAGGCAGCAAACAAAAATATATTTTTTTTTTAACTAATCAGGGTAAATTAAATAAAAGCCAGCCAATTATCAAAAGCAATGTCAAAAACGTAAGAAATTAATGCTCAACTTACCGTGTAGACAATAGCACAACACAAGTTAGTAGAAATCCCCACTGAAGTGTAGCAGAAAAGATCAAAGCCGAAACGCTGCTGCTTCGACCACGTTCTCCACAGCTCTGTGGATCGAAAATCGTTTCCATGATTTATCATGGTTAGTGAGGTTAGTGAGGCAAAAATAATATATATATATATATATATATATATATATATATATATATATATATATATATATATATATATATATATATATATATATATAAATAAGTAACTTTACCAAAAATCATTTATATAAAAGTTGTTATTATAATAAAGAGGTTATTAACAGTTACAACCATTCAAAACAGACCTGATCTTTTCATATTCTCGACCACTGCGTTGTAAACATATAAGTATTTGTTTACTGTTGGTACTGGGTATGACCACTTTTTTGTATCTTATACGATATTTCTTTTGAGTTCGATGTTCGATTTAACCAGTGGTAACAATTCCATAATACTTTCTGCGATGAAAATGCCACACACAGCCGCAGCATGTGGTTTGCACGCGGAAAGGTTTCCTTTACGAAATCATCAGGCTCCGCGGATGTTTGTAAATTTAGTTACAAAACTTCGCGACACAGGGTACTTAAAGGCATAATGAGGAGGTCACGCCGGAAGACCTCCTCCACGCGGAACGGTAGAGATTGAGGAAGAAATTTTAGAAATTCTCGAAAACCAGTCAACAGCTAGGTCTATAACAGGTCAAGTTGAACTTGGTCATAGTAAAATGTGGGAGACAAGAGCACTTTTACCCCTACCATTATCAACGGGTATAAGCGTTACTATCCCAAAATTATCCTAGAAGAGTTGAATTTCGTCAAATTTATTTTAATGAAATGAGATATACAAGGTGTCCAATATTGTTTATTTTTGTAGGTATAATTAATAGAAACCGATTTGAGGTATAATAATTTTATTATTATAACATTAACATACAATAAACTGTTAACAACCGCTATCGTATCGAAATCCGGCAAAGCGGCAAAAAAAGTAAACAGGGCCGGGCCCAATAAAATAGCAGGTAAAAAGATAAATTAATTTTATATTTGGTTTAGTAGTTTCAAAATATTTTAGTTTAGTTCGCATTCTTTTCTTAAACACTGCAATTTTATAATTTCGATCGTAAATGTGGCGTTCTTGGCAAAATAATGATCATTGTGCCTCCGGTAGTTCTAATTTTAAAAGAAAACATTTATCGTCCTATGCTAAATTGTTAAAAATATGTATGTTTCTTTATTGAATAGGGGGCTTAATGTAAATGCAGCCGCAGCAGAAACGTTACAGTTAACGATATTGTGACAAAGCCAATTAAAGCCAAAAAAGTTCGTAGTGATTTTGGTAAAAGCAAATATTAATTCGAAACAAAATTAATGCCATGTATGGAGAGCAAACTGTACCTGCATTGCATTAATTGCAACATCGACTGAGGAAAACTGAAACCAACATTTCTTGCAGCAGAACTAACATCCGGAGAATATTATCTCTAATGGATTTTGCATATCGGACCATTAATAAAAGAGAAATATTAATGGAATCACCATGATTGCGATGATGGCGGTTTGACTACTTAAACTCTATACAAAAATACAGATTTTGTAATCGTCCCATTATCTACCTTGATGAAACATTGTTCGATACACATGAGACGCCAGCAAAAGGATGGGTAGATACATCAGGAAAATGCCAAACCAAAGCCCCAGCAAACAAGGGAAAAAGTATTACAATTTTACATGCTGATATCGAGGATGGATAGGTTCCAAATTGTTTACTGTTGTCCTCCAAAAATATTAAACAATCATCTTTGGACTACCATGACGGCACTACAGGAGATTTTTTTGAAGATTGGTTTATAAATAGTGGTTTATAAATGGATGTGATACCATTGCTGCCGATATAGGACATGCGGTTTTACGCCTTTCTCCGTATTACTGTATTTTTAATCCAATTGAGCATATGTGGAATCAATGTGGTAAAATCCAATGTTAGAGCAGAAAACATTTATTCGACTCTAAGTGCAAGTGCTGCAACAGTAATTAGGAAAGTTGCAGATAGTATTCCCAAAGAAACTGGGATAAATTCGATTAACCATGTTATTAAAATAGAAGATTCCTGTGTATTATTTACTAATAATATAGAACCACTTATTATTAATGTATGTAGATCAAAGTAATAGTGAGTGTGAAAAAAGAAATGTGTGAGAGTGAAACAAAAAAGAAACAAAAAGAAAAAAATATTTAATTTTTATTGTACTAATAAATTCAAAATACACATACCAATAAACAATGTTCATACATAATAATAATAATAATAATAATTTAGCAATATTTTATCTTTTTTATCCAAAATTATTCAGAAGTTCAACCGACTCTGGCCGCCTGGCGCCTTCCGACTCTGGCGCCTTTGAAGAAAATAGGAAAATTTTGAAACAAGCAATAAAGTTCTGGAATCACATCTGGCTGGGATACTAGATCTGTGTGATATACATCTTGCGTTGTACTGTGCAGCAGTGACTGCGATCGAAATTTCAGGCCAAAAAACATACACCCCCAGTGCGAGCAGGCATAATTTCCAGAAAAATACGCCTGCCTGGAAAACACGCCTTGAAAACAATATCGATGATTTCCGAAGGAAAGTCGACATCATCTCAGAATACCTTTCTGGTAATCGATCAAGTAAAGTAATGAAAAAAAATAAAAACAATTGCCAATAAATCTGGCATTGGCTTCGACGATCCAAACTTCTCCGAAAAATTATTGGATCTTAAAGATCGGTTTAGACAGAAAGCTAAATCTAAAAGGGCTAGGCTAGCAAGATATAACGAGCTAAAAAAACGAAAGCACCAAAATTCAGAATTCATCAATAGTCAAAAGAAATTTTATAGAGAGCTCGAACAAGGCAGTAGCCGGTCAGAACTTGAGAATGTGGACATGTCCTCCTTTGCAGAATATTGGCAATCGGTTTGGAAAAGATCAGATGACTATGAAAAAGCGGCACCTTGGATTAAAACGATTGAACAGCACACAACTGCTCTCGCAGAAATGGAGTTTAACGATTTCACGGCGACTGACATTTGCACCGCCGTCAAGAAAACTCATAACTGGAAAGCTCCTGGACCAGATGGACTACATAACTTCTGGATTAAAAACTTTACGGCGGCCCACCGCCCACTTGCTAGTGCATTTAAAGAGGTAATGATAAATTCTGATACTTTCCCGAATTTTTTAATGGAAGGCAATACATATCTTCTGTACAAAAAGGGTGATGCTAAGCAACCCAATAACTACAGACCCATCACGTGTCTCTCAGTATTTTATAAATTGTTGACAGCCCTAATCAATGAAAAAATTTACAAACATTGTGATGAAAACAATATTTTTGAAGAAGAGCAGAAAGGATGTATAAGAGCAAGTATGGGATACAAGGAACAGCTAACGATCGATGCTGTAGTTCTCGAACAAGCGCGGAAAAGAAAACGCAACCTAAACATCTGCTATATAGACTACAGGAAAGCCTTCGATAGTGTTCCACACGATTGGTTACTAGAAGTCCTGAAGATTTATAAAATAAGCCCTCCCATCATTAACTCCTTAAGGTGCCTAATGGGGAAATGGAAAACAAATCTCTTTATCGACCAACAATGCATTACAACTGCGAATATCGAGAGAGGAATTTTTCAGGGAGATTCCTTTTCTCCAGTTTGGTTTTGTCTAGCCCTAAACCCTATGTCTACATTACTGAACAACAGTAATCTAGGATATAGGTATAAACTAAACAGGATAGGATATAAACTAAACATGAGGAATCCACGAAAGCTCTCGCACCTACTATATATGGATGACCTTAAACTCTATGGAGAAACTAGAGAAAAACTAAACGCCTTAATAAAAATGGTCGAAGAATTTAGTAGAGATATCAAGATGTCATTCGGACTTGATAAATGCTCTACCATTAGCATTCAAAAAGGAATAGTCAACAATCAACATTCAACACACTGTAACATACAACAACTGGCACCAGAAGAATCCTATAAATATTTAAGTATACCTCAAAACGAGAAATTTAACCATAGCCAGTTAAAGAAAGACTTTTCTACTATGTACGAAAAGAGGCTTATAAAACTTTTAAATACCAAACTGAACAGTGGAAACCTGATTAGAGCGATCAATGGATGGGCAGTGCCAACTCTGACCTATTCCTTTGGTATTGTTAAATGGTCAGAAACAGACCTTGATGGACTGGATAGATTAACACGTCGAACATTGCGACTGTACATTCCAAGAAAGTTGGAAGGCAGAGGCCTCGTGAACATTAAGAACCTTTGTCTGAACCAGGAGAGTAAGATGAGAGAACGCTTCATTAATTCAAGCAGCACGCTAATGAAGTTGGTTGCTAAGGAGGACCGGGGTTTCACCCCGTTGAACCTTGATAAATTGAATCGTGTTGATGGTAGAACAACACTTACGGATTGTGTCCGTGAATGGAAACAACAGACACTGCATGGACGGTATCCAAAGTCACTCGAGGATGATACCATTGATGGACCATTGTCTCTAAAATGGCTGACCGATGGGCTGTTGTACCCAGAAACAGAAGGTTTTGCGACATCTATTCAAGATAAGGTAGTAAGAACACGGAACTATGAAAAGCATATACTACACATGGATGTTGTCGACCGATGTAGGAAGTGCGGTATAGTGGGGGAAACGATTGAACACCTTATCGGTGGGTGTGCAGTTCTAGCCCCTAATGCTTATTTAGGAAGACATAATCAGCTGGCGAAAATTATACATCAGCAAATTGCATTAAAGTATTCGCTATTAGATAACGCACCTGCTCCATATTATGAGTACTCACCTTCTCCCGTATTGGAATCATCTGATTCAATCCTATACTGGGACAGACCAATCACAACAGATCGAACGGTCGATTATAATAGACCAGACATTGTTCTAATTAGTAAAAAGGAGAAAAGGGCTTTTATAATTGACATCGCAGTGCCACTCTCTCATAATATCAGGAAAACCGAGTTGGAGAAAACCAGTAAGTATGAAAACCTTGCGTACGATTTGAAAAACCAGTGGAAACTACATAAGGTAGAGATAGTGCCTTTCGTTATATCCGCCGAAGGCCTAATAAGTAAGAACTTTTCAAAAAATTTGAAGAACCTTGGTATCTCAAAATCGATTACCATAGTGGAACAACGTGCAGTGCTCTTGCAGACGTGCCACATTGTTCGTAAAATTTTATGCTAAGTGAGAGGAGTTGAATTGCTTTCTCATTTTGGCATTGTAATATAGACCAGCTTAGGCTGAGATGCTGAGTTCAGTACGAGGATGATAATAATTTAGCAATATTTTATCTTTTTTATCCAAAATTATTCAGAAGTTCAACCATTCCGACTCTGGCGCCTTTAAAGAAAATAAGAAAATAGGAAAATTTTGCCGGAAGACAACGAAATATCTTGAATCGGACTATATAGTGTTTGGAAATTTATTGAACTCAAATAATATTTGAGATGGCGGCCTTTGCGACTAGCATTTTTGACGGCATAATCGAAAATGTTCCATCACCCTGCCGCGCATACGTCTGGACAGCGAGTATATCTTATGAACTATATTCTCCTTTATGTGGTGCGTGGTTTATTTTCATAAACTTTGCTCTTGACATAACCCCACAAGAAAAAATCAAGTGGAGTTAAATCTGGAGGCCATTTTATGTCACCTCTACGGATTCGCTTTTCCTGGGAATAATTCCTCTACAGTCTCTAAGGAATCACGTGAGGTATGACACGTAGCGCAGTCAAACCAACTTTCCTCGTTATATTCTTGAAATTTTTGCATAGATTGGTGGAAAAAATTTTCTTACAATTTCTATCTCACAATACCTAGCTGAATTAATATTGACCGCTCTATCTCTGGCATCTTCAAACAAGTATGCCAATTATGCAGCCTATACAATAACTTTTCGGCTATGGAATGGTTTTTCGTGTTTTTCCTAGAGATTTTCCTCCGCCCAGTACCTACACTTTTGCTTGTTTACATGACCGTTTAAAAGATGTTAAATTATGTTAAAAATTGTTAATACGGGCGAACACAGAATGCACGTTGTTATCCGGTGAAAAGCTCCATGGTAACTAATTTTCCCTGAACCAATAATTTTCCTGGTACTTTTGAATCTCGTAGAATATTAATAACTTAATATTATCAATTAATCTCATTATTCTCAACAATAATATTATTAACGTTGGTTAATAAAAATCTTTCACTTATTTTATGTATATTTCGAGTATATCTCGAGACCGAATTATGTCCATCAGTCGGACTTGAACTGAACGGTTGCAGGTAAGCGATTGAAAGAACAAGACAGAACCAAGGACCGTATAAATACCATGTGGCGGTTAATACTTCTTAATTTTTTTAAGAGATGGCGCTGGATACAAGGGTCAGTTCATAGTCTAATCTCTTATGTTATTTTATTGATAACAACAGTATCTTTCAAAACGTCATTGATGTTTAAAGGATTTCGAGTTTGCGTCATACTGCTTTTCTTGTTCAGCCAAAAGAAAAATTCGACTGAGTGTCGTACACTTGTGGAAACTTACGGTGACTATGCCCCAATGCAAGAAGACGTGGGCGTTAGTTTAGACGATTCAATAGTGGTGATTTCGACTTGAATGACAAAGAACGCCAAAGTCAATCCAAAAAATTTGAAAATGCCGAATTGAAAGTATTGTTGGAAAAAGACGATATGCAAACTAAACAACAAATGGCAGAGATGTTAAATGTTGGTCGCAGAACCATTTGTGATCATCTACATGCCATGGGGAAAGGTTCAGAAGGCAGAAAAATGGATGCCACATTAGTTGAACGACAGACAAATGGAAACGCGAAAAACTCTGTTCGAAGTTTTGTTTCTCGGCATGAAAGAAAGACTTTTTTGCATCGGATCGTGACTGAAGATGAAAAATAGAAATATTTCGAGAACCCAAAATGCAGAAAATCATGGGTTGATCCAGGACAACTATCAACATTTATCGCAAGACCCAATTACTTTGGAAAGAAGACAATGCTGTGCATTTGGTTGGATCAGAAGGGTGTCGTGTACCATGAACTTTTGAAACCAGGTAAAACAATTAATATTTTTCGCTACCGATAACAAATGATCAATTTGATAAGCGACCAGAGTGGGCTACAAGAGATGAAAAAGTCATTCTGCGGCATGACAACGCCCCATCACACAAAACGAAAGCGGTCAGAGATATTGATGATATTGAGATATAGAAGCATTTCTGGGCATTTTTGGCTGGGAACTCTTGCTCCACCCGCTATAATCATCAGACTTGTTTTAATCGATCTCTCACGCACTTTTCATGAAACACTTAAAAAATCACGGAGATGTCCAAAAATGCCTTGATGACTAGATCACCTCAAAAGGTGAACGGTTTTTCTTGGAGTGCATCGACAAATTGCCAGAGATGTGGGAACAATGTGCAGCTAGCTATGGCGCATACTTTCGGTAAACCATTTTTGAACTTTTTCCCAAATTAAACGTGTTTTTTTAGAAAAAATATTTTTTTTAACAGGAATTGAATAAAAATTCAGCAGTATTCACATATATTTTCAGTAAATGTTGTAATAAGTATTTATGATTATTTTAGACTTCGGCTTAAAAAAAGATTTAGCAATTGAATCGAGTTATTTAATGAAATCAATATGCAGCATGTGTTAAGCTGTGGAAGTACAAAATAAATCAATATATAATCTGGTGGGTTCATCTCACTCACCATAAAAGTATCTACGAAAAGATATCTAACGAAATCCAAACAAACTAAGCATATTTTACAATTTGTTTCAAAAATTAATATGCTTTAAATAATTTATTTTTATGAAGTAAGAAAAAGTTTTGAAATATTTATTGATTTGTTCGATACTTTGTGACTTTTTTCATATTTTAAATCGAATAAAACAATGTTATACTTTTATCTATTACTTTTATTTTTAAATTTATGTGACTATAGTTTCGTAAAATGATTTTACATTCCCAAACACTACTTTAAAACTCAGTCAACAACTTCAACTCAAGTTTTAAAGTAGTGTTTGAGAATGCAAAATCGTTTTACGAAACTGTAGCCACACAAATTTAAAAATATAAGTGATAGATAACAAAGTGAAAAATTGTTTTATTCGATGTAAAATATTAGTAATAATACTCATGAAAATTAATCAGGTTTAATATGTATCGCCGGTCGCGTTGGTGCGGCGGTAAGAGCGTCTGCTTTGCCGAATCCGCACTGGAGCGGTAGCTGGTTCGATTCCAGCGCTCGGATAGTTATTTTTCTTTCTTCTGTCCGTTTATCTTTCCTAAATGTTTGTGATTGTTTCTAGGCAAGAGTGTAAAATCCGACTACGAATTACCCCTCAGTCACGCCAGTTAAAAGCTGGGTAAGGCCGGATGCCTTCTGAGAAGTGTTCTACGTTGGTCACTCGCCAGTCGGTAGGTTTCCTGATAGACTTATGGGTAGGCACATAACCAAGGGTTTATAGCCCGAGGGGGGTGCTGGCCTGGGTTTGTCGGAAGCTGATGACCGTGGTTCGGAACCCACGTTAAGCTGTAGGTCCAGTCGCTAAATAGCCTAGTTGCTGATACGCCTCTAACCCAAACACTTTTCTTTTAATATGTATCATAAAGTTAAAATAAGTATAAATAATTTGTCGCAATATTTACTGAAAATCGCTATATACTGCCGATACTGATGAACTTGTTTCTTTATAAGAAATGCATACGCTGCCGTAATTTTAAGCTTTTGATTTTTTAATGAAATATATATCATAATTAAGAGTAATGTTTCTTAAGCTGTCGAAGCATCAAATAAATCAACGTATAATCTGATTGATTGATCTCATACCTCATCAAACTGACTGCACGTTTTAACTGGTTTTAATATCAAAATCCGAACAAACCTTGATGCCTATAACAACATTAGCGGTGTAAAACTACAGATTCGTCTTGGAGGATTTAATTGGATCGTGACTTCAGGCCCAGTCGCTTTCGTATGAGGACTATCCCATTTCTAAGTGACCTAGATTGAGCTATTATTTTTATCAAATATTCGACTTAAGTGAAAGTTGATAAATAATAAATACAATTTCAACGAACTAAATTATAAAATTGTTCAGAAATTCTGGACTTTTTAATATAAGAAACAATATTAATAAACGTTGGTTTGTTAGTTATCTGTAACTCAGTGTTGCCTTTAAACGTTTTGCTGGTTCCGTTTTTTACAACAGAATCTTTCCAACAAACTCGAAAAGGTGTACGACTAAATATCAAACGTGCGTTTTGTTCAATCAAAGGTGATTCAATCTAATGCAAAAACTAAACTACAGCTCATTCAGGGAAATAATGGTTCACGTCATCAAAATCTATGACGCACTTGCCTTACAATGTTGCCACATCAACACCAAAATACTCAAACTTTGGCATTTGTATAATCGATAAAACTGTAACTGTAAAAGTAACACGAAAAGTTTTTCTTTAAAAGTTTTAATCAAAAATCTGTTTCGAAACTTTTGCTTGTCAACATAGGTGCTTTTCATTTAGTTCACACAAAGTTTAATTATTCAGTTACATTAAAACAACTTTCAGCATCTGAATCACTGTTCAAGTAAATTATTAAATCCAAGATTCCTCCAAGATCCTCCAATTCTCCAATCTCCAATTATCCTCCAAGATTTTCAACAGCTGGTTTTCAAACCAAAAGTTAGAAAGTTATCTTTATTCATTTCTCCATGATAATCACCTTTTGTTTTAGAAGAGAAGACTAATTGGACCTCTGTTAATGTCCAGACATTTGTCAACAACAAACCTCTGTCCTAATGTTATTATTGACATGTCTTAAAACATTTATTCATCATAACATTACTTTAATGGTTCCTATATTACGTTTAGCACTCACCTTTTTCCATCAACTTTTGTACTCTTTACACTCCTCTTATTATCATCTTGCCATAAGTGATTCAGGATATCATTTTGAAATATCCATGTTTCATCCAAATAACCAAAATCGAACAGAGATTTGTCTTTGATATTTTGATACATCTTCAAAAATTGGATTCGTTTAAAGGCAATATCCGGAAGTTCCATCAGGCTCCTATGTGGATTATCTTTACTCCATTTGAAACCAATTTCTTTTAGAAATGTTTGAAGCGAAGTTTTACATCCATCAAAGAGCTGCATGTTCTTTAGTTTTTCATGAATGCTTCCAAGATTAACCGTTTGTTCTGAAATAGTTTAATAAAATTTGATAAAAATACATTATTACCATGTAAATGTACTCAGTTTTTTCATACATTTTATAGATTTGATTGCGAATTGAGCCCACATCAAGATTATCTAGATTAGTTACTCGTTTTGGATGTTGAGGCTTTTTCTTCGGTGATTTTAACATTTCGTTATTCTTCAACTTTTTCGAAATTGCACTAACTGTACCAATACTAATATTTAGTGCAGCTGAAATGCGCTAAAAACTCCAATTAATCAAGAGAGCTACTAAGTTATTAATACACACCTCTTCTACAGCGTTTAATGGCAAAAGAGGAGCCCCATTGGTAGCCCCACAGAGTAGTTTTTGAATTTGTATTTATGAAGCCAAAAAAGTGGCAATAACGATCGGAATTAACAGTCTGAGCGCGACCATGATTATTCTCAAAAAAATAGGGGCCGATAAGTCCTTCGTTTGATATGGCAGCCCAAACGACAACCTTAGGCAAGTGTGATGGTTGTGGTGCAGTAGGAAAACTATTTTGACATTTTGGGGCGAATTGAAAATGACTCTCATTTTCTGGAATATGTCATTACTGGTGAGAAGTCTTGGATTTTTGAATACTACCAGGAAACGAAGCGCCGGAGCTTCAGCAAGGCTGAAAAAAGGCAGAATGAGCAAATAAAAGGTCAAAAACATTCTGATTTGCTTTTTTTGATAGGCAGGGGGTCGTCCATAAGAAACTATCTCTTCAAGGCCTAACGGTAAACGAGCATTTTGACCGAGAGATTCTTAAAATCTTTCGAAAAAGGGTCATTCGTGTAAGACAGATTGTAAGAGCACTTGGATAACCACTATCATGACAGTGCGCCTTATCACATTGCGATTTCATTTAACGAGTTTTTGGCAAATATAAAAACATTACTATAGCTCCACAGCCCCCTTATTCACCAGACTTGAGTTCTTATGACCTTTTCCTTTTCCCAAGAGTGAAAATTCACCTCAAGGACACTACTTTGGGATAGTGGAGAACATTGAAAAGGCCGTAGCTGACCAGCTGAAGGCAATTTTAGTGTTCCAGCGCTGTCATGAAGAGTGAGCAAACGATCTCCAGCGCTGTGTGGCTGCTTTCCAGGATTCGGTACTTTGAAGGAGCCAATGTAGAATTGTAATTTCGATCAAATAAAATAATTATCAGAATTCAGTCTCATTACTGTGTTTACGCTCCTTGTAGTATATATGTTATTGATGATGTCATATACAGTCAGATTTCTCAGTGATATTTGACTGGCACAAAATTATTATGCGCACGTAGTAAGAACTGCTATTTTAAGCGATAGTTAGGTTGCATGTATCTGTATAGAGAGGATGTGCTGAAGGCCAGTTCTAAAATTAGTTTTCGAAATTCTGCTTCAATTAATTTTAATTTATCTGAAAAATGCACAGCCTTTTGAAATGTTAGGTGAATACGATAAATATAATATTTCGTTTGATTACTGCAGTTCACTCTAATTTTTTCCTGGTTTCTTCAGGACTATTGGGTAACTCAGTACTGGTAACTGTACATTTGTTTATATTTATGTTTCTGTGTGAGATTTCATAAAATATGACAAAGTAAATGGATTAAAAAAATATTTTTATCATGCCGTTAAGATATCTTTCCTATGCTATCAAGCTAATCAGAATTCTTGTGGTTCTAATAAAATTGTGTTAAAATGCCACGAATTGCTGAACCACGTCGTTTCAGGCAATTATCCCCATTTACAAAGGCACGTTCTATGAATATCAATAAAGTAGGTTCAATATTTCGTGAAACAGAGAGATCATTGGACATTGCTGCTTCTACTATTATGAGGATATCGATAATTTTGGATCGGAGTAATGCATAAGAACGAGGTTCTAATCGTCCTAGAGGTATCCCAGGATACTGTTGATCGATGTGACGATGTGTTAATATCGTCCTACAAGATGCGACTTTTAAAATGGTGTCGAGCTAGAATTGAATCGGACCTAAAATGGAACTATATTAACTTTAGTGAAAAATCTACATTATACTTACTAGCGGTGATCTAGTAACCATCTAACTTTCGCACTAAGGATAAATACTGGGTACACTCTTGGGGATAAACGCGTAACCGAAATATTGCAGTCCGTTGTAAGGTCGTATATGTAAGCTCATACAAATCTCATCTGTCCTCTAGATAACACTAATTCCCATACAACTCTTTAAAAAATGAAGTATTTGGAAGAGTTCGCGATAGAGACGATAGTAATTTGAATTGTCTCCAAACTATCCGTATTTATCGCCGATAGAGCCTCTATAAGTTAACATTGATCATAATCGTGAGATATTGATCCCACTGCATAAACTTTAGACTTGAGGCTTGTAAATATGCAGAGTTCTAAGGTGGCCCATGTCCCACAGAATTAGAGACTGTTATAATAACTGTAATGGATCTACATTATTTTCTTAAATCATTTTTCTTCTGAGTGGAGACGAACCCCACCCATCCCTCCAATTGGAGGGTACATGTTTCGCTTCTCGATGTTCAGGCTCTTCAGGGTACCGACATATGCTCTCCTGTCAAGCATGGGAGACCCCATCCACAGTCAACCATCCATACTTTCACCGATTTCCCGTCGGATGACATATATATGTAATGTAACTTCTTTGGGCAGCGTCAAAGTAGGCAACAGTAGTTGAGTGTCACATACACGCAACTGCTGGATTCCACAATCTCATGTGGAACACACAATAACCTGCGTCTCCGCCCAAATGAACATTTTGTTAGATGATCGTCCAAAGGTGGGTCCAAAGGTCTAAAGGTGGACGCTGTCCAAAGAAGTCGGCGAAAGTATGGGTGGTTGACTGTGGATTGGGTGTCCCTATGCTTGACAGGAGAGCATATGTCGGTACCCCGCCCCCCTAAAAGCCTGAACATCGAAACGCGAAACATATACCCTTCAATTGGAGGGATAGGTGGGGCTCGTCCCCAGTCAGGCACCTAACAAAATGTTTATTTCGGCGGAGACGCAGGTTGTTGTGTGTTCCACATGAGATTTCGAAACCTGGCAGTTGGGTGTATGTGACACTCAACTACTGTTTTCTCCTTTGGCGCTGTCCAAAGAAGTATGTATATATATATATATATATATATATATATATATATATATATATATATATATATATATATATATATATATATATATATATATATATATATATATATATATATATATATATATATATATATATATATATATATATATATATATATATATATATATATATATATATGTATAACCCCCCCCCGAAATAAGCCAAATATTACCTAATATTATACCGAAAAAATACGAGGAGTGAAGATAGTTAAATTATTACATTTGAATTAAATATATATCCGAACTAGTGGACGTTGCGCACAGTAACGCCATCTCTTGTCGAGTAGTCGACCTATTTTGTATCCTATGGAAACTTTGCGTTGTTTCTCGATTATTCGCCACGCCCCTCGGTCGAAATGAGCAGAGCTTTGTGGAAATTTCTGCTAGTTTCGGGACGGCTACTACTGGGCTGCTATATAACCGGCGCGTGACCGCGCTTACGGCAGTATTGTTCCATGCGAACTCGAAGCGAATATAAGTGAAAAGTAGTGAACGAATAGTGAAGAGAATTAAGTGTACCGTCTAAGTGAGTAATTTTAGTGCAGTGATATTCGGTAACCTTGTTAAGGATAGATACGTGAATCATTATTACTGCCGAAAAATGGAGGGGAAAAAAAGGAAGGGTGATAAACTTAAAGGTATGGACTACTGGAAAAAGTGGTGTAGTCAAGGGGTTTCTAATAAAGAAACAAATTTGCATTTAGCTATCAAAGCTGTCGGTCAGTTTGGATTTAGCTATCAAATCGGTCACTGAACAGCTGTCTTCTGAAAGAAAGAGACAACAAGAGGAGAATCGAAAGAAACTAATCCTTATCGTAAAAGCAATAATTTTTTGCGGCAAACAAGGCTTCTCCTTGAGAGGTAAAATCGATTCGGGGCGTATACAAATTACACCAGAATCACCAGAACCTGAACACGCACTACAGAATGATGGTAATTTTAGAGCCCTGTTGCGGTTTGCTGCTGAGTCTGGAGATAAAGATCTGGCTGAGCATTTGAACACTTCAAAGAAGAATGCCCTGTACACAAGCCCTCAGATCCAAAACGAAATAATTGAAATAATTTGGGGTGAATTAATTCAACATAAAATAATTGAAGAAGTATAGAAAGCCAAACTATTTGCGATTCTGGCTGACGAAACTACCGACATCAGACGTGTAGAACAAGTCTCGTTATGTCTTCGATATGTTGATTTTACAGATAATAAACACCATATAGTTAAAGAGATGTTCCTTGAGTACATTCTAACGGTCGATGTTTCAGGATCCGGTCTCGCAAATCTTATTATTACATCTTTGAAAAAGCATGGACTTGAATGTTCTCATGTGGTTGGTCAAGGTTACGATGGGGCTGCAGCTATGAGTGGGTATTTGCACGGTGCCCAAGCTTATGTTCGCCAAGAATGTCCTCTTACTCTTTATGTACACTGTAGTGCAAACTCTCTCAACCTTGCTATTGCTGATTCATGTTCATTAGCAAATGTCCGAAATTGCATTGGGATTGTGCAGTCTGTTGGTTCCTACTTTCAACATTCTGCTCAACGCACTGCTTTGTTGAAAGAAAAAATTCAAGAGCTACTACCCGTCGGTAACCAAAAAAGCTTGCTCTCAATGTGTGAAATACGGTGGGTACACAAACATGAAGCTATTATAAGATTTAGGGAAATTTATTCAGCGATTGTGAATGCTCTCGAAGAACTCCAATTTAATCACAATAAGGAAACATCGCAACAAGCCGCCCAATTGCTAAGTACGCTTCGATCTTCGGATTTTGTGATGTGTTTAGTGATTCTTCAAAAAGTTATGAGCTATACATTGTCGCTATCAAAACAATTACAGACAATTGACATCGATCTTATCACGGCATTCAAACATGTAGATGATGTTATTAATGTCTTACAACTCCTGCGAAACAACACTGACGTCGAATATCTTCATCTCTATGAAGACGCAAAGGTTTTACTGGAAGAAAATGGTGGTATACTGCGAATGTCACGCGTCGTCGGAAGACAATTAAATAGACCGAACATTCCTGCATTGGATGTATGCACGTATTACAAAATTAATTTGTTCATTCCATTTCTTGATCATACAATTCAACAATTGGTTGAAAGGTTTACCAAACATCGTAAAGTAGTATCAGCATTATCTGGTGTGCTACCTTCAAATTTTACTGCCAGTTCTGAAATTGAGCAATTTCCATGTACTCGTCACTGCTTCCCGAAAGCAACATATCAGTGGTTAAAGCGGAACTTGAAGTATGGAAAACAGATGACAAGTATATCGCCTACCCCGAAATCTAGTTTGGAATGCCTAGATATGTGCGATAAAAACCTTTATCCTAATATTTACACATTACTACAAATCTTGGCTACCATTCCTGTATCCACTGCTACCCCAGAAAGGTCTTTCTCGAGCCTAAGGAGACTGAAAAACTATTTACGAAACACTACAAGTGAAAACAGACTTAATGGTTTGGCTCTCATGAACATTCACTATGGAACAGAAATTCATGCAGATGAAGTAGTGGATATATTTAAAAGAAAAAGCCGAATATTTCTTCTTTAATGGTTTTAGATTTAGCGCAGAGGAACGAAATTAATTTAACCATTTCATTTAAAATTAAGAACTTTATAAATATGTCTTAATTTTTCCGATGAATATATAAATATTAAATTTCATATAAGTATATTTTTGTTTTTTATTTACTTCAAACTAAACCCCCTCAAAACTAAATCCTGGCTACGCCCGTGTCGGGTGTTCTTGCTTTACGGCTTGTCATTTTTACACTCTGTTTGTTGAAAATTCAAGAGCTTATTTGCTCTTTTGAATAACTACTTTTCACATTTTCTAATGTATTTTCTACTTTTTCTTGCACCTTTTTGTTTTATTTTTTTCTTTTGATCTTTTCTTTCCCTTCTTCACTGGCAAAAATTGAACCGGAGTCAGAGCGGAAGTGAGGCTCCTTATATACCCTCAACTGGCCATGAAGAAGTGTCCAGTGGTGGGGATAGAACATCTCGAAACTTCGATTTGTTTACGATTTGGGAATTTTCTCGAAATATTTCGAATATCATAGATCTTAGCGAATATTCTATAATGCTCCATGTAATTCTTACGTACATTGTGGCCATTTTGCAATGACATGTAATTTTTTTCCCTGTGCAAGATATGTTCGAAATTCATTCGGACTATAAAAGAGACAAAAAACGATGGTGCAAATTTTACAAGTCTTTTTTTCTACCGTTAAAAAAATGCAGTTTTCTCATGTTTTCGATTTTTTTCACAAATTTGTTGGCTTGCTTCGGTTCATACACAAGGAACACGAGCTAGCAAATCTTACTCCTCTGAAAAGTTTGCTCGTAATGAATAAACAACTTGATAATAAAAACATTGGTATCGATAGTCGAAAAAATGGAGAAATAGTACTGTTCCAACCTACGGACGTCTCTTGGGAGTACTCTCCCACATTTAAATGAAATATTTTGTTTAGTGTTATTGTTAATTTTATTACATAAATATATAAATTACATTACGTAATTTCCATTCTATTAACGTAATTAAAACGCAGCGTTTCTTCAGACGTCACTTCAACATCGGATCATAGTGAGATTACCCACAGATTAAAAGTCGTCCAAAATAAAAAAAAAACAAAAAAACAAAAATAAATGTAATATTCTACACATGTTATGATTTAAAGCTGATTGTTGCACGGAAACCTTATTATTGTCTACTACATCAATTAAAACATTCAACGAATTTTCGCCATTTTTTTTTGTTTTTTGTCTTCCTAATTTTGACCGACTTTTAATGCTGTCGGTATTATTAAATATTTGCAGCGTTTTTGAAACTGTTCATTTAGTGATGGTTTTATTAGGATATACTTCATTAAATACTCGACAAACCTCAGTATAGTGCGTTTTCTGTCACCATATAGAACAATTGTTAGTATTCAATTCTTTCTCTTTTCGTTAAATATTTATTAATTCTATATAAAAATTGAAATTTATTAATTGACGTTAACAATTGTCAAGTGTCATCCATAGTTTCATAGTCTACTAAATTAAAAATATATTTACCCTAAAACAGACCGAAACACCTTTTAGCCAATTTTTAAAATCTATTTTGAAAAAGAAAACTATACAATATTAATCCCCTTGTATTAATCCCCTAATATTAATAACAATGCCAAATTAAAGTACTATTGTCATTAAAAAAACATCAATTAGCCTTGGATTTCAAATATGCGACAAAAAAAATGAAAATATACCCAAAAAATGGCAAACATTTCCTGATGTTTGTGAACAAAATTTCATTAAGGAATCTCATACATAATACCGACCCTGTATGTAAAATGATATCAAATTGATTAGAGAAAATATAAAATATAGAAATATATAAAAATTGTGAATCGAACGGAAAAACTATAAAACATGCCACTCCTATAACCCACTATTTTCACATTCTAATTTTATTTATATTTTGAGATAATTAGTAATAGCCAGCTGGAGTGAATGTCGGTATCATATTCCAAATTAAAATTTGATGATGTAGGAAATACCACATATATTTAGTGGGACAATAAAATGCTGAACTACTGAAACAAAAATTCGTGACGGATTGATGCTAATGCTGCAATATAATAAATGTGCTGTTTTTGTTGTAGATGTGACAAACAGCGGCTGAATGTTCAATTTAGGTCTACTGCTTTTTATCTTCGGATTTTTTTGTAATGAATTGACATTAAAAAAATTTTTTTTTTAAAAAACAGTGAAAATGTTGTTCCTGTATTACGAGGGGTGTAAATAAAGTTACGGAACTGGTTGTGTAGCGTTTGAGCTGGCAACACTGTTGGTCTCCACTTTGAAGGCCTCCGAAATTGCTGTCACTCATTTTCATTGCGCATAACAATAATCTAGTTCACAGAACTCTGGTGACTCTATGGATTTCAAATTTGTATTTATCACATATCTTATTACTTTATTTACATCCCTCGTATTATGTCAAAAATGATTATAGTTATAAATGTACTATTTGAAATATTACATTTGTACATCAGTTTCGTGGACCTTCCACGTTAGCACGGGACTAATATGCTAATGTATTCATGAAATTAGAACGTAATAGTCCCTGATTCACTCAATAAGCGATACTTATTCTCATCGTTACTTATAATTTGTTTCATACCAATCGATTTTCGCCCAATATATAGGACGTACGAAAGTCGTTCGAAAAATTATCGTCCTAACAAAGAATGACAAGATTTTCGTCATTTATTTTTTTTATTTTTCAACTTGATCACCTTGCAATTCAATATATTTATAACAACGATAGATATACCAATTTGTTTTACCCTGAGAGTTTATGAGAAATAAGCTGTTGTATCAGCTTTGACCTTATCATTTAAAATGAATATTGATTTAAGGCGTATTTTTTATTTTAGAAGAGGATGTAATCGTTGGGGGCAAAAACCGGCGAATAGGGTATATGTGGAAGCAGTTCGAAGCGTAAGACATGGGGTGGTAACCCAAGACGAGGACAGTGCTATTATTTATAACAAAAATATTATAAATGTGAAAGTATGTTTGTTTGGATGTTTGTCCTTTAGCACGCTCGAACGGATGGAAGGATTCTAATGAAATTCGGCATAGAAGTCGATTATGTCGTAGAATAGGACATAGGATAAGTGCCACTCAGTTTTCGCGAATTCTCCGATACTAACAGACCTATAAGCTTAAAATTTAGCAGGAATATTCCTCATGCGTCGTAGATGTTCGCTAAGGAGGAGGGCTCATAAAAATAAACTCCTAAGGGGGGTTGCGGGGGCGTAAAAGATAAATATACACCCGTTTTTAAAATGTAAGTCCCATATACTTCCGCTTTTTCACTTTGGTTTTTAGGCTAGCCTGTGACTCTTACCTGTCTAAAAATTAACTGCCCTAAACCGGTCTGTATGGTTTTGAGATTCTAGCTATACCCGGAAGTGTCGGAATTCCCCTTTTATTTTGCGGGGCAGAGTCCGACTTTAACGGAAGTCCAGGGAAATTTTGTGGAGGTTACCTGGAAAAGAGACCTTGTCTCCATCGGAAAAGGGAGTCTGGTCTCGATCAATGCCGGGTCGACGACCAGCGGTCGTCGTCGGTCCACCATGTGGCTCGGTATCTGGGAATTGCGATAGCGGATCAGCTTGTATGGAACTTATGTAAGCCGGAAACTCGAGAAGCTCGAGCCCATAGGCTTACTGCCACGAAGATTAGGGGAATTTATTGGGGGAAGATGGATCCAAAGGAAGATCGGTGCACCGTGCTCAACTGGACCTGAATTTGGTCCAGTATATGAGCAATGATTTGCCCCACAAACCCGGAAATTGGATTATCTTGTGGAGCGGGCATGGTCGGGACAGAGTTCCTTTGGGACCCCCACACGAAGGTTGGTGGGCGTATTACGGGGGGGAGAAGGATTTTGGGACTTGGATGCAGGGGTCCCAAGAGGCCTTCTCCGCGAAGACTTTTTAGCCTTCTCGGAGATGTCTCGACTGGGTCTCACTTCGCAACCTTGGAAGTTCGCCGTGTGCGAACCCCCGCAGTTGCTGCAAGTCGCTGGTGAGCTGCGATCCTTCTTGCACTCGCTGGATGAGTGCTCACCTGCGCACTTTACGCTGGCGGGATCAGCATGGCACTTCTTGGCCGAATGGCCGAATTTCTGGCAGAGAAAACACTGCATGCCGTTCGACCGCTGAAGTTCTATCTTGACACTTTGGTCTAAGAATTTCTTGATGTTGTGGATACCCCTATCCGTTCTAGGGACTATAACTTGGACGATGGCAATTGGCTTACCATCTTTGTCTGCGGCTTTCCTCCTTTCTACATGGGCTGGATGAAAGCACATGGAGAGGAGAGGACAGGTTTCTGGATGAAACGATCAGAGCCATGCCAAGTCAGCTGGCCAATATATATATATATATATATATATATATATATATATATATATATATATATATATATATATATATATATATATATACATATAGACTCGTAGTATAGACCCGGTTGGATCACGCAAATCATTCCGACTCATTTTTGAGTATTCTTTCTGATCTTCCACACCTCTCTCAACCTCTCTCCGTGGATCCTCTTTCTCTCGTCCGTCGATATTGTCCCCGATCTCCTTGAAACTTCGCTCTCTGATGCGACGTTCCACATATGTATTTTGTTTCTGTACTTGCTTCTGTCTTCAATCTCTGTCGGATCCATTTCTGCCCTTCCCAGATCAGTTCTGACTTGTGCTAGCCATGGTTCTGTTGATTTGACCCCTTGTATGTATGTAAGAATTTTGTTGGTGAGTCTTGTCGGTGGGAGTCTACTGATATGTAATCTACATAGAATTATCAATCGTATGTCTACATAGAATTTCAACCTTCTTTTTCTTATATCCGCCGCTACGTTGGACATTCTCGGTGGTCTTCGTGGTCTTCCTGGAATATAGTCTGTATCCTTCCTTTGTTAGTTTTGGGCCGAGAATTTTCCTCGTTATTTTGCGTTCTTCTTTTAGTAGAAAGAAATAATATATATATATGTATATATATATATATATATATATATATATATATATATATATATATATATATATATATATATATATATATATATATATATATATATATATATATATATATATATATATATATATATATATATATATATATATATATATATTCTGATCAAGCTCCACTAAACTTTTTCCCTTTTCCAATATTTAAACTTGTATTTTACATAAATAACAAAATTAAAAACACTAAACAAGAATAATACAACCTAATTATGTTTGAGGTTGAAATTTCTATGGTGTGTCTAATATTTTGACACTGAGTGTACATGTCGTTCACGTTACACTCTACAATAGTTAAACCATTTCCTTGAATAGTTTTTACGTTATCTCAAATAGTGATTAAAAGGAACACTGTTTCTTGACTAATAACAAATAGTTTTTATTAGGTACTATAATTATTGCCAGTCACCTGTTTGTACATGACTTTGAAATTGATAAGTAGTAATTTCTACAGCTGATGGCGAATGATCAGTAGTGCTATATTTACATATAATCTAGATAACACGGCTGCTTTTTGTAAACAGACGTACTTAAAGTTAATCGGTATAAAATGAAAAGTGAAAAATTATGTTTTTGATGTATACGTTACCGCAGTAAACTTCTGAAAAAAAATTGGGTGAGAGGTTTCAAAGATTCAAATTGCAATGTGAATAACCAACAAGTACAAGTTAGAGTAAAAGTAGATGTTCCATCTAATCTAATCACAGCTGGCAATTATGGGTGCATATGGTGATCCAGCTGTTCGTGATCTACCTTGTCTTCTAGTGTCACCTATAGACCCAATTCCAAGAAATTTGGCTCGAGAGCTCATTATGCTAACCCCTTAATCAATTCTTCTATTGGAACCTTTGGTGTGATGCACTAAACTTGAAGAGATTTACCACTAAACACCAAAACACTTTTTTGAACTGCTCGACGCACGTTTCGCTAACCATGTTAGCATCATCAGGAGATGATTTAATCTAATTCTAAAACTAAACTATGTTCTATTTATATGAAAACCATACCTAATGAAGCGTGTAAAAATCATGAACCGTGAAGTGTACTAAGCCTTACATTAATAATTGAAAAAGTTGACTGAAAGGAATCGGTCCTTTATCTCGGTTCATGATTTTCTTACATTTTTCTATTTGAATGCTTTCATATGCATCCAAAGCCCTATTATTATTAACACTTTTAATTAGTCTTAAATTACTAATATCTATACTGTGGTCATGTTCGATTGCATGTTGGGCAACACAAGATTTTTCATTTCTCCCATATCTAATGTGGGCAATATGGTCTTTATATCTTGTCAATATGCATCTTTTTTTTGCCCGATATACCTTCGATCACAGTCTTGACAACTAATTTCATAAATCCCCGACTTTTCATGCTGCTCTACTTTATCCTTTGGATTACCCAGAACTTCTTTCCAGATTCCTTTCAGTCAACTTTTTCAATTATTAATGTAAGGCTTAGTACACTTCACGGTTCATGATTTTTTCACGCTTCATTAGGTATGGTTTTCATATAAATAGAACATAGTTTAGTTTTAGAATTAGATTAAATCATCTCCTGATGATGTTTAGTCGTAAATCTCTTTAAGTTTACTAACCCCTTAATGTTAGAAAAGCATACTTTCAATGATAATTTTAAAATGTTACATAATGAAAATAAATCCAAAAAAAAATCTTTTAGAGAGCCAGAAATTAATAAAAGAAAAAATGTGGATATTTTACTAAATGACATAAATGAAGCTAAACTTGAAAAGGGCCCTGTGTGTATAAACAATTGTAATACATTGATCAATCATACAGATATTAATCTGTGCTTATTTAATTTTTTTTTCCTGAACTAAATAGAATTTGCCCACACAAAACAGCGGAATTAAGTAATTATCATATTTAATGGTAATCTTTTTTGATACTGTACAAAATTTTATTTTATTTAAGAGTTAATAAAGTTTTAATTTACAGTCCTCATTGCTATTGACAATCTTCATCCATTTCTCTAATCATCTAAAGCATTATCCAGAAAATGTAAAGTCCAAATCTACAAGTCAATCATAAGACTAGTGCTTACTTATGGGTGTTTAATCTTGGACTTTTACAAAACAGCAAGAGGAATCTTTAAGTAGATTCGAACATAACATACTACGTAGAATATCGAGGGTACTCAGTCACATATAACCAAAACCACTACTTTTCAGCAGACACGTTTTAAAACAAATTTATGGTTTTTAAAGATAATTTTTTCTTTAATCTTAAAAATAATAAATTTTCTGATAAATTTAGATAAAAATTGTATCATTAAAAATATTTTAACGTATTTTTTGTTTCTTTTCTAAGATACGTGACTGCTGCGAGCAAAGTTTCCAAAAAAAAGGCGAGGTACATGATTGTGTCATTGATAAATAAAAGCATCGAAAATTGTTTTTATAATTTATTCATTTGAAAAACGTAATAACTTTTGAAATTTTAAAACAAAAAATATTTGAATATTTTAATCGGTTAACATTATTTTAAAAAATATTTATTTTTCATTAGAATATTTAAAATTGTCATGAAATATATGATAATCCGTTGGAATCGATGGCTTAAGAAATTACAAATCCCTTGTCTTTCTGATTAGTCAGTGGGATTTCCTCTGAGTATAATTCTTTGATTTTTAGTATTAGAATACGTTTTGTTTAAACGTTGAGGAAGACTTTCCGATTCATTATCAAAAAACAACTTGAACGTCAAACCGTTAGTATAACATTTCAATCCTCTTAGTTGCAATACAATTAGCACTAGCAGGCAGAAATAATTCTTTGTTTTTTTATGTCTTCCTATTATAGAATGAACTGAATCACATTCCATTTGGGTGTGACCTCTCACTAAATATTTTTATAAATAACAACATTGTTTTTGATAGTGAACGAGTAAAGCATTAGCTAACGTTATGTTACGATTCTGGGCACTACAGCCATCACTGTAATATACTATCACTGTGTTTAAGTCAATTTTATTTTCCAAGAAATTGATAAAACAAGACGCAAAATATTACCATCCATCTCGCCGTCACCCTCGGGCCACACATCCTCATTAACTATATTATAAACCGTAAATTAATGACATTTCACTTTCTGTTTGAAATAAAGAGCACCTGCAAGTAAATACGGTATCATTTCTACAGCTTATACATCAACCATGAATGCTCTTATCGTTCCAGTAATATCACTTAATTTGTCGTTGTCTTCTCTAGCACTTTTTTTTTGCTTTAAATGATTGTTTTAATCTGTTTTTGAAACATTTTTGTTTTTAAAAGCAAAACATCTATCGCAAAAATATTTTTACGGTGGAAAAATGTCAATATTTATAGATTACATTTTTTAGGTAGAAGTTCCTAACTAGATATTTCATCATCTGGAACTTGATATTCTTCCATGTATTTCTTTAAGGCACGATATACGTCTTGAGCAGAATTATGTACCTTATCCAGGTATAATTTTTAAATATATTTTCTACAATAATGTGATTCAGTTTTTGGGACATTGGTTTAAAAAGTCTGGTATATCGTTTTGCTTTGATAATTTTGAATTGTTTCTTGTATTCTTTGGTTTTATTTATTTTTGAATATATTGCTTTTTTTAACCCAGTTTCAAACTTGAGGTTTACGCAGTCCTAGATTTCTAAGGAATATCTTTTTACATACTAATAACCTTTGATGATTTATTACAAGGCAATATTGTAAAGTTAAACTTCGTCGCGATTTAGTAGAATAATTTTTTTCGAGAAATCCTTTTTTTTATATTTATGTGAGAAATTACGTGCTATTATTTTTCGCCCCAATTTAAATCATTCCAGAGTGAATCAAAGATTTTTATCTTGATTTCTTTTTTTTTTTTATCCGAAATTTCATTACATTTTTTTACCTGACTAGCTGTACATTTTTTTTTGACTTACATCACGATTTTATTTTACGTTCGTCTCTTAATAATCAAATAAATAAAATCACATTGATAGGATGGTTATCACGTATTGCTATATAATTTAGGCATACTTAGCCTTGCGCCATTTAGGTAGAAGTTCCTAACTAGGTATTTCATCATCCGAAACTTGATGTTCTTCCATATATTTTTTTAAGTCACGATTTACGTCTTGAGCAGAATTATATAAATTATCCAGGTATAATTTTGAAATATATTTTCTACAACAATGTGGTTCAGTTTTTGGGACATTGGTTTAAAAAGTCTTCTACATCGTTTTGCTTTGATGATTTTTGAATTGTTTCTTGTATACTTTGGTTTTATTTTTTTTAATATATTACTTTTTTTAACTCAGATTCAAACTTGAGTTTTACCCCGTCCTAGATGACTAAGGAACATCTTTTTACATACTAATAATCTTTAATTATTTACTACAAGGTGATATTGCAAAGTTAAACTTCGTCGCGATTCAGTAGAATCATTTTTTCGAAAAATCGGTTTTTTTATATTTATGCGAGAAATTTCGTGTGATTATTTTTGCCCTCAATTTAAATCATTCCGGAATGAATCAAAATTTTTATCTTGATTTCTCCGAAATTTCATTACACTATTTGACCTGACAAGCTGTACATTTTTTTGACTTACATCACGATTTTATTTTACGTTCGTCTTTTAATAACCAAATAAATAGGGAAATAAAATCACATTGATAGGATGGTTACGACATATTGCTATATAATTTAGGCATACTTAGCCTTGCGCCATTTAGGTAGAAGTTCCTAACTAGGTATTTCATCATCCGAAACTTGATGTTCTTCCATATATTTTTTTAAGTCACGATTTACGTCTTGAGCAGAATTATATAAATTATCCAGGTATAATTTTGAAATATATTTTCTACAACAATGTGGTTCAGTTTTTGGGACATTGGTTTAAAAAGTCTTCTACATCGTTTTGCTTTGATGATTTTTGAATTGTTTCTTGTATACTTTGGTTTTATTTTTTTTAATATATTGCTTTTTTTAACTCAGATTCAAACTTGAGTTTTACCCCGTCCTAGATGACTAAGGAACATCTTTTTACATACTAATAATCTTTATTTATTTACTACAAGGTGATATTGCAAAGTTAAACTTCGTCGCGATTCAGTAGAATCATTTTTTCGAAAAATCGGTTTTTTTATATTTATGCGAGAAATTTCGTGTGATTATTATTGCCCTCAATTTAAATCATTCCGGAATGAATCAAAATTTTTTATCTTGATTTCTCCGAAATTTCATTACACTATTTGACCTGACAAGCTGTACATTTTTTTGACTTACATCACGATTTTATTTTACGTTCGTCTTTTAATAACCAAATAAATAGGGAAATAAAATCACATTGATAGGATGGTTACGACATATTGCTATATAATTTAGGCATACTTAGCCTTGCGCCATTTAGGTAGAAGTTCCTAACTAGGTATTTCATCATCCGAAACTTGATGTTCTTCCATATATTTTTTTAAGTCACGATTTACGTCTTGAACAGAATTATATAAATTATCCAGGTATAATTTTGAAATATATTTTCTACAACAATGTGGTTCAGTTTTTGGGACATTGGTTTAAAAAGTCTTCTACATCGTTTTGCTTTGATGATTTTTGAATTGTTTCTTGTATACTTTGGTTTTATTTTTTTTAATATATTGCTTTTTTTAACTCAGATTCAAACTTGAGTTTTACCCCGTCCTAGATGACTAAGGAACATCTTTTTACATACTAATAATCTTTAATTATTTACTACAAGGTGATATTGCAAAGTTAAACTTCGTCGCGATTCAGTAAAATCATTTTTTCGAAAAATCGGTTTTTTTATATTTGTGCGAGAAATTTCGTGTGATTATTTTTGCCCTCAATTTAAATCATTCCAGAATGAATCAAAATTTTTTATCTTGATTTCTCCGAAATTTCATTACACTATTTGACCTGACAAGCTGTACATTTTTTTGACTTACATCACGATTTTATTTTACGTTCGTCTTTTAATAACCAAATAAATAAGGAAATAAAATCACATTGATAGGATGGTTACGACATATTGTTATATAATTAGCCTTAGCATACTTAGCCTTGCGCCATCTAGTATTTCGAGATACGGGATTGCATTGTGTTAAATAGAAAATAAATTAATGAATATTTTTGTTTATAGCTTTACCTAATTATGCAGTGATACTTGCGGATTATTTTTCCGATTAAATCTCAAAAACCTCAAACATCGAGTTGCGTTAGAGTACCCTCGATATGTAGTTGACGGTGAAATTCAAAGTTGACGCATAAGGTGTAAACATAAATTGAGACCACTAATAGAACAGGACATAATAGGGTAAATAAAATACCAGCATATAAAATGGATTAGATATATCTGGAGAATGTACGTACTGCGAACAAATTCCTTGCACAAAGCCCAATTGAGAATAGATCAAGAGGGAGGGCTAAGGCTAAAATGGAGCGACGAGCTCACGGATCTTAAAGACATTGATGTAGAAAACTGGACGCAAATTGCAGGGAATAGAGAAGGATGGAAGGCAGTTATTCCTAGATGGTTTGTTTGGGATTAGCTTCAATTTCAGCCAACAATAGTTCTCAACAGTTCCTATTTATACAGAATTTATTTATACCGTATTTTTAAAACCAACGCTGCAGTCCAAGACGTCAGGATAAACTGCATTAATGTCATTTGCAGCATTGTTAAGCTCTTTAAACTCAAAGCGTCAAATGTCCTCAGTTCTCTACTTATAGGGTTCATGTGTTTTTTTCTTGATTTATCAATAATCACATTATATTTCAATAAATTTAAATAGAATATAAAAGTAGGAGCGATACTTATGAGTCGAAATAACTATACAATTTTTTTCGTTTTCCTAAAACTTAAAATAGATACACTCATAATTTTTATTTATAATATTAAGACAAACTTTATAATTATTAATAAATTATTTATATATAAAAAGTAATGATTCAGTGTATATTGTTTATATATATGAGAATTTTGAGTTACAAGATAGAAAATTTATATTAAAATATGATATGCATTCTAGACACAAAGATCAATTCTGTAAGAAAAACAACTTTTTTAACATCAAATTCAGAAATGTCATATATAATAACTCTTTTTAGCTATAACTCGTATTTCTTTTTTTCTCAGCTGGTTGCGCGACTTTGCCAGATCTTTGGTCGAGTGCTTGGTTATTAGTAATCGAAGTTGAAAAAAAAGTTTGACTGCAATTATCATGTAATATAATTGTCAACTTTATCTAAAAATCAACTTTATCATGTAATATTTTTTATTCGATAAAGTTGGAAGATTAATAGAGGAAAAATAGAAAAATCCGTTGCGGAAATAATTTTACCATAAGAGACTGTGTATAAGATCGATTAGAAAACATTTTTTTTAAACTAGACTGTGAATAATTTTCAAATTTTGAGCATTGTTCAATTACATATCCTTTGTCACAATTACCGAATTTCAAGTCTTAGACTTGGAAACTCGTTTTTTCTATAGATTCGCTCGTACATCCTTAAGTTAAATTAAGAGGGTTGCTATTTATGTATCCGGTATTGGAAAGAAGGTCATACGGACGTGTATATGTCTTTGTCATACGGACGCTATTTGTGTTGTTTAGTAAATTTTATCTTAGTGAAAAAATGGAATTAACTCATAAGAATTTTTCTTGCGATGATTTACTGACTTTCGACATGGATTATCTCAACAACAGTGTATCGATCAACTCACTTCGACTTTTGGCTGTAAAGCATCATCTAAAACCTTTGTGTATCACTAGTTTAGTGAATTCAATCGTGGCCATCGTTCACTCACGGGCAAATTTATTAAAAGTCGTCCAAAATCGCTTGTTGTACCAGAAAACATAGATACTATGCGCGAACTGATAAAGCAAGATCGTACACATACACAAGATTTTCATGAACATTTAGCCGCGAAATAGATTTGTGCGCGTTGGTTTCCGCATAATTTGACAATCGCTAAAAAAAGGCTTAAAAAATACAGTCGTGGTGCATCAAAAGCCGTGTTTAACACCTATAGAGCTTATGAGCCTAAAAATAGTCCGATTCAAGATATTTCGTTGCCTTTCGGCAAAATTTTAATTGCCCCAATAAATTTCAATAAAACTGGTCCTAGTTCCTTCAAAGGCACCAGAGTCGGAGTGGTTTAAGTTCTGAATAATTCTAGGAAACATAAAATATTGTTTAATTATGATTAAATTATTATTATTATTATTATGTATGACTAAAACGTTGTTTATTGATTTGTGTATCTTGAATTTATTAGTGCAATAAAAATAAATAAATAAATAAATTTATCTATTTTAATTATTTATTTATTTCATTTATTAAAAAGGTAAAGTGTTAGGGTTAGAGGCGCATCAGCAACTAGGCTATTTAGCGACTGGACCTACAGCTTAACGTGGGTTCCGAACCTCGGTCATCAGCTTCCGACAAACCCAGGCCCGCACCCCCCTCGGGCTATAAACCCTTGGTTATGTGACTACCCATAAGTCTATCAGGAAACCTACCGACTGGCGAGTGACCAACGTTGAACACTTCTCAGAAGGCATCCGGCCTTACCCAGCCTTTAACTGGCAGGACTTTAACGGACAGAAGAAAGAAAAATAACCATCCGAGCGCTGGAATCGAACCAGCTATCGCTCCAGCACGGATTCGGCATAGCAGCGGCGGGCCGCTGCTCTTACCGCCGCACCAACGCGACCGGCTTTATTTATTAATTTTATTATTTTATTATTTAATTTATTTATTTATAATCTAAAAATTATAACTTAAATTTAATTATACATTTAATTCGGTTTCACTCTCACTGTCACTTTGATCTACATTAATAATAAATTATTCTATATTATTAGTAAATGATACATAGGAATCTTCTGTTTTTAATAACATGATTAATCGAATTTATCCAACTTTCTTTGGGAATACTATCTGCAACCTTTGTATTTAATGTTGCAGAACTTGCACTTCTATATTACAGTAATGCGGGGGAAGACGTAATATCGTATGTCCGATATCGGCAGCAAGGGCATCACATCCATATTTCTTTTTAATATTAAATGTCTTTAGTATTTCTAGATCACATTTTTTATATATATTTTCAAAGTATATATCGTTTTTTAACCTATTCTTCTGAATTTATAATTTTGTGTTATTTGCATTAGGAGCTTTTATTTTTTTGGCGGTTATGATAACTAGTATTGTCCATTATAATTACGCTTTCCTTAGGCGCATTGGGCAAAAGCCTATTTATAAACCAATCTTCAAAAAGTTCTCCTCTGGTGTCGTCATGGCAGTCCAAAGATGAATGTTTAATATTTTTGGAGGACAACCGTAAACAATTTGGAACCCATCCATCCTCGGAACCAGCATGTAAATTTGTAATTCTTTTTCCTTTTTCCCTTGTTTGCTAGGGGCTTGGGTTTGGTATTTTCTTGATGTATCTACCCATCCTTTTGCTGGCGTCTCATGTGTATCGAACCATGTTTTATCAAGGTAGATAATGGGACGATTTTTTAATCTGTGTTTTTTTATAGAGTTTAAGTAGTCATCGTCGCAATCGTTGTGATTCCATTAATATTTGTCTTTTATTAATAGTCCGATATGCCTAATCCATTAGAGATAATATTCTTCAGAGGTTCTAGTTCTGCTGCAAAGAATGTTGGTTTCATCTTTCCTGAGTCGCTGTTGCAAAGAATGCAACGCAGCCACAGCTTGCTCTTCATACATGGCATACATTTTGCTTTGAATTAGGTCTTTGTCGCTGTCGTCAACACATTTGCATTTACCAGAATCACTACAAACTTTTTTGGCTTTAATTCGCTTCGTCACCATATTTTTTAACTGTCGACAACGGCGTTTTCGTTAATGAAGACGTTTCTGCTGCGGCTGCATTTACATTAAGACCCCTATTCAATAAAGAAACATACACATTTTTAACAATTTGCTTAACATCGGACGATAAATGTTTTCTTTTAAAATTAGCACTACCGGAGGCACAATGATCATTATCTTATCAAGAACGCCACATTTTTAGCACATTTGGAATAATAAAAATACGATCGAAATTATTGAACTGCACTGTTTAAGAAAAGAATGCAATTTTATTAGGCCCGGCCCTGTTTAATTTTTTAGAACTTTGCCGGGTTTCGATACGACTGGGGTTGTTAACAGTTTATTGCAGCCATTCGGTCAACGGTATATCTTGAACCGGCCTATAAACAACAGTCTACAGTATGGGTCTCTCAAAATGAGCAATACCCAACAAAAGTTGTTCGCGCAAGATGCACTTCGAACTAAACCGTCGTCTGTTTTTTTGGGATAAATGCGCATGTGGCTTCAATGCCACTAGAGAGTCGTAGAATAGTCGATTCCAAATGGTACACAACCATTTGTTTGCCAGATGTCTTTAAAAAAATTAGAAAAAACAACCAGTTCACCCGCCGTACAGTCCTGATTTGGTACCCAATGATTTCATTTTGTTCCCGTCCGTGAAGAATAAACTATGTGGTCAACGATTTTCGATGCCAGAACAAGCGGTTGTTGCTTTCAAAATGCATGTTTTCGAGGTACCTCAATCGGAAAAACTGCTATGAAAATTGGTTCAAACTTATGCAAAAGTGTATCGATCATCGCGGAGATTATCTTAAAAAGCAATAAAACCATTTTCAATGGTAAATAGTTGTTTTTATTTATTATTCCGGATACATAAATCGCAACCATCATATTATCAATACATAGCAATATTTTTAAAATTTGAAAAACATTTTACTTATAGGCATACTTAATAGATCAGAACATTATAAGGTTAGCCCCTAATGCAATATATGTATAGCATTAAATTTTCCCCTTTGTAATGTAAATATAGCACTTACAATTACTTGCGCGCTGCAAAACCGTATCGCAATTTCCCAACCGCATCAAAACAAAACAGAAACATATAAAGTGTTTTCTAATTTCCATAAACTGAGTCGTAGTCCACTCGCTGGTACTACCAGCAACGGATCGTATTTGCGATCTAGTATTGGTTCATTGACACAAGATGTCGCCGTTTTGAATGGAGGTGATTGTCCGTCCTCTTTTGCCGGTCAGTTGTGCTAGCCCAGACTACGACCGTCGTATATCTACATTTTGTACGGATAGCGGCTGTAAATACGAAAGTTTACGTATGTTAACGCAATAAAGAGGTACATGAGCTAGTCGCGTTGTTCGCATGCTAATTTTTTTATTATTTTAAGGTGTGGATTGTACCAGGGTTTTCTTGGAAGTTGTCAACCAAATGACGGAAGAGAGATTTAATATTTACGAACTTAATATTACTATACAGTGTGATCTCTTTTTGATTATCAAATAACTTTTATTAGTATGGATAAAATCTCTTATAACTATAATGGTTTTGAAATACTGTGTGCCCACGCGAACTTTTCGTGTAGCAGCAAAATAATTTAATAGAAGACATCCTGAACGGAATATTAATCATATTACAGTTTTTTGCATAAACCAATATTTTGATCGAAACGAAACTGTTAATTAACTTCCCAATCAGCATCGTTCTCGTTAATTTCGAGCAACTCAATTAGTTCGTGATTATTTTAATGAGAATCCACACTCAAGCGTTAGGGACACTAGTAGAATTTTAAATATCCCGAAAAGCACTCTCTGGTTATGCTTGAAGAAAAATAAGAGGAAACCTTTTAAACCAAAATTTCTTCAAACACTTGAGGTTGGTGACACTGAAAGAAGAATGCAATACTATTTATGGTTACATGTACCTACAAGGCCCTACATTTCGAAAAAATATTTTATACACAGATGAAGATGTATCATCACAAAATATTAGATTATGGGCTCAATATAACCCATATTGGGTGATACAATATAAGAGACAATATTCTACTAAGATGAACGTTTGGTGCGATATTTTAAATGACATTATTATTGGACCATTTTTTTTATGGAAATTTGAATGCAGCTAGATTTGTTAGATTTTTACAAAATTAGTTTGATGATGAAATTGATACGTTGCCTCTTAATTATCGGTACAATTTACACTTACAATTTGACGGGGCACCCTTTCTACATGTAATTAACGTAAGAAACTGGTTAAATAATAATTTTCCAAATCGTTAGATTGGACGAAACAGTCCTGTAATTAATTGGCCGCCGAAATATCCGGGCCTCACGCCTCATGATTTTTTTATCTGGGGGACAATTAAAAATAAGATATATGTTTCGAGGCTCCAAACTCGAGACGATCTTTGTAATCGTATTAGGCAGGTTTACCGTAGCATTATCAAACAACAACTAAGAAAAGTAATGAACAATACCCGACGACGTATTGACAAATGCTTGATAGAACGTGGCGGAATGATAGAAATGTCTAGTATTTAAGTTTTATAATGACAATTTAGATCGACCTGTAAATAAAGGAAGTTTTTTTGTTAAAAAATAGTCTATAATTATTAAAAAAATTATTAATTATTATTGTAAAAATATCATAAAGAATATCAATTTTGCTTTAAGGTGGTGCTAGTCAAGAATCCGTTGTTAATTTTTTTCTAAAAAAAGCCCAATAGTACTTCTCGAAAATGGGAGCCATAAAAGTTGACGCAATTAGCCATGATATTAGCAAAAAAACATGTGATACAATTTCTTAATGACGTTTTCCGAGATCTATTCAACAAAATAAAGTATATGAAAATCGGTTCAGAAATAACAATTTTAAGGGGTGGTAAGTACTTAACCTAGACACACTGTATATAGTAAGAAAAAGAGTCTTTTGATAGCAAAACAACTTTATAAAGGTCCAATTTGGGAATGTGGGCTGATATTTTAAAATTGTATGTTTCGAACCCTTTAAATAATAATACTGCTTAAGTTCTTTTAATATTGGAAAATATTATTAAGGTCATTTCAATGCAAATGATTCAGAAACTTGATTGGTGGGAACTTGGAATTTTTTTTTAGTTATAGTTTTGGTTTTTTCAGTGGAGTCAATTAAACAAAAATCTTTAATATCTTGACTGATGGAACACATTAACTTCTTTTTTATTCTTTTGTATTATAATATATCTGAAAGAAGTAATACTAGGTGCGTAAATAAAGTAATGAAACTAGTGCTATAGTGTTCGATCTGGCAACACTGTTGGCTTTCTCTTTGTAATTTTTTTCTCTTTGCATTTCCCATTGCAGGGGAGGCAGGTCAATATTTTCGCGCAGATTATCTTCATCACTTCATGGATTAAAATCTCATGAGCCGTTGTGTGAGTCAAATTCAATTGGCTCAAAGTCATTCTGAACGTCAACCGATGATCAGCTTGTACGAGATTCCAGATTCAGTGGAGTTTTTCATAACTTTTTGCAGTTAATTGCCTTCCGTTGCGAGGTTCATCTTCATTCAAATGCCGTCTGATACTGCCTTAAATTATCTCAAGATCCGGGCTGTTGACAAAATACTGTTTCTACAAACCTTTTGAAGTTTTAAAAAAGTTTCGGGCTTAATGTGCCCAAGTATGAAATATTACTTGATAGTGCGTCAACAAGTGGGCTCTAGGGAGTTTAAACTTCAAAGGAGAAGCCAACAGTGTTTTCAGGTCGATCACTACTGCACCAATATCATTAGTTTATTTGCGCTGAAAAAACTGAAAAGAGAGAGAATTTGAAGAAAGAGCCGCACAGACTACTGAGGTCATTTCGTCATTTTAAGAACCTGCAATACTAGGTCTGTAATCGTCAGAGTAAACTTGTAGAGGACCGGAATATAACACATTTTTTCTGTATATTATTAGACAAAGCAAAGCACTGTAAGTGTAAATAAAGTTAAGACTTGGATAAGGACCCCAAGTTTGAGGTATAATGTATATATACAGGGTGTTCTCAAAGTTGAGTCATTTATTTTAACAGGTTGTAGAACTCGTAAAACTAAGTAATTTTACTAAAAATCATTCGTATAAAAACAGTTACAAAATTTGAAAACAGATCTGATTTTTTGATATTCTCGACCACTGTGTTATAAACACATAAAGTATTTGTTTGTTGCTGATACTGGGTATAACTAGTTTTTGGTATTCTTGTATTTCTTTTGAGTGTGATGTTTTATTTGGCCAGTGGTAATAATTCTTTAATAGTGCGTGTTTAATTTTTGGATACTTTCTGCGATTGAAATGTCACACGTTTATGAAACAATGAATTAGTGGACATAATATTAATGTACGGGAAGTGCCAACAAAATGCAGCCAATCACCTGATGAGAAACGATCAGAGCTAGGCCAAGTCAACTTGCCATGTTGATGGCGAGTCGCAATCTCAATGCAACTCGCACCATCCTAAGGTGAATATTCGCAGCAGTCATAACTACGCGATACATTCTTCCCAGAACACTGGATGTAGGTACCCGGTAGGCTCAAAAGGTAGCGTAGCGCGTCGTGGAGAGAGATATTTAAACAACAGAAATCTTCCATCTGTTCTCCACGTGTTCGATCGTTTCAAATTAGCCGCCGCCATCACTTCAAGACAAGTACCTCACAGGGCCGGCCTAACAGCCGTCGTCAGCTAGGTTTGAGTCTGATGTAAGGATACAGCTGATGAGAAACAATCAGAGCCAGACCAAGTCACCTAGCCATGTTGATGGCGAGCCGCAATCTCAATGCCTCATCCTACGGTTAATGTTCGCAGCAGTCGAAACTACGCGATACACTCTTCTCATAACTTTAGATGTAGATATCCGGTATGCTCAAAAGGTAGCGTACCGGGCCGTGAACTCGTAGCTGACGCAAGGAGATAGTTGATGAGAAACGATCAGAACCAGACCAAGTCAACTGGCCATATGGAGGAGGTCTGCTTTCAGGATGTACTGGTAACTAAACTCTAAGAGATTTCCTAATAAACTCGAAAGCACTTTATTAATTTCTCAACGCGAAACTCATAGGAAGCAGTAAAAAGAGATAAAAAGTCAAATCTATAAAGCAAAGCGGTCTGTTAATCATAAAGAAAGTAGGAATAAATGCTTGCACTATTTGAAAGAAATGTACTGACCAGAATTTTTGGTTCGGTGAACTTTAATAGAAATTGCAAAATCAGATATAAATTCAACCTCTATCAGTTATACAATGACCTGATTATTGTGGATTATTTGTGGTTCACAGAAACTCAAATGGATGAAACATTTGGCAGGAATGCCAGAAAGTCGAATCATGGAAGGACAAATACTAGATAACAGAAAACGTAGACCAAGTGTAGAGGTGTTAAAACGCAGTTGAAATGCTTTTTGGCGTCGTTGGCATGGATTCATCACAGCACACCAGAGACCAAAGAACAGTTAGGAACACTCAAAAAACACTTATTTAGAAGGGTTGGAGGAATCGTATTTTTTATAGGAGATACAGTTCAACCAATATAGCTTGGCCTCTAAAATGCGCAAAAGAAAGAGTGAGAGGGTCACTGTGTAATAGATACAGAGAATTCCTCGAATGTACAGTTCATGCAATAATGTTTCGCAATAACGTTTCCGTTAAGTAAAGTTAAGTTAATTAACGATGCGTGTATACAAGAAGGGTATTCGTCAGTTTTAATATTAAGTATTAATAATGCTAAATAAAACACAATTATTTGTTCAAATTCACTGTATTTTAAATTGGGTCTGGATTAGATTTAACAATAGAGATTTATTGATATACAAATAGGTCAAATTTTTATTAATAGGTTCATAGGTATGTATCTTAATTAGCATATGCATTTTATATAACATAATAAAATAGAATATGAATAATAATGAACTAACAATATACCTTAATAACTAACCTACATACCTACATAATAAAATAAAATATGAGTGATAATGAACTAACAATATCTATACCTTAATGACTATTTAACCTAAATAAGGGTAATAAATATCAAATAATATTTTACAAACATATTTACATTACAAAATTTACAAATTAACATAACTTTTATTATATTCAATAGTTACATTTCGAGCCCTATTATCGTCATTCAATTCCTCTATTCCTGATAAATCGCTTTCCTCTAGGTTTGACCCATTTTCGTCGCTTTCTGAATTAGAATCGTTTTCGCCCAAATTAATAATGATTTCTTCCACAACCGCATCTATTTTTGGCCCCTTCAAAATATAGTGCTGCTCTAACCGTTTTGCTCGCTCCACCGAGATGTTCATTTGTCGGTTGAGAATTCCTCAAAGAAGTCATCACAATATTTAATCACCTGATTAAAATTCACATTTTTTCTGGTGACATATTATTTCATTTCGGCCCAAACTAACTCGATGAGATTCAGATCTGAGTGATATGGTGGCAGTCGCAATACGTCGTGACCGTTTGCATTAAAAATCGCGTCTATTTTATGTCTCTGGTGCCTTGGTTTATGCGTTTTTATAAGGTTGTAAAGTTATGGTTTTAACTTCTCATTGTCAAAAGGTATACCTCTAAGCCGTAACCATTCTTGCATTTCCGTTTTTCTTGACAGTGACGTTGGTTCATTTTCCACTTGTTTGTTATGGTATGGGGCGTTGTCGATTACGACAATACTTTTCGGTTGCAAATTCGGAATAAGTTTCTCCGAAATCCACTTTTTGTTATTGTCGTAATACATGTCATAATGGTAGTCGCTGCTTGTGCAGTTTGATTTTCATCTAATATAGGCATTAGGAACAAACCCATTTTCACCACATGCGTGTACTGTAATCAGATGCGGTCCCTTTCCTAGTGGTTTTTGTAAGCCTTCTAAAGTTTCATCGGTTCATCCCTTCTCGAGGATGTGTGACGAGTGAATGTACGTCTCGTCCATATATATTACAGGGCAAGCTTCTTCCCGGTGCTGACGCATTCTTCTAAGAAATTAAATTCTAAGCAGTCTGATGGACTGACCTCTCATTAGTACCCGTCTGTTATTCCTAAATGTTCTCCATCGAAAACCAATCTTGTGAATTCATTTACGTAAAAATTCTGAACAGCCTTGGTAGCCAATATCATCTACAAATTTTTTACAAACTGTCTTTAATGTACGGACAGTCTTTTCTGTTATGTGGTGATTAACTATCGTTCTTCGCAAAATTGTCCAATCTCCGTCAAGTTTTTTTTCTTAACTCGTTTTTTATTGGGACTTAAAAATTTTCTTACATGGCTCGATTCAACATTTTTAATTCGTCGAATATTTCTAATGGAAACACACGTTTTTGAACCTATAAATAAAATTCTAATATCAAAATCTGTACCCATCACTCGGAATTTTATATTGATATAACACAGAAACATAATAGTTAATTATATAACCCCCCAGATACTGCTTCTGCTTGCATAAACTTCAATAAGTTGATAATTATCTCACGACTTTATCCACTTAATACTTCGTTTTTTACTTGTTAATCAATCAAAATATCACAAGTTTTAAATTTTCTAAGCGGAGTGTACTTAAAAGATGTTAACACCACGAATGCATTGCTTCGAATGAGCTCTTGGGCGTTACACTACTGCGCATCCAAACCTAGGAGGCCAAGCTATATTGGTTGAGCTATACAAAAGATAGAAAAACGTTGAACTAAGTGTATCGAACTGAAAGGTGATTACGTTGAAAAATAAAAAAAAATTGTACATAAAAATGTTTTTTCTTGTCAAGGCCAGGTATTTATCATATAACCTTCGTAGTTTAATAATCTCTTCTACCAAGTCAGCTAGATATGCTTACATATCCAATTGATTTGATTGTTAGATAGTTCAAAAATAATTTCAGCCACATTGTCGTTTGTGATCGACACCGGGAACTTTTTAGAAGTCCCTCGTGCATGGTAGGCTCCATTGGGGTATACAGTTTTCTCTTTTCCAGTCATTTTAGTTCAAATGCATTTAAAAAAATCAATGAAGTTTTATGTGAACACGTGCACGTTTTTATGATGTGCGCATGTTTAATTATGGGAAAACGGTTTTTGGAGCTATAAAGTACAGTCGTATTCTTCGTACAACATTAAAAACAGTTATAATGTCACAAAGAATTATTGCTTTTACAGGATATGAGAAAATGCTTAATTGGTTAGCCTATCTATTTTTCTGTTACGGAACTGTTTATTTAAATTGAATGTTATTTACCCTTTTTGTAAAAAAATCAGGATATTTATAAGATATGCTTTTTGCCCAATAACTCAAGTGTTAATTACAATACAAAAAATTGAAACAGTTTACCTGGCAAAAAAATGCAATTTAAAAACTAATTAGTCCATTTTAAAAAAGGAATTAAAACACATGCAAAAACCAGTAGATTTACTCTGTGCCAAATATAGCCTGTATACAGCGTAATTTTTTTAAACCTGACATACGCTTACTTTTTTTATTTGAAGTGATAGACTAGTACTTCCAAATGCAAAGTTGTAGAAAATAACTTGACTAAGAAAAATTTACAAACAATGATTTCCGGTGTTGCCAGATTTCTTAAGTAACAACGGAAACAATATTTTTTTAATGGCAACACCGTATTTTTTAAAATAATTTGGCAAAATTTAAAATTCGAAATAAAAACTGTTATGTCACATTTCTTTATTATAGTAGCCGTTTTAGAACAATTAGCAAAAACAACTAAAATAACCTGCAGTCGGTAGGAACTAAATGAAGCTAACATAGCAATAGTAGGCTTTGGAAATTAGACAAAAATTATGTTGTTTGAAAGGAGCCATCATTATTGTGCTGTCATTGTGTTATTTGAAAGTTGTTGTATTTGAATGTGTATAAAAATAACGTTTTAATTCAGTTGCTAAGATGAATCAGTTATTTAATCAAAAAGAGAAAGTTGAATTAATTTTTCTTCATATTGGCGGCTTAAGTCTACGCGCTTAAGTTATTTTCTACATGGTAATTAATTATTTAATAATAAATTTTAATTATAATAAATAAGGAAAGGATTTACGGTTAGAGCCGCATCAGCATCTAAGGCTATTTAGCGACTGGATCTACAGCTTAAAGTGGATTCCGAACCACGGTCATCAGCTACTGACAAACCCAGGCGAGCACCTCCCTTAGGCTATCACCCCTTGGTGATGTGCCTACCCATAAAGTATATCAGGTAGCCTACCGACTGGCGAGTGGTCATCGTAGAACACTTCTCAAAAAGCATCCGGCCTTACCCAGCCTTTAACTGGCGTGACTGAGGGGTAATTCGTTGTCGGATTTTACACTCTTGCCTAGAAACAATCACAGACATTTAGGTGTGGATATGTGTGGGAGTTTGTGTGTGTATATGAGTGTATATAATTGTATATAATTGTTTGTGTAGGGTAGGAAGTAAGACGGACAGAAAATTACAGAAAAGCTACCTTTGGATTGCCAGGCAGGCGACTAACCTACCAGATCATCGCGGCCGTCATAATAAATAAATTAATAATAATATATTACATCACATTTCCTCAGTACTACATTAAGGGGGGAAGTAGTTTTAGTGATTATCATGAATGTTTTAACACATAAGGAATATATATATATATATATATATATATATATATATATATATATATATATATATATATATATATATATATATATATATATATATATATATATATATATATATATGACAGGTTAGTTGATTTTGCTGAAGGACAAGAACTATACATTATGAACTCATTCTATAAGAAAAATATCAGCAGAAAATGGACATGGAAAAGTCCATCTGGGCTCACAAGCGAAATTGACTACATCATGACCAACGATAAAACAATATTTACCAATTGTACTGTCCTTAACAATTTTAATGTTGGAAGTGACCACCGAATGGTACGAGCAAGGGTTCGGATTGACTGTCGAAAAGAGCGCGAAAGAATGGTAAGATCAAAGAAGGGCAAGGTGGTTTCTGGAAAACTGCTGGAGAGAGGAAGCGATTTTGAGATTGCTTTGTCAAACCGGTTTGCTGCGTTACAAAATCCAGAGGAGGTGGAAATATCAGTTCAATATGAAGAAATCGCCAACAATGTACTTCAAACGGCTGCTTCAATAGCACCAGAAGAAAAATGTCTCAAACAAACAAAAATCTCCAGTGAGACCATTGATTTAATGAAGAAACGGCGAGCAATGAGAAATGCAGGTAGTCCTTTTGGCAGGGTCGAGTACACTGAGCTCTGAAAAAGTATAAGAAAACGTATCAGAGAGGACACGCGCCGATTCAATATGCAGCTAGTGTAAAAAACCCTGGAAGAAAACAAAGGAATTAACAAAGCTAAACAGAAGCTGAGAACCAAAAGAACGCAAATATATGCTTTAAAGCGTGAGGATGGCACAGTGTGCAGGGCGTGTACCCAAATGTTAGAGATTGTCAGAAAGTTTTATTCCCAGTTATATGAAGATCAGAGCCAGTCAGGGACAGCAATACCCACGGAAGAACAAATGCCAGATATCCTAGTGGAGGAAGTAACAAATGTTATAGAATTGATGAAGAACGGCAAGGCTCCAGGAAAGGATAGTGTAATATAACATAAAACACTGGCAAAATTATACTCAAAATGCCTCAAAGAACAAAAAGTCCTGACTTATGGAAAAATGCAGAAGTGATCCTTTTACATAAAAAAGGAGCACAGGAAGATTTAAAGAACTACCGTCCAATAAGCCTCCTATCAGTGATGTACAAAGTTTTCACTAAGATAATTTCTAAAAGAATATTAAAAAAACTGAATGACGCACAACCAAGAGAACAAGCAGGATTCAGAAGTGGATTCAGTACAATGGATCACATCCAGGTTATACAGCAGGTCATAGAAAGGCACAACGAATACACCATGCCACTGTGCTTGGCTTTTATCGACTACGAAAAAGCATTTGATTCCATCTCAAAGCATGCGATAATGGATGCACTGCTTAGCCAAGGTGTAGAGAGAGCCTATGTAAACCTATTAGAATCGATATATGATGGAGCTACAGCCACAATTCACCTTGATGATCTTGAAGTGGGAATTAATATAGAACGACGTGTACGGCAGGGTGACGCAATATCGCCTATACTATTCTTTTCTCGGCTGGCCTTGAAGAAGTATTGCGTAAACTGGATTGGGAACAGGATGGTGTAAAGATCAATGGTGCAAACTTAAACCATCTTAGATTTGCAGATGATATTATTCTCATTTCACAAGACCCAGAGGAGCTGCAAAGACGCATACAAGAACTGCAAAGGGCTGGTGAACCATTTGGCTTGAAAATAAACCTGAAAAAGAGTCAGGTTATGTTCAATAACTTCGCTCAGGACAGAAGAATTTCAGTTTTAGGAAGGGATTTAGAGATTGTGGACAGCTTTATATATCTTGGGCAGAGGATTTCAATGGAGGGGAATACCGCCCGGGAGGTGGAACGGCATGTTAAATGTGGTTGGCAGGCATTTGGTAGGCTCAACATAGTGTTTAAGAGCAGACTCCCACTTTGCCTGAAAAGAAAAGTCTTCGATCAGTGCGTTATGACATACGGAAGTGAAACCTGGACACTCATATCGCAATCAATTCAAAAACTTCGGGTGGCACAGAGGGGAATGGAAAGATGTATGCTTGGCATTACAAGACGAGACAGAAAGTCCTGCGCATGGATCAGGGAACAAACAAAAGTCTGTGACATCATTGGAAGAGTAAAACAATTGAAATGGAGATGGGCAGGCCATGTAGCGAGGCGATGGGAAGACAGATGGACCAAGGCAATCCTGGAGTGGATGCCGCTTGATCACAAACGTCCGCGAAGAAGACCGAAAGCACAATGGATTGATGACATCGTTAAGTATATTGGACCCGAGTGGCAGAGGAGAGCCCAGGACCGTGAAGGTTGGAAGCATGCTGAAGAGGCCTTCATTCTGCAGTGGATCGATACGGGCTGATGATGATGATGATGATGATGATGATGATGATGATGATGATGCTATCAGCTACCGTACATTGTAAGTCGCCATCCGCCTGCGCAATTTGTGTACATCCTGGAGGTCAGAATTTTCGTCTGAAATGAATCAATCTCTTTTATTTAAACCTCACTTTCCACAAAAAAACGTTAATTAATATTTTTCTGATGTATGTGAAAATTTAGTATGATTTTTTACCATTTTTGTATTCTCATTTTTGCAATAAAAAAATAGTGCAAAAATAAAGATATTGTTTAGGATTGAGGTTCAAATAAAGCGTATTTATATAAAGAAACTATATGCTGAGTTTGATATGAATTGATGTACAAAAATTCGAAAAAAGTAGTTTCGAGAAAAACGCGTTTGAAAATAAGAGTGGTAGTAAAGATAAATTTAAGGCAGTTATGAATCAATTTAAACAACTTGCTAGTTAATCAGCTATTCCAGCACCATATTGCATCAGCTTCATATGCATCGTTTTCGATTATTATGTATCGTTTCAGATCATTTATGAATGACTACCTGAATGTCGACCGTTGGGCTCCGTACTAAATGCCATGCGCTCCAACCGTTCAACCGAGGGACACTCACTCAAACGCTTATAACTTTTAAACGACTTGGAATTTTGTTTTGAAATTTTTAGAATATATTTTTGAATAGTTCTACAATAGATTTAGGAACATACATTTTTGAAGCCTCTACACCTATTTCGCCCCTTAATGGAAATGTGATGTAAAACTATCACCACTTAACTTGGCCGAACGAAATTCGTCTGAAGAACATTTGAATATGGAGGCAAACTGGAAATGAAAGGAAATGCATGGTAGATATCATTATAGCTTGCAGCAAAAGGAGGTATGTAAATAAAGTCATCAACGGCGTATTTAACATATTGTTACCTATTTCCCGAAACTGAAGGAGCATTAGCAGCCATCCAACACCAGGTTGTTGCAACAAAGATGTATCGAAAATACATTTTAAAGGAAGGAACTCTGGATACAAAGTGTAGAGTGTGTCAGGCAGATGCAGAGTCAATACAACATATAATATCTAGTTGTTTCGCATTAACTTCCACAGCTTACCTTACCTTACCTTGGGACATATCCATATTCACCGATCGGACTAAATTACATAATCGACCAGATTTGGTTGTTCTAGAAAAGAAAGCTAAACATGCTATCATCATTGACATAACAGTACCACTAGATAATAACTTACCTGCAAAGTTCTTTGGAAGGGTTCAAAAATATTAATAACTTGCTTTTGAGATTAAGGACATGTAACATTTACATAAAGTAAAGATAATGCTAATAGTCATATCAGCCAACGGTCTGGTACACAGAAATACAATCAAACATATTAAAGATCTTGCTTTAAGGAACGACCTAATTTTACAGATGCAGAAAGCAGCAGTGGCGGCTCGTGAGTTTTTAACGTGGGAGGGCGTAGAAGAAAATATTGGTGCTGAAGATTTTTTGCTTTTCCCTTCCTCCTTTTTACTTGTTGTGCTATCGAAACCTTGTATAGGAGATGAATCAGAGTGTTTTGCTCTGAAAAATTGTTTATTGTGATAAATGCTGAAAGGGCGTCGCCCTGACACCCTCCTTCACGAGCCGCCACCAGACAAGGAACAACCAATATCGTTCGAAAGGTCCTGTCCAACTAGTGGAATATTTCCTTATCTTAATATGCGGATTCGATAAGCAAAGGATTTATCTTGTAGGCGTGAAGAAAAAAAAATAAATAAAAAAATGTATATAATATATAATTATTAATAATATAATTAATACAGTTAATATTAATGAATAATTAAGGGCGTAGACTTAAGCCACCAACATGAAGCAAAATTAATTTAACTTTCTATTTTTGATTAAATAACTGATTCATCTGCGCAACTGCTTTCAAATAACACAATACAATAGTGATGGTTCCTTTTAAACAACACAATTTTTGTTTAATTTGCAAGGCCTAATATTGCTATGCTAGCTTTTATTGGTTCCTGCCGATTGCAGATTATTATAGTTGTTTTTGCTAATTGTTCTAAAATGGCTACTGCAATAAAGAAATGTGATATAACATTTTTTTTTCGAATTTTAAGATTTGTCAAATTATGTTTAAAAAATTCGGTGTTGCCTTTAAAAAAATGTTGTTTTAGTAGCTACTGAAGAAATTTGCCAACCTGGAAAAGCATTGTTTGTAAAAAAATACTGTATGGCACGGTTACATTATCTTTATTATCATCATGTTAATCTGGGAAATTAATTTCGTCGTTTACATACTTTTGAACTGCCAATTTAGTTAAGAAAGATTTGCGAGTCTCTTCCAAGAAATTATTGAGAGGGAATTAGAATTTGTTTTTGATGATTTTACTTTAACCGCGAATGTATGTTTCAGTAATAAATTTCGCAAAAATAATCCATTTACATCTGTTGTGGTCGGAAATATTGACGCTCTAAAGCTGGGTCCACACCAATAAAATGTTGCGTGTCTGCTGAATTTACCGGAACAATTTGTTTAAATTATCTAGTGAACAATAGATGGTTCGTGTGCGTGCTGTTCGCCGACAATATTTGTGAGTGACCTTGGGTGTCAAAGAGTCTACATTACCGCGCCCGCACACCACAAACAATACACATAGCCCATACAACGCAAATTTTTATTGATGTGGACCCTGCTTAAGAAAAATGTTAGAGATCAATGAGCATATGATTTTTAAAGTTGGTAAAGCTGCGTCGTAAGGGTCAAAACCGTTTTAATTTTTCTGACATTATCTATAATTTCTAAACTAGTCGCCGAGTACGCGCCCTAAACGAGCATACGCCTTGCTAAATTCGCTAGTTGGGGGCCGGATTGATGATACTGGCGGGTCGGATTTGGCCCGTGGGCCGTAGTTTGGAGACCTCTGGTATATAGCGTCTTTTCTAGTTGTTAACATTTTCGCCAGCGATTTTTTAAAATGGATTTGTATTAAGTTTTGTCTAAAAAACGAAATTTCTAAGTGGAACCTCGTTCAGTAACCAATCCTAACCTAATCCAATCACTGAAGAAAGCATTACCAAAATTCAAGATCTTGTACTTGAATAATCGCTGATTAAGTATTAGTGTCCATTCGAGTAACACCCTTCAGGTTTGTGACAAAATAAAATAGACCGCAATAATTATTCGTCAATTTTTCACTAGAAATCAAATGCATACCCTCCTACAAGTATTATATTCACCAGATATGACAGCCGATCGCGGTGGTCTGGTGGATTAGTCGCTCGCCTGGCAATCCGATGGTAGCTGGTTCGATTCCAGCGCTCGGATGGTTGTTTATCTTTAATTCTTCTGTTCGTCTTACTTCCTACCCTACACGCACACATATATACACCTACATATACACACACACTTACACACATCTTCTTCTTCATGTCCCCTCTCCGGTCCGGAGTTTGGCAATCATGTTAGCTATTTTGATCTTGGACACTGCCGCTCGGAACAGTTGGTTGGAGTTGCAGTTGTACCATTCTCTCAAATTACGTAACCAAGACATCCTTCTTCTACCGATGCTTCTCCTGCCCTGGATTTTTCCGTGCATAATTATTTGTATCAGTTGGTACTTCTCTCCGCGCATGACGTGACCCAGATATTGTAGTTTACGTCGCTTCACGTCTGCCAGCAGCTCATTTTCTTCCTTATTCACGCGATTCAGAACTTCCTTGTTTGTTACTTTCTTGGTCCAGGCGATTCTTAAGACCCTTCTGTACATCCACACTTCAAAGGATAGCAGTTTATTCTGTGTATATTTGTTCAATGTCCATGCCTCCATTCCGTAGAGGAGTACAGAGCAGACATAGCATTTTATTAGTCTTAGTTTAAGAGTCAGCGACAAATCTTTGCTACATAAGACGCCTCTCAATCTTACGAAAGTACTTCTTGCCTGTTCTATTCTAGCAATAATTTCCGGTGTATTGTCGTTGTTGTCATTTATTGTTGTGCCCAAATACCGGTATTTTTTTACTCGTTCTATTTGCTCCCCCTGAATACGCAATTCTGCATTATTGATGTTTTTCTTTGTAATGACCATGAACTTTGTCTTTTTCGTGTTCAAGCTTAATCCGAGGTCTTCGCTTGCCTTTCTTACTTTTTCCATTATTCTGTTCAGGTCCTCCAGTGATTCTGTCATTACAATGCTGTCATCAGCATATCTGATGTTATTGATTGGTATTCCGTTCACTATTATGCCGGCTGTTTCATCCTCAAGTGCTTCATTCATAATGTTTTCAGAATATAAATTGAACAATGTTGGAGACATTATACATCTTACGCCTTTATAATCTTACGCCTTTCATAATCTCAATTTCCTCTGAGTTGTAGTTGTCAATGCTTACCACTGCCTTCTGATTGTAGTATAAGTTATAGATTATTCTTATATCTCGCGTGTCTACACCTTTGTCTTTCAGCAATTTTATCATGATGTCATGTTTGACATTATCGAAAGCTTTGTTATAGTCGATAAGACATATGTATACATCTTTATTTACATCCAGGCTTCGTTGCATAAGTATATTGTATGCTACCAGGGCTTCACGCGTTCCTAGGCCCTTTCTAAAACCAAATTGCGTGTTGCCTATATGTTCCTCTAACCTTGAATATAATCTGTGGTGTATGATCTTCAAAAATAATTTCAATGTGTGTCCCATGAGACTAATTGTCCTGTAATCCTCACATTTATTAGCTTTGTTTCTCTTGGGGATGGTTATGAACGTGGAGACAAGCCACTCCTTTGGGATTTTACCAGTTCTGTATATTTCATTAAACAGTCTGTAACACTTTCAAATGTTCGTCCTCTAGGAGCTTGAGGAGTTCTGTTGGTAGATTATCTGGTCCTGTTGCCTTGCCCGTCTTCATATTTTGTAATGCATATTTTATTTCTGCAGTTGTTATTATTGGACCACTGTCTTCTTCAGCCGGTTCCTCTGACTGTCCTGATGGTGTGTCCGCGAAAAGGGATTTCGTGTAATTCGTCCATGTTAATAGTTTATCCTTTATGTCTGTTATAATTAGACCCTTCTCATCCACTAAAAATGATCTTGTTCTTTTCCTTTGATACCCCGTTAAGTCCTTCACCTTCTTATGTAAATTGAACTGGTCGTGTTTTTTCTGTAGGATCTCTATTTCTTCGCACTTCTGAGTAAACCATATTTCTTTGGATTTTCTGACTTTCTGGCGAAGTTGTTTCTGTATGTTTTTATAGTTAGGCTGGTGTTTGCTTTCCCTACGTGTATTCATTAAGTTTAATATCTCATTTGTAATCCAACCTTGTTCTTTTTTAGGTTTGGGTCTCTTCAAGTATTTTTCTGTTGGTTCCATTAGTGCCGTTTTAAAGTCGTCCCAATTCTTATTGTTATCCTCCGACATATTTAAGTTGCTAAGATTGTTGTCTATCTCCAATTTTATTTTCTCTCTGATGGTTACGTCATTAAGACCGTTGAGATCAATTTGTTTTCGTCTCGACTTTTGAGCTGGTTTCTTTAGTTGTATATTCACCCTTGCCACTAGGGGGTTGTGGTTGGAATTTACGTCTGCACCTGGGTAGGTCTTTACTGACTTTACACTATTTCTGAATCTCTGATTAATCATCACATAATCTATCTGATTGCGTACTATATGATTTTCACTATCTTGCGGCGATGTCCAAGTGTATAGTCGTCTTGGTGGGAGATTGTAGAACGTATTAACAACCACCAGATCTTTCTCTTGGCAAAACTGAATTAGCCGATGCCCTCTGTCATTGCGTATACCCAATCCGTAGCTACCCACTACCCTCTCTACTTTCCCTCTTCCGATCTTCGCGTTGAAGTCGCCCATAAGAATTGTTACATCTTTTCTTTTAGTCAGTTTGAGTGTGTCGTCTATTTCCTCATAGAACTGTTCTATTTGATGGTCGTCTTTATCCGCTGTTGGAGCGTATACCTGTATTATGTTGATTGTTGCGTGATTTGACTTCATTTGTAGTAAGGCAATTCGTTCGGATATTGGGACAAAGTTTAATACTGATTTATCCAGATCCTTTTTCAACATAAAAGCTACTCCATTTCTGTGCCGTGTGTATTTGCTTCCAGAATAGTATATTATATGATGGTTCCCTATGTTGGTCATTCCCTCACTTGGCCATCGTGTCTCACTAATCCCCAAAATATCCACGTCCAATCTATTCATTTCCTGTGCTACATTGTGGGCTTTACCAGCCTCATACATACTGGTCACATTCCACGTACCTATTTTTAAGTTCTTTGTGTCTGTTGCTTCACGTTTTTTACCTCTTCTCAAGATTGCCCTCCCCGGAGAACCGATTGGAGGGCTAGAAACTCCGGAATATTTAGTCTTGAAAATAGCCATTTTGATTGTACTAGGAATATCCTTGTCAGATCTTTAATGCAGTGGTTTCCCGTTGCCTTCTGCATCCTCATGCCGTTGACCATTTGCTGGCTCTTCCGCCTTTAAGGTTGATTTCTCAACCTTAGGACAAGGGGGTGCCCTCTGACTCTTGCTAGTTCCTCCACCCTTAGCTGTTGACCAGCAAGAGGTTGAGCTGCTTATCCCGACAGCTACTCGGTCCCTACCTACGTTTGCCACCTAAGTGCCCACTTTCTACCGCGTGGAGGTGTAAGTTCGGATTTTTCTATCATTGAGATTAAGACCAATTGGCATTACTTAATCTCTCAAGAGCTTTAGAAAGCACACTTACACACATATCCACACCTAAATGTCTGTGATTGTTTCTGGGCAAGAGTGTAAAATCCGTCAATGAATTACCCATCAGTCATGCTAGTTAAAGGCTGGGTAAGGCCGGACGCCTTCTGAGAAGTGTTCTACGTTGGTCACTCGCCAGTCGGTAGGCTTCCTGATAGACTTATGGATAAGCACATAACCAAGGGTTGATAGCTTAAGGGGGGTGCTGGCCTGGGTTGGTCGGTAGCTGATGATCGTAGTTCGGAACCTAAGTTAAGCTGCAAGATCCAGTCGCTAAATACCCTTAGATGCTGATGCGCCTCTAACCGTAAATCCTTTCCTTTTTTTTCAGATATGGCAATGTGTAACTTTTTCCTACTCCATCGATTTAACAGCTTTGGCTTATTTTTTATGGGGATTTTTGAAGGAAAAGGCTACATTAATAAGCTCCAAACCCTAGAGCAGTTCAACGACAACATCCGTGCTGAAATCGCTGCATTAACACCAGATATGTTGACAAAAGTTACATTTTTACACAAACATTTGTTTGAGAAAAATTTCAAAAATTAACAAAACTAACCTTCCGGCAGTCGCGCAAAATTTTATGATGTGAGTGGTCGCGCCGATGTCATAGACAATTAATAAAATTCAAAAATCTCACACAATTTTGCTTTTTATAGTACATACTTGATACACAGTTTATTTACTGTAAACAAGAGCTAATTTTCACTGAGATTTTAGGTGTTTATAATAATTTAATTTATTATAATACATTATCTCGGATAAATTATTTTAAACATATTTTTCACTTTCTATTCGATAAAAAATATAATATAATTTTTAAATAATAAGTAACAATTTACAATTAAATATCATTAATATTACAATTACCTTATTCTCGTAAATAGATAGAAAAAAATAGTCTTCTTGTAGTGCATATTATAGTAAATTAGACGTTAGTTTTCTTGAAACCTGTTAACATGTCCAAAGCACAGCCCAGTACCTCAGCTTTTACAAAAATATTTCATTTTTCTGTTTATTCACCAATCACAAAAAAATGCATCTTCCAGGTTCTCCAATATTTCATGATTGAATTTTATTTCCAGGAACCACTACTCCACATACTTCGTCATACAATTGTTCTAGGCGTTTTATTTCTTTTTCATAGTCCATCTGAGTAATGTTTTTTTCGTCAACTCGCATTTTATATGACGAATATTCTCACTTTTCTTATAATTCGGATGAAATTTTAGGCAATTTAAAAAAATCAGCGTGAGTGGTCGTGCACTGTCTGAGAGACCGTATCTGCATTTAATTTACAGCTCATTCAGGGAAACAATGGTTGCACGTCATCAAAATCTATGAAGCATTCACGTTACAATGTTGCCACATCAACACCGAAATACCCAGACTTTGACATTTGTATGATCGATACAACTGTAAATGGAAAAGTAACACGATAAGTTTTTTCTTTAAAAAAAAGTTTTAACCAAAAATCTGTTTCGCAACCTCTGCTTCTCAACATAGGGCTTTTCATTTAGTTCACACAAAGTTTCATTATTCAGTGTCACTAAAACAACTTTCAGCATCTGAATCGCTGTTTAAGTAAATTATTAAAGAATTAACTTCTAGTCTATCAAATAGTCTTTCGCGATTCGACCATCTTTGTATCTATCCTTCTGTATGTCTGATGCTGTTCATCCAGATCTGTAGTATAACTGTTGACAAAGCTTCTTTCCACATATCCAAACAGTTATCAATCGTTTTTCCATCTCGACCTATATGACGATTGTAATAATTTTTGGCCATCCCCATATCAATTCTATAGGATTGAATATGCAATAATAAGGGGGAAGACGTAATACTTTGTGGTCATACTTCTCAGCCATATGATCTGCCCTATATTCTTTTTTAGGCTTGTTCCTGAAAAGAACATTATGAAACACAAACCTGTCCCTTTAATTACTGCTTACCGAATAATTTGCAGCAGTTCACTTTTTAACATAGTGTTTTCAAAAGGAAGATTATGTTCCATCAGACATTCTGCAATTTTTGGTTTTGTCCATGCACTAGTTGGAGGTTTTTCCATCAGTGTACTGTCATATGGTGCATTATCCATGACAATAACTGATGGCTCCTCCAAGATTTTCAACAGCTGGTTACAGATAGTTATCTTTATTAATTTTTCCATGATAATTGTCTTTTGTTTTAGAAGAGAAAATTAATTCGACCTCTGGAATAACGCCATTCTTGTTCCCAGCATGAAGAACAATATATCTGCAATAATATGTTATTATTGACACGTCTTAAAACATTTATTTATGATAACATGACTATAATGGCTCCTAAGTATTATGTGTAGCACTCACCTTTTTCCATCAACTTTTGTAGTCTTTACACTCCTCTTGTTATCATCTTACAATGAGTGACTCAAGGTACCATTTTGAAATATCCATGTTTCATCCAAATAAACAAAATCAAACAGAGATTCGTCTTTGATATTTTGATACAGATTCAAAAATTGGATTCGTTTAAAGGCAATATCTGGAAGTTCCATCAGGCCCCTACGTGGATTATATTTACTCCATTTCAAACCAGTTTCTTTTAGAAGTGTATGAAGCGAAGTTTTACATCCATCAAAGAGCTGCATGTTCTTCATGAATACTTTCAAGATTTTTTCCGTTTGTTCTGAAATAATTCAATAAAATTTGATAAAAATACAATATTACATGTAAATCTACTCAGTTTTTTCATACATTTCATAGATTTGATTGCGAATTGAGCCCACATTAAGATGATCTGGATCTCTCTCGTTTTGGATGTTGACGCTTTTTCTTCGGTGATTTTAACATTTCATTATTCTTCAACGTTTTCGAAATTGCACTAACTGTACCAATACTAATATTAAAAAAAAACTTCAATTAACCATTAGACTTACTAAGTTATTAATACATACCTCTCCCATAGCGTTTAATGGCAAAAGAGGAGCCCCATTATCTCGTTCCTGTTCAAAATAACTGATAACTGACGAGACAAGCTGCTTACACTGGCCGCTTAACGTTTTGGATTTTTTTTGCAATTAAAATCGTACAAAATTGAAATTGGAAACAAAAGTAATATTTATTATTGGTTTTTTTTATAAAAAAAAATCAAAGAAAAACTAAAACTCATTCACCATAGTGATTCGTCGTATCGAATAAGTATTCCTTTCGGTTAAGAAATAAAAAATAATTGCCAAGGGCTAGATCTGGAGCATATAAAATTTTTCAAAACCAGTGTTGTGGATAGAACCATTGAGACGCAACTCCTATCATAAACCTTTCTGTTAGTACTTGAGCACTTCTGAGTACTTATACACCTGGTGGACACCTACCTGGTAATAAAATATTGAAAAAGCTGTTTCTAATGACTTCATATGAAGAACAGAATCACCTAATACAATGGTCATTTCATTATGTTATATTTAGCTTAATAAAGGCTTAAAATTTAGCTTCAATGGAGAATGCGTACATCATTTTCTCGCGCTGGTTTTCTCAGCAGCAGAATACTGTGCTCCAGTGTGGCTGAACAGTTGTATATACCAATCCTACGACAAAATAGACTTTGATCAGGAAACCCGCTACTACAGTATGCTGAACACCTTGTCAAATGGAACTCCAATGTAAGAGATCTCTGGAACCAAAATTACAGAAACATTGAAAATCGCCAAGAACGGGAATGGCTTGAGATATACAACTATGATACTGCGGGCATCGAGCTTAACAGAAAACTGTGGGTCAAATTAAACAGAATCCGCACTGGATGTGGTCGATGTTTTCACTCTATAAATGGGGTATAGCGGAGTCTCCGAGTTGTGACTGTGCCGCACTGAAACAATCCATTAAACATACTAGTGGGGAGTGCCCCATACGATCTTATCAGGGAAGCTGGAACGATTTCATGAGGACTGACGTTGCAGCGAGAGAATGGATTGGAAACTTAGATATCAATGTTTAGTTTGTCTGGGTGTTTTGTGCGGACTGTTTGTTTTCTTTTCTTCATTTTTGCCCTTTTTTGTATACACTTATTGTACTATATCTTTATATGCTGTATGATGCCATATGAATAAATAAATAAAAATAATGAACATTTGCTCTACAAATAGTACTAATTGCAGCATTTAACTGTATCGGGCACAATGAGATTTGAATTGCTTCATAACAATCTGTTGTGTGGCATGAAAAGTAACTGTTTCTTAATCGAGTGACTAGTTACACGGAAAAAGTTACACGGTGCTATATCTGGTAAATATAGTGCTTGTGAGAAGGTATGCGTTTGATTTTGAGGTGTTTGATGAGGTGTGACAACATCAAATGCTTGAACTACATTTTCTCCAGTTTTTTCTTTCCCATTTGAGGCACCAATAACTTTAGAATAATGTGTATAGCCATTGGCCCTAACTTCATTTCCACTATTGTCTTCTATTGACCGTTCTATACCAGGTATGTAAATATGAAACCGGAATTTTTCTATAGAAAATACACTTTTATTATATGAAAATGATGCTTGCGAGAAAAACAAAATAGTAGTTTTCAAACGTATAAAGACGGCTTCTCGTATCACATTTAATTGATCTGCGAGTTGTTGTTGAATTTGAGCGTCATCCTCACCCAACATTGCATTTTGTTGCCTTCAAACTTTTTCGGTGGTATTCCACGTTCTTCGTTTCTCACGTCAAAATCGCCACTTTTGTTTTTTTTTAACCATTCAAAGCACTCTAATTACCAAGAGCATGCCCACCGAAAGCTTCAACAAGTATTCGATGCGAATTATTAAATTATGTTACCATTTGAAGAAAACTGCTAAACTGCTAAGAAAACTGCTGCTTAGCAGTTTTCTTCAAATGGTAACAGAAAATCAGTGCTGTCCACAAATCGTAGTTTCCAGGCACAAAATTCGACAAGCTGGAGGCTATTACAATTACTGTTGCATGAAACTTGCATTGTTGTGAGTTGAAAATCTTTGTCAGTTGTGAACAAGGAAATGGTGCCAATGACGCGGTTTGACGGTAACTACATTGACAGCTAGGGCCATCTATGGGCAAATTCCGGTTTCATATATACAGACTTGGTAACTTTAACTAGATGTAATAATTTTTTATGAATGTGGCGGGATGATATACAGAAATTATTATGCTTATTCACTTGATGATTACTCAGATGTAAATAAACTTTATCCCTCATTATTAAGTTTGCATGGAAATTGCAAAGACTCCTCCACAATTTGCTTCACACGTGCAATATGTTCAGCTCTTTGCGCTGATTTTGGGCCTCAAATGCGGGACCTATCCTCAACTGTTTCCATTTCTTGAAATTGCTGGAATAGACGATAAATTGTCATTTTACGAGGCGCCGGACGATTAGGATATTTCCACCAACATTCACGCTGAATTGCAGAATTATTTTGATAATGTAAATTATAAGAGTTTCGATGCCTTCTTTTAACATGTCCATCCATAATAAAAGTTGCAAAATCTGCGCTGCACAACAGCCAAACCTGAACTGCCACAAATATCACGAAAAAGATATGACGCTAAAACAAAATAGTAACGTAAATTACCCCACCAGGTACACTATTTGGACAAAACAGCAAAGTATCCCTTGAGTATTCTAACGTTTTGGGAAATTCCAAGGTGGATTATTTTTATTAAACTGTTATTCATACTGCATACTGTTATCGGAAATCATTCAATTTTCCTTGCACGTCGTTATCGATAAATAGATTGTTTTAGTTCAAGGAAAAAACCATAAAACATGTGCGTTCTTTTGATTTGTGTTCAAATCAAACATGTTTATTTTCCTAGTTCCTCTAATCGATTTAACACACTTAATTTGTTATGTGGTTTGTTTCAATAAATCCAGTTTATTAGTCAAATAAGTCTCACATAAAAAGGAATTTTAATTAATGTTATTTATAATAGTCAATAATATACAGGATGTTCCATAAATTATCCACCATAGAGCAACTGGTGATAGAAGAGGTCAAAATAAGACGATTTAGTCAATAAATGTGTTGCAAATGTTAGTCATTAAAAAGATACAGGGTGTTGAAAGTGAAACTAAATTTTCGAAAAATTGAGATAATTTAAAAACGGTTGAAGATATCAGGCTTGCTACCTACTTTAAGAGGAATTAACTCGCTCATATTTTTTTACCCTATAAAGTTGAGAATATTTTGACTTCAAAGTAGAGATGAGTCATAATTTCCACGTAAAAAGGTACCCTTGGTCAATATCGATATCTCACGTCGTTTGCGAGATATTTGTATTCGAATAGTCAATTGCATATCTTGCATTGCAGTCGATAACTGAAAAATATGCAATACACAAAGTGTGCCTTGAATGTTGTATACAAATTATTACGTCTCGACGACAACTGTCATTGTTTTCTATATCTCCTATTAAACGTAGGTGGAAACAAGTTTGTATTAAATAATTTGTAAAAAAATGCTCAGACTTAATCGGCTTCCTAATCGTGATAAATAAAGCAGAGCATACCCCTTAATATGCTCTGCATTTATGCACAAGTAAATTACAATAGTCGCGCTAAAAGAATGAAAGTATGAAGAGCTCTACCCAACCAGAATCATCCCAGATCGACAAATTTTTCAACGAACTTTCAGTTAGGCAAAAACAGGTTCATTTTATTACAACAATTCTGATGGATGACCGAAACGTTTAACGGTAAAATAAGAAAACGACATTTTGGTTAGTATCACGGAAAATCCTGAACTAAGCATTAGGCGTTTGGAGGCATCTACAGGAATTAGCAAATCTACCGTTTCAAGAGTTCTTCATAAAGAATTTTTTTTCCCAACCTTTTTTTGCCTGATCAAAATTTATTGCCACAAGATTTGCCGGCTAGATCAGTCTTGTCAAAATCTACTACATAAAAAAAACGAAGACCCCGTATTCCTGAAAAAGATATTATTTACTGACGAGACGCCTTTCAGGGCCAGACGGTGGAGAGGGTTATGGTGGGACCCCTTTGCTTCTTCTTCTTCTTACTGACGAGACAACTTTTACCAGACGCGGAATTTGTAACTAGCGCAATAATTTTTATTACGCCCCGGAAAATCCACACCTACCAAGAAAGCGTTTTCAGCACGAATTTTCAATTAACTTTTGGTACGGCATTATCGACAATTTTATAATCGGCACATTTGAGTTTCTGCTGAATGGAAATCAATATGTGCCCTTTTTAGAACATGATTTATTAGGCTTTTTGATATGTGGTTCATGCAAGATGGGGCGCACCCGCATTTTACTGTTGCAGTGCGTAATCATTTGAATCAACTTTTTCCACATCGATGGATTGGGTGCGATGGTGAGTTTTCTTGGTTACATCGCAGCCCAGACATTAATTCGTTATACTTTTATTTGTGGGGTCATATGAAGTCTTTAGTTTACCATGATGAAATCAATACACGAGACGAACCTTTACAAAAAATTCACAAAGCGGCCATTGTTATTAGAAATGAAGAAAATATCTTCTCAAATGTGAGGCGTCCTTTAACAAAGAGCCAGCGAAAGTGTATTGAGGTAAACGGTGGACACTTTCAACACCTATTAAAGTAAATTTCAAAAAAATATTAATTTCAATAACGTCCGTTGTATTTTTGACATCTTAATGTTTTTTTTTCCTCCTATTCAAGGCACACTTTGTGAATTGCAAATTTTTCAGCCATCGACAAGATGTGCAACGGAATATTCGAACACGAATACCTTGCAAACGGCGTAAGATATCGATTTTCACCAAGGGTACCTTTTTACGTGGAAATTATGACTCTTCTCTATTTTGAAGTCAAAACATTCCCAGCTCTATAGGGTAAAAATATGAGCGAGATAATTCCTCACAAAGTAGGTGGCAAGTGCCCTCTAGGAACTAGGCTCAAGCTAGTACCAAATTCGGATTTGTCGCCTTTGAAAAGCCAACTACTCCGATTTTGAACCTGATATTTTCAACCGTTTTTAAATTATCTCAATTTTTCGAAAATTTAGTTTCACTTTCAACATCCTGTATATTTTTGATAACAACATTTGAGAACATATTTATTGACTAAATCATATAATTTTGGTCTCTACTATCACCAGCCTTATTTCTAATTCTTCTTCTCCTTCTAATTAAAATAATTTAATTAGATAAGAAAAAATACCTGCTGCGACTCGCTATTTTCATCCATTATTTAGATTATTTATAATAAAAAAACTATAGGATTATGTAGGAAACAAGGATGTTTGGAATAGACAATGAATTCAAATTAACCGGAATTTTCAAATTTATTAAAAAAAATTAGGCAAGATTTTTTTTTATGTCGGGAATTACCATAGTAGAATTATAAAGTACTGTCAAGTAAACAAATTATTGATTCCAATGTGTGATATTTCTTTTTGAATGGAAGAAATGATTCAGTGTGGCGATTAAAAATTTTTAAATTTTTCTTAAGAAACATAGGTTTAATTCGGGAGAAAGGTTAAAAATGGTTTATTCAAAGTATACGACATGCTATTCCCATCTCTCTTGCAATTTGGGGATGTCCTCCCAGAAAAACCGTACGTCTTTTTAAGTGGTCCAGTCATCTAGTCATTTTACAACATCTCCGTAAATGTTGAAGCGATTCATGAAAAGTGCGATATGACGTGAGACATCGATGAAAACAAGTAGTATTCGGAAGGAGCCAAGTTTGGTGAGTGTGGCGGGTGGGGCAAGAGTTCCTAGCCAAATGCAGAAATGGTATCTCTGACCGCTGTCGATGTGTGTGATGATCGTATGTGTTGTCTTACAGCAAAATCACTTGTCCGTGTCTCGTAGACCATTCTGGTCGCTTTTCGATCAATGCATGGTTCAAATTGATGATTTATTGGTAGTAGTGAACGGTATTAACTGTTTCATCTAATTTCAGAAGCTCATGGTACACGACACCCTTCTAATCCGACCAAATGCACAGCGTTGTCTTCTTTCCAAAGCCTTTCTGTCTTGCGGTCGATGTTGATGACTGTCCTAGGTCAGCTTATGATTTTCTGCATTTTGGGTTCTCGAAATATATCTCTTTAACGTCTCTAGGCAGGATTCGTTCATCAGTCTATCATTCAGCTGATGTGGTACCCATTTTCCTTCCTTCTGGATCTTTCCCATGGCATGCACACGATCCGATCTCTACCATTTGCCAACAATGCTTGAAATTTCGCACTTAAAATTTTTGTCGGTTGACCTGAGCGTTCTTTTTCTTTCAAGTCGAAATCACCATTTATGAATCATTTGAGCCAACGCCCACAAGCGTCTTGCGTTGGGTCATTGTAACCGTATACGACGTTACAATTTCCACGACGAGTTTCCACAAGTATACGACGGCTTTCACTCTCGTTTTTGTTTTGTATGTACGGTTTTTCTGAGAGAGCATTCACAAATTGCCAGAAAGATGGGAAAAATGTGCAGCTAGCAACGACGCATACTTAAAATAAAGTATTTTTTACCTTTCTCCCAAATTAATAAGGTACAAGTTTTAAATATACTGGAAATCTAGATATAAATCTTAGTTCGTTTTATTTAAAATGAACTATCGGCTACCCCAGTGTAAATATAATATATATTAAACGAATCAACCGAAGCTTATCATTATCTGCTCTAATATAACATTATGAAGAGTTTTCGTAAAATCTCGATGTTATTTAAGAGTCAAAAACATTTTTGTTACATAATTCAATCGAATATTTATTTTCACAACGAGTTCAAACACTAAATGCGAAATATAAAATGAATTAATTTCAGTTAATGAAAGGTCTGTTTTAAGTAAAATGACTTCCTATATTAAATTTGTTTACATATAACAATTTTCACTTTCTTTAATGGCAGAGTTAGAGATAAATTGGTGGTGTTTATATGCATTTACAGTTATAACCCAAGACATTTTCAAAAACATTGGTTTCGCATTCAACGCGAATGCTGTTAATATATTATCACGTTGTGTTGCCTGGCTAAACACCGTGTAAAAAGAATTTTAATTTTTCATTGTTTACGCTGTTATCTTTGAGAGATAAACTTGAGTTAATTATCCAATTTATAACAGAATATTTTTATTCTTTTCTACTAATTCAGTGTACTTTATTAGTTGATAAAAAGGAAATTTCTTTTTTACTTGTAAATGAACTTAAATATTCTCAAAGGTAACTAATTACTTCTTGTCTCTTCCATTTAATATACAGTTATAGCCAAAAAAACAAGTGTACTATTTATAAACCACAAGTTTATACACAAGCGCCCATACTAATTTAATTCTTTTATTATGAGCTTTTTTCCTTTCGTCAGGCCAAGTTGTTCCAGTCTTCCCACATTTCTCTCTCTGGTCAACCTTCCAAACGTCAACCTTGTGTCTGAAACAGCTTCTATCCTGAATTTTACTTTGTGTAATATTTGCTGATCTTAGATCCTATTTAATTGCTGCAATCCATTTAATTACTTTTACTTTAGCTTTACTCCTACTTTCATAAAATTCGACTATTTGTCTAGTTAGCCTACTCGGATTCATCCGTTTTATGTGTCCGTAAAACTTAAGTCTTCTCATTCTCTTATCGCTATGTACATCTGTGTATTGTTTGATTTCTTGGTTTTCCCGCAGTCGGTATGTTGTGCTATTTATTTGGTTGGGGCCTAAGATTTTTCTTATGATATTCCTTTCCTTCTTTTTAATGTCCTCGATGTTTCTCTTTCTATTCAAAATGAGCGTTTCTGCCCCATATAGACATTCTGGCTTAATAACTGTGTTTTTAGATAGGCATTTTTTGTTGTAAATATTTTGTGTAAGTTTCAATGCCGTTTCCATTTTTTGACATCTACCCTTATTGGCCGCTTCTTCCAACCCATTTTCCATGATTATTTCACCCAAATATTCGAATTGAGAGACTCGTCTAATGTTACTATATTTTGTTGTCTTGTTGTGTTGTTTTGTTACCATGTATTGGGTCTTTTCAAAGGAAATTTGGAGTCCTACGTTTTCTGCTGTTTCTTTTAGGATTTCAATCTGTTTCTGAGCCGCTAATACATCTTGAGCCAAAATTGTTAGATCATCAGCAAACGCCAGACAATCAATTTTGATGTTGGTTCTCCCCAGTTTAATGGGCTGGTCAATATTTAGTTCCGATTTTTTTCACGACATTCCTGTATTACTTTTTGTAGAACACAGTTAAATAAGAGTGGCGAGAGTCCATCCCCTTGTCTCACTCCAGTTTTAATTTCGAAGGGCTCTGAGATGTCACTCATGAATTTAACTTTTGACCTTGTTTTAGTTAATGTTGGTTTAATAATTGCCACCGTTTTCAGATCTAGTCCTTGTTCTTTCAAGATTCGGAATAAAGATTCCCGGTCAATAGAATCATTTGTTTTTTTGAAATCCACAAATGTACAGACGATATTTTTATTGTACAGTTTTTGATGTCTTAGGATCAACTTTCGATTCAGGATCTGTTCAGGGCAGGATCTGCCCGGTTGAAAACCTGCTTGATATTCACCAATTTTAGGTTCTAACTGTCCCTGTGCTCTGTCTAGTTGACATTGAGATAGAATCTTGTAACAAACTGGGAGAAGAGATATCCCTCTATAGTTGTTTACATCCGTTCTATCTCCTTTCTTGTGTAGTGGATGGATTGGAGCATCTTTCGAATCTTCCGAAATCCGTTCGGTTCGCCAAACTTCTTGTAGAATTTTAGTTATTTTCTTGATTGTACCTGGACCAGCAGATTTCAAAAGTTAGCAGTGATTCCATCTTCACCAAAAGCTTTGTGATTTTTAAGCCGCTTGATTTGCCTAATTATTTCATTTTCATTCGGTGGTAATGAATCAGGATTTGTTTGTTTAGGGTTTAGTGTTGGTAATTTGTTTAAGTCTCAGGACAGTTTAGTATTTGTTCAAAATATTTCGCAAGTTCTTTACAATTGTCTTGATTATTTAGAGCTAATTGTCCGTTTTCCTTTTGGAAGCAAATACTTTGCGGTTGATAGCCTGTTAATTTAGTTTTTAATGTTTTGTAAAAGTTTTGGGGTGTTAATTTTTTGGAAATATTTTTCTATTTCATTAAGTTGATTGTTTTCATATTTTCTTTTAGTTTGTCTAATTAGCTTCGATGTTTCTTTTCTTACTTCCAAAAAGATGTTATGGTTTATTGCTGTTGTTTGACTGTTCCACTCTTTGAATGCTTTACTTCGACTTAACACTGCTTGCTCGCAAACTTCATCCCACAACGGATCTTTTCTACATTTTGTAAAGGGACCAACTTTAAGGCTGTTATAATTTTTTGTTTCAATTCTTGCCATTTCTGTGCTGGTTGTTTATCAAGCTCTTCTGTAAGGGCTGGTTTTATTTTCGTTGGGTCGAACTTTGGTATTAGCAGTCTCTTTTGAATAAGTTTTTGAGGTTTTAAGCTAAGTTTGATTCTAGCCAAGTAGTGATCCGTGTCTATGTTAGCTCCTTTCCTGACTTGAACATTCAAAATCTCTTTATAATTGGGGTACGAAATGGCAACATGGTCAATTTGAAATTCACCCATGTACATGTTTGGGCTCTTTTCCAGAATTTCCCAGGACTTATTTACTTTTTCAGGATTAGATTTATTTTCTTCGTTAACTGGGAGGTGTGCATTGATTAATGTATAGTTTTTGTTAGCACACTTGAGGTATAGTGTCATAAGTCGATTATTTACTGGCTGGACCTTAGTTATAGAACCAAGAATGTTTCTTGAGATAACGAAAGCAACACCGAGATGTGATATATTTTTGAGTATTCTTTTGTCCGTTTTACTTTTAAAAAGTCTGTAGTTGCCGAATTCTAAGGTGTTATCATGTGTCAGTCTGGTTTCTTGCAAAGCTAAAATTTGGATTTTTTGCTGATTCAGTGTTCGCCCCAATTCGTGTAGTTTTCCTGGACGCAGGAGAGAATTGATATTTACCGTTCCAAAGAAAGTTTTTGTTTTAGGTTTCAGACGTTAGCCAGAGGTCTCCGACTCCCTCTGAAAGATTTAGCGTTTAAGCCCGGACGCCCCAGAATCCGAAAGACCAGTTGTACCAGCGAAGCTGGCAGAGGATTCTCTACCTCCTGGGGTAATTTTGTAATTACTAGAACGCTTCATCTTGTACTTTGAATTAAAGGTTTGAACCGTTGAATGACGGTTCAGAGGTTAAGACTGGAGGGGTTAGTTCCAGAATTTAAATATCAACCGCACCACTAGTGAACAGACGCTGACCACTCAACCGTTTGATACAAGTCAGACGCTAAGTGGATTTGTTTTTTTGCCTTGGTTCGGGGCTGCTTATTTTGAGATATTCGCAGCTGTCCATTAATATCTAATGGAACTTTCACTATCCACCACCCGTGACCCGTCCAGTACCTTACATACTGTCGAGATATACTGGCTTTTATATATATATATATATATATATATATATATATATATATATATATATATATATATATATATATATATATATATATATATATATTTATATATATATATATATATATATATATATATATATATATATATATATATATATATATATATATATATATATATATATATATATATTTTTTGCCGACTTCTAGTTGGATGGTTTATTCATGCAGTTTTTTGATTTCTTTAGACTGCTTCCAATGAATCGATGGTGTATAACTCCTGACTACTGTTATTTCATTGGATGCAGTCCAAAGAAATAAAAAAACTGCATTAATAAGCCATCCGACGAGAAATCGGCGAAAATATGGGTTGTTTGATTGTGGAGAGGTACTCCCTATTCTTGACGAGGGAGCATATGTCGGTACCCTGATGAGTCTAACCACCAACAGACGAAAAATGTTCCCTCCAATGTAAAGGATGAGTGGGGCTTCCTCCCGGTCAAGCAACTAACAGAATGCTAATTTTGGCGGAGACGCAGGTTGTTCTGCGTTCCACATGAGATTGTGAACCCAACCCAACGATCCAACCCAAAGAACTAGACCCAACGGTCGGGGGTGTACAGCTTCTGACGACTCATTCTCTCATTGGACGCAGTCCAAAGAAATCAAAAAGCTGCTTGTATATATAACAAATGTAATCGACCGACATATCAAGTAAATATAAACAAAAACATATGTAAACTAAATTTGAAAAATTACATAACTTTCAATATATAAGAGCTTGGTCACAAAAATAAGAGTGTTTAGAAATAACACGCAATATAAATATAACTTTAACTTTTCAATTAGCTTATTATATTAAATTTCTCGGCGAACTTTACAATTATCCTACTATATATACAAAGTGGATGGTACATTGGAGGTTTACGGAGAACTACCTGGGATAATGATTTTAAATTTTGCGTACTTATGTAAATGAACATGAATTCTCTATTTAATATATTTTCTGCGCTGCAGTGTTGCCAGATCTACTCGAAGCTGATTCCAACTTCTCCAACTTTTTTTAATGGAATATCCTGTATGTTATTACATTTCTTTTTATGTAATGCAGGGATGGGTGGGGCTTCGCCCCGGTCAAGCAATTAACCTTTGCTCATCCAATTTACCAATTTACATCCCTGCTAATTACCCTGCGTTTGGTTTTTCTCGCTGAGATATTTATATTGTATTCCCCTGCATTAATTTTATATTGAATTCATCTACTTTGTCCTTCAGCCAATTATAAGAATAATTGGAGATAAAAGTTTTTAATTACATTAATTAGTTAATTCGTTTGTTTGGCGTATTACTCTGTTTCAGTGAAACATGCAGAGAAAGCAAATGATGTATACTTGATCTTACCACCGAGATACAAATATTTGTCTCATCAAGAACATTAAAAATGAAGTTGTGTAGGTCACATAACAATAAAATTAAATACACATTGAACAAAAAGCCATCTCCAAAATAGACTTAGAATAAAATGGATGGACGATATTAGTAAGAACAACTAACCAACTGATAAAAGAAAATACAAAGTCAAATAAGTTGCAAAAGTGTTGAAATGACTTTATCTTGAACTGACAATGACTAGACATATAGTATCATTCGTGAAAAGTCTGTATTGCTTTTTGAGTTTAAATGAAATGGTATTTCCATTTGACTGACATAATTTATTGATACATGTATGTACAGCTATTTAATCAATGTAATTATGTCTAGTAGTTTAATAATTAAGCGTGAACCAGCTTTGGAAGAAAGTGCCCCCGCTTTCTAAAGAAATTTATCGATCACGTTGAAATTGTCGCAGACTAAAGAACTATACCGACATACATTGCGTGTTTAATTGATTATGCATGTATTGTTGTGTCTGGGAAGTTAAAAACTCATTCATCGGGATATATTTAAAAGCAAGGCGTTTTAATAGAGAGTACATACATTCTTAGACCAAAATTGTTTTAGTGGTTCAATCTAGAATTATCTTTTTCTGAACAGTTTGTTACAATATTTGCTGCAAAAAACGGTTCCAAATAAGGAGAGACAGACAGCTGATGTTGTGAATGGTCAACGAGTGAAAGAAGTAGCATTATTCTCGTATTTGGAAAGTCAAATTGCCGGCTCTGCCGTTTTTATATATATATGTATATATATATATATATATATATATATATATATATATATATATATATATATATATATATATATATATATAAATTATTGTCTGGTATTTGCTGATGATCTAGCAATTTTCAAGATATATTAACGGCACAAAAACATATTGAAATCCTAAATGAAACAGCAGATAAGGTAGAACTTAAATTTCCTTTGAAAAGACACAATACATGACCTGCAACAGACTAAGAACACCATTTCTAGAAACAAAATATGGTAACATCAGACGAATATTTGACGACAATTCAAATATTTGTGTGAAATAATCATGGAAACGGGTTGGAAAAAGCGGCCAATAAGGGTAGATGTCAAAAAATGGAAACTGCATTGAGACTTACACGAAATATTTACAACAAAAAATGCATATCTAAAAAACACAAAACTACGATATTACAACACAGTTATTAAGCCAGAATATCTATTGTAAATTATGTTTGATTAAAGTATTTGACTATTATATCAAATACTTTAGTATGAACTCTTTGTAAAGTATGTGATTTTACGGTATTTTTTTTATCATTTTTTTATACTTTTGGCTGTACTTGTACTTGATGAATTAATAATTGTTTCCGTTTTTTATTTATTAAGTAACTAATCTCTTTTTCATTGAAGCCGTTATTTTGTGCTATTAGTTTTATTTTTTGCGGTTCTATTTTTCGTGAACGATTTTGTGAAATCTCGGTAGATCATAGATTTATATGTTACATATTTAAGTGTAATGGGGTGGATTGAATGTTTTGTAATTGTTATATCTGAGTATGTGGATTTTTTATAGATAGAAAGGTCCAGAAAATGTATGGTTTGATTTTGTTCTTTTTAAAGTGTAAATTTTATTTTTGGATGGATTATATTTAAATACTTTAATGTTTCTTCTATCAATAATGTTCTTCTATCGATCAATAATTTTAATGAGATGCACATTTGAAAATCAAAAAAAATAATAATTTTTTATATTGAATACAATTATAATTTTATCATTTTAACATTGATTCTTACAATTATTCATCCACCAGTATTAAATATCGTGAAGTAAATGACTACGGGTCTAATAAGATTATTACAAAGTGAATTTTACGTTCTTATATTAGTTTTCCATAAAACACTCGATATTTATGCATAATCCAAATAAAAGTCGTCAAGATTCCTTTAAAGATTATGTGGTTGTTAATCGTGAACGAAAACACTTGTCGTTGGAGTGAAATAAAAGAACGTTTACCTCGTAAGAGGTAAGCAAGATACGAACCCCACTGACATTTTCACGGAACCATTCATTATTTCCCATAAAGGAGGTTATCGCGATGACTGATACATAGTAGACGGTTTTCGCTTGAAGCCATTGGTAGCCTCTTTTTCTCGCTAAGAACAATTTCACCTGTCGAGTTGTAAGAAAGAACGATGAAAAGGCTGCATACTTTCGTCAGTTTTATGGCAGATTATTACGGAAATATGATAATGCATTTTGCTCCTGAACATTACATGAATGACAGTATGTTATATATAGATATATATATATATATATATATATATATATATATATATATATATATATATATATATATATATATATATATATATATATATAGTTTTTTCTTGGGGAAATTGGTTGGTTTCGGGCTAGCGGTCAGCACTAAAACAAGTGTTTAATCGTTTCAATATTTCGTCATTTTTTTGATGACGTCATCAGGAGACGCTAAAATTATTTTTTTTCCCTTTTTTTATTTAATAAACAATGAAATAGTATAGAACACCGACATGTTAAAATATAAATTCACATAACAATAAATATATAAACTTACAATTAATGACTATGGTTTAAAACGTATGTATCTAAATAACGTTCTTGAACGATACGGGCCCCAACCAGGAATTAACAATCTTTTTTAAACACTAAGGTATTTCAACCTGCAACCATCGAGGTTGAAAAGACTGGAGCACTTTCAACACGAACATCCATTGTTTGGTGTTATTTGTGAATATGGCAATAAATACTACTAAGACCACTAGTATCTGATTTAAAATTCATCGTGGTTTTATTTTGTCTTATATGACACATCTCCAAAAACAGTCTTTTTTTGTAGTTGTTCATCTGTTGTATGACTTTTACATTGTCGAAATCCATATTGTGTCCAGTACTGAGGAAATGGTCAACCACAGCACATCTGTTGTTGTGATTACGGCAGTCACTCTTATGCAATGTCATTCTCTGTTTAAGCCACTATTATAGTCCCATTAAGGATGGATCGCGGCCGTATCTTGAAAACTATTTATCCCACAGCTTTGGGGAAAAAAAAATTGTACTAAAAATTATCATGAGAAATTCACCAAAAATATTTTTAAGCTTCTAAAACGACCGCAAGAGGGCGTGACGAGCTAAACATTTTTAAAAATCATTTTTTGTGTGTATTTTCAAGTGTTAACCGAGTAAGAAAAATTCTCAGTTATAATTAACAAACTGTCTCCTACAACTTTGTTCTATGATATTTTGTCGTAACTTCGCGTATAAAGAAGTGGGGGGGAGTTTTACCTATTTAGATAAAAAGTCATCTAATGTCCGTTTGCCTAAACCGATTTTCCTCAATTTGGATTCATTTAAAAGGCAATTGCTGGGACAATCAGATAATCTGGGATAAATTATTTAGTTTATAAATGAAACCGCGAGGTGGCGTTACATTCAACAATAGTTTTTTTCAAGTTTTGTTCAGTTTTTCCAAATGGAATGGTTCAGCTTTTATTACATGGCTAGAAAGGTCATTTAAAGAGGAATCATCCAGTGAAAACCCGAAATCGATATCTCTGACATGTCAAGAGATATTTCAATTTTTCTGAAAAAATCAGTTATTATTTCACTACTACCTGCATTAAGTTAAAAAAATATTAACCTAATGTTTGCCTTCCTTCACACTTTACCAAGGCTTAGGACTGGTCCAAATTCTTCGTGCCATATTAATTTGGAGCGTTTTTAAAGGCCAACGGGCCAACAACGAAGATAATAATAATAACAACAGTCAAATAAAATTAACAGCACAACAGTCTAATAATTAACAGAATCTGAACTTTAACGCCTTTCTAAATGTTCAAAATGCCTTCCATCCTTAGAAATGCAAAGATTTATTTTTCGACGAGTACTAAAAACGGCAGCTTCAATTTCCGCTCTTGAAATGCTGGTTATTGAATTTTGAATTCTTTCAATCATGTTTTCTCGTGTGGTAGGACGAGTTTGAAAAACAAGGTCTTTTAGTCTTCCCCACAAGTAAAAATCGAGGACTGTCAAATCCGGTGAGCGCGCCGGCCACGAAAATAAACTACCCCGTCCTATCCAACGATTTGGAAACGAAGCATCCAAGAAGTTTCGAACCACCTGCGAGAAGTGGGCAGGGCATCCATCATGCTGGTACCACATTTGTCTTCTAGTTTCCAACGAAACATCTTCCATTAGTTCTGGCAGTCCAATTTGTAAAAAATTTAAATATGTTTCACTATTCAAATGTCCATTAAAAATAAAGGGACCAATAAGTTTGTCTCCCAAAACACCATACCATACGTTCACACTTCATCTATTTTGGTGGTTGATTTCTAACATCTAATGTGGATTAGCAACTGCCCAGTAGTGCACATTATGTAAGTTAACGCCTCCATCACTGCTAAAAGTGGCTTCATCAGTCCATAGTCATAGTCTGTCGAAATCGTTATCCAAAAGGGCTTGGTGTAAGACAACATGATAGGGGTGCAGCTTGTTATCTCTTAAGATTCGATGAACGGATGTCTTGCTAACACCTAATTCTTCAGATATTTGTCTGATACTTAAACGGGGGTTGGTTTCAACATAAGCCAGAACATTTACGACATTATCTCCATTACGAATCGAACGTAACCTGGTGCGGACTGGATCTAGATGCACAATTCCTGTTTCTCGTAAGCGTCTTGCTAGACGTGTAAACACCTTCTTCGAATAATGCCTTCTTTCGGGATATTGACTTGCATATTGCGGCTCTGTAATACAGGCATTTTCAAAACATTGGAAATACACCGCCAACATGTCATAGGCCTCGTTATTCGTAAAAGGCATTGTTAGACATTATTATAATAATTATTAATAATCAATAAATGCAATGTAGAAAATGTAATGCATTTCAAAACTGACAAGTTAATTTGACTGTTTTTGTTTGTTTCCATGGTTCCCTTCTTACACTTTTTGTGTAATGTACCCGAAAACGCATAATTTCATACATCCATTCATATAGTTTAAAAGAAAGACTATGTATATTTATTAATGACTGATTTCAATATTCTGTCAAGTAGTATTTAAGCATCACAAAAGAGAAAATGCAACAATTGGGGAAAGGCATTTTTTCCGCTTATGTAATTAAATTAGAAAATATTATCAAGGTCAGGATTAGAACATTTATGATGATTGATACTGAATAGATAATTTTATTTTTCAAATTAAATTGTTGCGATTGCGACCTAAATATTAAGACCAATTTTTAACTTAATATTACGGTAAAAATTAAAACTAACTTTTTTTCAGAAAAATCGAAATATCTCTTGACATGTCAGAGATATCGATTTCGGGCTTTCACTGTAGAATTCCTCTTTAAATTACCTTTCTTGCCATGTAGTAAAAGCTGTACCATTCCATTTGAAAAAACTGGCTGACAGGCGTTTAGCAGGCTCAACATAGTGTTTAAGAGCAGACTCCCACTTTGCCTGAAAAGAAAAGTTTTCGATCAATGCGTTCTACCCGTTATGATATACGGAAGTGAAAGCTAGACACTCACATTCCAATCAATTCAAAAACTTCGGGTAGCACAGAGGGGAATGGAAAGATGTATGCTTAGTATTATAAGACGAGGCAGAAAGTCCTGCCCATGGATCAGGGAACAAACAAAAGTCTGTGGATTGGAAGAGTTAAGCGGTTGAAATGGAGATAGGCCGGCCATATGGCGAGGCCATGGGATGACAGATGGACTAAGGCAATCCTGGAGAAACAGGCAATCCTGGCAATCCTGGATGACATCGTTAAGTATATTGGACCAGAGTGGCAGAGGAAAGCCCAGGACCGTGAAAATTGGAAGCATTCTGAAGAGGCCTTCATCCTGCAGTGGATCGACACCGGCTGATGATGATGATGATGATGATGATGATGATAGATGAAAATCAATAAAAATAAGCTTCTATTCTACACAAGGCAAATTAAAAATAATATCATATTTTTTAATGAATTAATCAGTATTGCCTTCACGAGTCTCAATGCAAGCTGTAAGATGATGCAGCATGCTGACAATTAAGTTGTTTAAAAGATGCTGAGGAATGGCTTCCCACTCTTCACGTGCAGTGATTTTCAACTCATTTAAGTTACGGGGTGTATTATTTCTCTTGGAAATTTGACGTCGATTTTAGTCGAATATTTCTCTTGTTATACCCTCTTCGCAGAATTGACGAATATCCGCTGTGCGATGGGGAGGTGCAATGTCGTCTACGTATACAAATTCATCACCCACGACTCCCCGAAACGGATGCACAATAGGCCCTAGGACGTCTCTAAGATATGATGCTTCTGTCATTGTGCCGTCAATAAAAACAAAAGGAGTTCGATCTCCATGCACCATAGCCCTCATACCATAGTGCTCCCTCCTTGAAATGGAACGTGGGGTTGAGCTGCATTCAAGCGGTCATCCAGATGCTCTCCAAACTAAAGTTCGTCGCGAATCTGACCTTATCTCTCTCTCCGCCGCAGCCGCGTAATTTTTACTGTAAATTAATTTTAGGAATACTCAAGGGCCTTCGTAGATGTAAGCCCCTGTCTTCTCTATATGGTTTTTCTTGAAACAATTACCCCTTCAAGACGAGCTAGCACTGGTAGAATGTAGAGGGTTGCGTCGTGCAATGAGGGATATTTGACAATCTTGCCCAGCAGTAGTAATTTTATTTCTGCCTCGTCCAGACCGATCTGTAACATCGTTTGTCTCACTGATTTTTTTACTATTCGCGAAGCGTCACTTTGACTTACTACCACTATCTCAGCCAATAGCCCTATTGCTACAATTTTACTATTCTAACTCTATTAAACTGTGAAATATTGTTTCTCGGCATTTAAACAATCATTTTGCTCCCCCTGTCGTTATAAAAGAAAATCCTGACCTAAATATCAGCATCAAAACCGTAATACTACGTTTACAACAGAGGAACCTATATGGTAGAGTAGCCAGGAAAGTTCCGTAAATTCCGTTTTCAAGTAAACAGAATATAAAGCAGCGGATAAAATTTGAAAAAAGAAACTGTAGTGAAAATTTCCATCGTAACTGGAAATAACCTTTTTAGCGATTAAATCAGAATTAATTTATTTGGTTCTGATGATAAATAATATTATATGATAATAATAAGACGTTTTAATGAATAATTCAAGCCACGTAATACAGTGAAGTGAAACATGATGGTGGTAACATCAAAGTATGGTACTTTGTAGGTCCACTATTTTGTATAAAAGAAAATATGATAAAATAAATTTACTTAGGAATCTTAGAGACAATAATGTACCTTACACTGAAGAGAATAAGTCTTTACAGTGGGTCTAGGAACAACACAATGTTCCCAAACACACAGCTCATGTGGTAAAGCAGTGGTTCGAGAGGAAACATATTATAGTTGGAGTCACTTTCTTTCACAGTGTCCGGATCTAAATCTCCATCGAGAATTTTTGAAAAGAGTTAAAATTACGTTATGCTTGCAAAAAAAAGTAGTAAACAAGAGGACCTTGTGGCCAAGAAATTCGGACAGCTAGGTTTTCACTACCTGTAGGAGCATGTCGACATGTAATCGACTTCATGCCAAAAAGACGTATGTCAATCAGTAATTAAGAATTAGCGATATGTTGAAAAGTACTAAACTTCGGAATTATATAGACTAAACAGCTGTAGAGAATTACAACTTTCAGTTTTTTCATGATTTTAATAAAAATTACTCTTATTTTTTCTGACCACGATGTTTTCTAAAATATCTCGTATAATCAACGAATAATTATGAATAAATGAATAATTGTTTTTGTGCATTGTAACGTTTTTGTGAAGAAAAAAAAACTTCTTTCATTTTTTTAATCAAAAACTTCAATTATGCCTCACATTTGCTGAACGAAAATCATTTGTTTTAATAGTGATATTAAAAATATTGCACGTATAAAGTAAAAGCAACGAACTGAACCATCTGAAATGTTTAGAAATAAACCTTTTAAAAGATGGGAAATCTTTCTCAATAACTAAATAAACCTGAACAAAAAATAACTGTTAACAAAACTCCTCAAACATTAAGTGGATATTTTGGCAAAAAAGATTTCATTATACATTAGTCATTAATTGAAACGTATCTAATACTAAACCAGAATTATTTTTATGAATAAATGAAATGAACCAATTTCTATAACAAATTTGTTACAATACGAGGGTGAGATGAGAAGTTCGCAGAGTAACGGATAGAAGGTTCTGTTTCAGTTTCAGTGACGCATTAACAAACTTTCAAATTTGAAATCACTGCGTTCATTAGTAAGATTTGACAGGTGCTAAATTATAACTTTCATCTCCGCTTCTGTGTAAAATATACGTGTAATAATAGGGACACTCCTTCCTGAATGTGAAAGTATTAATTATAACAGATACTATTAGAACATATACAGTTTAATTGTTTTTAACCCCCATGGCATGAAAGCTTTTAGACAGTAACTAATCAAGTGTTTTTTGTAGATTTGTTATTATGACGAAGAAAGAAACTATTTAACTGCATAATCATAGTCTTATGTAATAGTGTAATGTTTGTCGATTCACCTATCTAATTTATATATTTTCTTTCCAGTTATCTGATGAAGTTATTCGAAAGAAGACAGAATATCAAAAGTACCTAGAGCTTTACAAACTGATGAGATGTAAATTTGAAGAAATTTACATTAAAGGTAAGCTGATTCTACACTATAAGAACTAATAACTTATATACAGTCCGATTCACGAAACGTGACGATTACATCACAAACAAAATCCATCTGAACTAAGAATTGTACGTATGTCTTAGTTAGAGCTATCCAGATTATGAGCGAGGCCAACGAGAAAGACTTTCGCAGATCGTCGAGCCACCAATCAGATGTCAACTCTCTAGTTCGCAAATCAATCAGTACAGCATCTATTTGTAGATTTTGTAGTTTTAAATAATAATAATAATAATAATTTAAAAGGAATAAAATATAATAACATTTATTAAGATACTTGTTAATTATACGCCCACCCAGCATCGAAACGCCATGATATATCGATTTTCGAATATTTTATGTATCGAAAATATTTTGGTTGTATATATATATATATATATATATATATATATATATATATATATATATATATATATATATATATATATATATATATATATATATATATTATCTATAATTTTGGTTCTGTACATCTAACATGTTTTTTGTTTTGCTTTGTCAGGAAAACGTTAAGACCTATATTTTATTAGAACTTTAACTATTTTAACACTGCTTTCTTTGTAAAATAGGTGATATATGCCATTTTCTAAATATAAATGGAGCATAACTCTACATGTTCAAGCTGCATGAGGATGTTGGCCTATAAAAAAAATTACAAGAATATTAGCCGAACTTGTATTGGTAATAAAGGTAAAATTAAATGTCTTGATCTAAAATGTGGTCTCCAAGAAGTAAAGTTCAAGTGCAAGGAGAAAAGTTGTCATTCAAGTCTTAAAGGCAGATTTTTCAAGTACTTAATTATGTCAATAGAATTAATTTGGTTGTTTTTCTACATTCCCCAAATTACATCGTGAATATTACTTGTTTTTAAACAATATATGGAGACTTTTAATTACACATTTTAAAGAACATAATCAAGAAATTGAGGAGAATGCTTCCTTTTATATAAAAGTTGTGTGTCATTCCAACAGCCATAAATCCAGGCATTATAATAGTGAATCAGCTAGAAAAAGAGAAATAACAAGCCAAGAAACCAACACAATTGATTTATTTTAGCCCATCCTCAATGGTGAACTTTTTTAATTATTAATAATAAAATTACCTAATCTAAAGAATTTGCATAAAGTTGGAAACCAGCAAACTCTAAAAAGTTTTAATAAATTAAAATAATAACCGTTTCATAATAACCTTTATTTTTTATTTTAGAACAGGCATTACATACATTATTTATTTTTTTAGATGTACTTATGGATTATATTGTTTAATACAATGATACAATAAAAGGCCAATGTATGTTTGCATTATTTTGAAAATAGTGAAAATTGAACCACCAATTATATTAATCAATAAACCTATAGAAACCAACATGTATACCATTCATCAGCGGGTTTTTTTTAAATATATATGAATACATGTACTAAACTCATGGAAATATAGTTTACTGCCCTGTTCTCCAGTAACCTCCTGAATTTAAATTCTTCAATAAGCATAAAATTCCACATTCCAATTGGTCCAATTCCCCATGTGAATTCTGCTATATATGATGCTAAGAAATTCATGTTTGACTTCTTCCTTTTCTATTTCCCTACTTCACAGAGCCCCACATTCTTATTCTAGGATAAAATTAAATAGAAAAACTGTTAAATTAATTTTCTGCATCAGAATCACTGCTAAAGTCGGTATCTTCATCAGTAATGGTAATAATTAAGGGTGTCACTTCTGTAATTATTGTTTTTTTCTGTACCAATCTAGTATGATTCTATTTGTATGGTCTATACACTTCTTTCATTTTTCTGGAGTAATTTAGTTTAAGGCTTCTTGCTACAAAGCTAAAATATTGTTATCACTATGCCCATCCCTTCCAATATGTTTGTCATAATATTGTTTTGCATTGGCCCATATTAACTCTATGGCGTTAAATTCGCACTGGTAAGGTGGTGTACGAAGCACTTCATGCCCATGTAACCGAATTTCGTTATCTACTATATACCTTCTTTCAGTTCTATGCTTTTTTGCAATTTGTAATAATTCTAACTTTGTTGGGTTTCTTTGAAAATCGATATTATTTTTCCCAACCATAATGCCCTGTTTTCTGAAACTTAGGTTTGGTGCACTATGATATGGAGCATTATCCATTATTATAAGACATGGTTCCTCTAAATTACACAAAAGCTTATTTCTCAACCACTGCAGAAGAGAGTCGTTATTCATTTCCCCATGATAATCACTATTTTTATTCTTTGAAGAAAATACCAGGCCTGCATTTGGAATACAGCCATTCTCAGAACCTGCATCTACTACAATAAATCTTTTTCCTTCAAAGCCTAATGGACACTTTGTACAGAAATGTCTTGCCAAGATTTTCTAGGATTTCCTTTTGAAAATATCCAAGTTTCACCTAGAAAAACGACTTTACTATACTTTTTTTTCTAAATTTACTACATAAATTCCCAAAAATGTTGTACGTTGTGCAACAATAGTGACTTTTTCAATCAAATATCTCCTGCTGTTATCCTTTTTGTATTCGAAACCAATAGATGGTAGAACCGTTTACAAAGAACTAACTATTGACTATGGACTGTGATGTGCTTTTCTAAAAAATGAAAAATAATAAATACATAATAATACTAATAATTTAAATAAAAGCTCCTTAAAATAATGTTATCAATTTTGTAAATACTCTCAGAATACATGCTATAAATAACATATCGTATTTCACATTTGCTGCTATCAAACAAATCAAATGTTTTTGCTGTTTTTTGGGGGCCGTGTCTTTTGTGCAGACTTTACTACATTAGTATTTTGAAATAAATGCTTTCGGATTCTGGTCACACTACTCATGGATATATCTAATGCTTGAGCTGCACGCTGCAGCAAATAAAAGAAAAACAAATACAACCTAATATATAACAATAAAATATTTAAACAATAAAAACTGTAAGCTACCAGTAAAAAATTAAAAATGTTAAAAGGCCCAATGCACATAACAAAATTACAAGAATTTCTTAGATACATTTTAACCCATATTCCTGGTATAACAACAGCAATTTTAACATTTTATTTCGATTTCTGCAGTTGTTACTTTATACTTACTTCCTGAATTCAGGAAACAAATTAATCACTAGCTGTTGAGACTGAGAACTGAGTGGTTTGCCCTTCATGGAGATAAAGTTATGAACTATACAATATATACTGATAATACCCTGATTTTGTCACTTAAATTGTGGTGTAAATGTTAAAAAACATTAATACGATACAACTTTTGTAACCAAACGACAGAAAACGTCAACAATCTTAGGTTATATATATCTTATCTATGATATGAGGTGACCAATGGGAATACACACGAAATTACACCATATAGCTAGGATAACCGGTTTTGTTGCTCTCTCTTTCTAACTTGTGTTAAATGCATTGATTATGTTTTTGAACATATAGTAATACTTCTTTGTCTAACACGTAGCAAATTTGAAATAAGGATTTCCTAGCTTTCAGCTTACTGTTCTGACGTAATCGTCAGGTTTCGTGAATTGGACTGTAGAAAAAATTCTGAATATATCGCTTTTTTTTAAATATACAATAATGAACTGTATTATTAACTACAATGTAGTACGACTAGAGAAATTATGTCTCGTTCGATCACTGGGAGGAAAAATTTATCCACATCTTAAGACCGGTTTCGTTCTTTTAAAACTAATCAGTTAAGCTCGGATGACCCTCCCTCGTAGTAATCGACTTCGACTTCGACTTCCTCAGCCAGGTTTTTTAGTTAGCCCGGAGGCTCCTACTAGTTTATAATGAATTTACAAACCCTAAGATGGGCGCTTTTTATTTTTGAAGGTCTCTAGCTGACCCTTGACCTGCCGGAATTGAAGATTCCGGCTGTCATTAAATTTAAAAGAAAGAATTCGGTACAGTATTTCAATTATTAGAAGTCCTGGCAAACTTCTTGAGGTTAATAAGAAAGGAAAAAGAGCAAAAAGCTAGATTTCTATTTTTTATTATTTTTACTTCCATCGGGAATTCGATGGAGTATTTCTCCGAATGGCGGTCCGACCGATCGAAAAGAGTGATCGATCGACCGCCATCCGACGACGCCGGAGAGCGAGCATCATTTTATTATTTATAGTCGAAGCGGCCTTACGCAAGCCAGGAACCGATATTCGATTCCCTTCTGCTTGCCGCCCGTACAATGACCTTGGGGATTTTTTATGACTCAATTTACCCGGGAGGTTCGGGTAAATTTTCCGGACGAGAGGGTTTTCGCTTAGAGAGGCTTTTAGAACAAACCTCTGGTAAGCTTTTTCAAAGAATTGCGAAACCGTGGGGACTCCGGTTTCGGCATGAATTTGGGTGTTCCGAACAAACCATGGAGCGTTTAGCGCCAAACGCAAGGTTTTGTTCTGAATAACTTGTAATCTGTGCACCGAATAAGGTGACAGGAAGCGAAAATACACTATTAGACCGTATAAATATACGGATCTAATTAAAGTATTATAAATATTTACTTTGATGCAAGGGTTTAGCTTGCTCGACCTGGAAATTAAGGGGTACGTGAGGTTGAAGATACCGTACCCCTTGCTTAAAGTTAGCTGGATTTGACTAGACCACTGAAGAGAGCGGTCAAAATGCAGGCCTAGATAGGTTGCTTTTTGCAACCACGGAATAGGCACTTTGTCAACCAGCAGTCTAGCTGCGCACTTAGGGTGCTTTCTGGTGAAGATAATCGCCTGGGTCTTTTTAGGATTGACCTGCAGGCGCCAGAATTTAAGCCAGGAAATTACAACGTTAAGTTGCTTTTGCAGTCGGTTATGAATAGCCGACTAGGCAGTGTCGTCTGCGAAAAATGCAGAACTAACGTCACTGTAGCAGGGAATTTTGGCTATGTACAAATTGTACAAAGCCGGGGAAAGGGGTGACTTTGCGGTGACCTTGCGGGACGCCCGACTCTATGGGTTTTCTCGTTGAAGGGGACGAATTAATCTTTACCTGAAAGGATCTGCCTGACAGGAAAGAGCGGATTAGTATGGTAAGGTTTTTAGGAAAACCTAATTCCATGGTCTTATAAATAAGACCACGGTGCCATACTTGTATCGAGAAACACAGCGCCAACGCACTTTGTTAATCGAAAAGCCTGGTGTATTTCGCCAGCAAGCCTTGACGAATGTCCCTTTCGGAACCCGAATTGCTCGTTAGGTATTATACCTTTCCTGTCGGTAAAGTCATTTAGTGCGGAAAGAATGACCTTTTCGGCTATCTTGGAAAGATTATTTAGAAGGCTTATGGGCCTAAAATCAGATGAGAGGTTCGCGCCTCTCTTCTTCGGAATAACTGCTAAATTAGCATCCTCCCATGAAGCGGGAAAATATTGCAAACGCAGAATGGAATTCACGATATATTCGTGATTTCTGCCGATTTGCTTGCTATGAAGCTTTCGGAGCTGCTTGACGATGATACCGTCGCAGTCCGGAGCTTTATTTGGGGCAAAACGTAGTAATCGAACTAGACTCAGTCGTCTTTAATTTCGAACATCGGTCAATTTAGGTGAACGTTATCCAGTAACGCCATCTAGAGGTCGGCGTTCTACTAGTATTTTTAACTTCTAACTTGCAACTAGGCTTAAATAAAAGAGAAGCGGCGTTCTGTCTACTTGATCGATTGTACTAATTATCAATATTCAATAATACAGGTTAACAAATTTAAACTTTTTTTAGATAACATCAGTGGTGGCTCGTGAGGGAGGGCGTTGGGCGCCGCTCCTCCAACATTTATCACAGTAAACAATTTTTCAGAGTAAAACACCATATTTTATATCCGTTTAGTTTATTTCCTTTAACTTATTTTCCTGGTTCACCTCCTGTATGGGGTTTCAATAGGACGAAAAGTAAAAAGGAGGAAGGGGATAGAAAAAAATCTTCAGTAGCACTATTTTCGTCTACGCCCTCCCACTTTAAAAACCCACGACCCGCCAAAGGTTAACCTTTATTAAAATAGGTGTATGTGAAGTGAAGCTAATTTTGTAACACGTACAGGAAAACAATTTTTTACTTTGTTATTTATCACTTTTATTTTTAAACAAAATTGTTTAACTCATACACTGAGAATGTAAAGTCGTTTTACGAAACTATAGTCACACCAATTTTGTTAAAAAATAAAAGTGATAGATAACAAAGTAAAAAATTGTTTTATTCCTTTTTTAGTTTTATTATCTCTTTTAGTATCTCTTTATTATCTCTTTGTTTTAGTTAAGAATTTAATACTATTATAATTGAAGGGGCAAGTGGAAGAAGGGGTTATGTTACAAAAATATACAAATGAGATAACTAGATTTTAGTAAAATTAATTGGCATTTAGCTTTTAACTGAATATAATTTTAAAATTTGGTTTATTTAATTAATAGGCCTAGTTGATGAATTATTTTCAAGAATATACAGATATCAGCTGTTCATTAATTTTTTGTCATTTTTTAAAATTTAAATTGACATAACTCCTTCCATTTACTAACAGTAATAGTAGGTTCAATAAACATGCAAATACAGTCAAGTACGTTAATTAAGACTTTTTAACATAGGAAAAAATAATGCATGGATAAAGTATAAAATAATAATGCAGAAAATTGAAAATTATAACAAACAGAAAATTAGAGAATTAGGTACTCGAATACGAAACCAAATCATTTGGTACGTCTTCTTTTTTGTATTGCGTTTTCACTTTCGACTCCAATATTACTTTTATAAAATCCTTCATGTTCTTGGATAAAGGGTAACTGATATTCGAATATTGTCATTTTTTTTGTGATATGTTTCCTGCTTTATAATGAATTCTGACGAATTCAACATCTGACGGGGCATATAATTTTTTGATGGCTATTTTTAAATAAGGAAACTTTTTTGAAAGGACTGTATTCATCGTATGTTTTTTTATATGGGTAACTATCAAACTCTTCAATACGTATCTATTTTATACCATCTCTAAATGGAACTTTTTCATTCAGTAGGTTCTTTTTTTATTCACCAATCTCATTTTAGTTGATAAACTATCCACATCACGAAATTACTGTTCCATATCGTTAACCGTCGAGCGTTTTGTGCATGCTGCTTTAATGATCTGTCTACATTGTTCCGGGGTAAGTATAGTGTAGAAAACACAGTAAGTAGTACTTCACGTAGGAATCACGTTTTCTGCAGGTATCTCTCTTCGCATGAGTCAATGACAAATTGAATTTAGTCGAGAAAATTTTTACATAAGCTGATTTTTTTATTAAAAAATTGTCTGGTTTATTCCGTTGTTTACATTTTTAACATAAAATTTTTCAAATATTGGGCCAAATCCCTTTTATGTGGATTACTGATTCTGGAATAATGGGACTCTTCGGTGGGAAATTGATTAATATGATCTATAATAGCTTACCCCACAGCATCGCTCATCTTATGCGGTCTTGTCATTATCATCCAAGTGCATCTTGAGATGGAACTAGATTGTCCAGACTTTAGTTTACCTTTAATGACGTCCACTTTTTCACGGTTAATTTGGTAGAAAGCATAAAATGTTTTTTTACATTCATACATTTGTTGATTGTCCAAAATGACTGAGTATTTGAAAGAATGAGATTTATGTTTAGAAGCGTTTTTACACTGACGTGCAACTTCCACTAGAGTGATTTTTCTAAATAATAATGTTTTTTTTTTATTAATATCAAGGCTATAAAAATTATCAAATCATCATTTTTATTCATTAAATTTAGCACTGGATTTTAATCTGCACGTTTCTGTACATACGTAGATGCACGAGCAGATGCTTTTGGGACCAACAACATTCTCCGAATAAGAAATATAGCTCTTCGTTGTTTCCCTACAAATTTTTGCAGCACGTCTTTTCCAAGTTTATGGGTTTTTAGTCTGTTTTCTTGAGATTTTTGGTTTTGATTTTGGACATGTGATATTAAAAATTCAAATATTAGAGTGGATGGAGGGATTATGGGCACATAGCTCCTACTTCCATAGCATTTTTGATATTTAATGCAAGATAGCCCCTTCTACCAGTGAGTATTTGTTTAGTTAGTCCCACACAAAACAGGACTTTTTCAGAAAATCTCATTTAACCCCTTCTTCCACTTGCCCTTTCAATTGTCTTGTTATTGGATTAGTTATTGTGTTAGACAGTAAAGCATTATTATTTTTTGTTTTAAAATTCCAAATTATTTTGTATAGCAAAATTATTGGTCATGCTAATATTTTGGTATAATATATTTATTATAATTTTATTGACCTAGTTTTCTAGTGAGCCTTTGCGGCTCTTGTTTTATTTGAAACGATATCGTTTGAATAATTTCCCAAATCTTTAAGTCATCATTTGCCTTTGCTTTATTAATATAATAATCATATTTAAAACCTTAATACCTGCCACTTTTTATTGTAGAAGAACATTTTCATTGTTTTTTTTTAGTTTGTTATTTGTATTCTTGTTTTTACTTGTCATTTTACTTTTTGAAAGAAAATATCTAACATTTACTTAAGAACTAATTTCATGAAACGAATATAAATTAAGAGTATATGAAAAATTCCGCATGCTTATTTTATTTTGTGTAAAAACGATATATCTAATTTAATAGTTAGAATCAGTGTAAGGTTCACATTTTTAGTCCATGAATGTTATAAAGTTTATTTTATTAGTTGATCATTAATATTTATTTATTTTTCAAAAAAAAAAACACGATTAGTTAGCATAACGGGACAAATAGAAATGTGGGTAGTGTTCCTGAATTTGTAGTAATTATTGTGGCTTCAAACAAAATTAATGTGTGGGATGTTTTTTAATTAGCTATGAGCAACATCATTATCAAATACTATTAGATTGTCAAAAATAGTCGTGCCGATTGTTAAAGATTAAATTTAATTGTTTCTTGGTAATAATTAGCATAACACGTGACAAAATATTGAACCCAAATAATTCTTTTTGGGTAGTTTTTGCACAAAAATTTTCAATATATTAACCGATAACAAATGCCAAAAAATCTATAATCATGAATACGAAATGATATTTTTTTGTTAAACTCAGCAGATATTATTTGAGAATTAATACAATAGGAAAGAGGAACTACAAAATTTTTCTATACCTTTATTTATTATACGTGGGTAGTAGAAAAGTTTCCAGGGTTGACATGAAGATGGCGTTACTCGTCAAAAATATTCTGGTAATATAATTGCGCCCGCGTTGAAAAGTAACCTTGAAAATGTCAGCTATATTATAGCCTATTTATTGAAGAAAGAAACTAAACCCAAACATATTTACGCATAGTGCACATGATCGATACAGGACCGCACTAAGAACTGTCCTCTTTTTGGCGGGGTACAGCTAATATCGACAACTTCATCAGCTGTGTCCGTATCAGACATTTTATGGAAACAAAATACAATTATAAATAAATCGAATGCAACTAAATAAATGAAAAAAACACACAGCAGTGTATGAGTTACTGCCGCCAACCCTGTGTTTCTGTCGAACGGCGACCTGCCGAGCATTTGGGTTTTCATTGGTGATGTAAAGGCAATACACCTACCTAAATTAAAGTCGAGATGGATGGGGTTTACGGGGACTCAGCACCATCATTTGCAACCGTGAAATTTTGAGCTGCTGAATTTAAATGTAAGCGTACCAGCTTAGTTGACGATGAACGTTCGAGACGGCTTATAACACATCGGTCAATAAGTCCCCGGCCTGACAAATATAACACACTTTTTTGCAAATTTCGACTTTATTCATCAATATATTCTCCTTGAAGAGCAATAAAATTATTCCAACGCTTTTCTAACATTTCCGCGCCTTTTTTATAGAACGATTTCCCTTTGCTTTCAAAATATCCTTCAGTTTCGGCAATTAACCTCTTCATTGGAGCGAAAATTCTTTCCATCGAGCATTTTTTTGCGGTCTGAGAACAGGAAATAGTCGCAGGGAGCCAGATCAGGAGGATACGGTGGCCGAGGAAGTAAGTCGAAGTGCAATTCATGCAATTTAACGATTTGTGACACGGTACATTGTCCTGGTGAAACAGCACTTTTTTTGTTGTTCATTTGAAGACATTTTTGCTATCTCGTCCTTCAAACGCACTAATAACGATATGTAATATTTCGCTATTGATGGTTTTACCTTCTTCGAGATAATCGATGACCAATATCCCATGCCCATCCCAAAATACATAGGCCATAACCTGCCTGCCGATGGTTGTGTTTTTGGTCGCTTTGGACGGCTTTTACCGAGTGCTGTCCACTCAGCTGACTGCCGATTTGTCTCCGGAGTGTATTGATGGCTCCATATTTCATCCATTGTTACCATACCGCACGAAAAAATCCTTTCTATTTCGCCTAAACGGCCCCAAACACTGCTCAGAATCATCAATACGTTGTTCAAACCTCAAAAGACTTCAAAAAATTGCTCGCTGGAAAGAAATGTCGCTCCAATGAAAAGGTAATTGCCGAAACTGAAGAATATGTTAAAGGCCAAGAGAAATAGTTCTATAAAAAAATGTAGAAACGTTGAGAAAGCGTTGGAATGATTGTATTGCTCTTCAAGGAGAATATATTGATGAATAATGTCGAAATTTGCAAAAAAATGTTTTATTTATTAGACCGGGGACTTACTAGTTTTAGGGACTACTTTTACTTATGTTAATTTTCAACCCTCTCTTTCTTGTTGACTCTCTATAAACTGCTTTATTGTGTGTTCTAGTTCTCTTTTATTTCTTGCCAGTATTACTAGGTCGTTCGCATATGCTAAATATTAATGACTCTTACTTATTAACCACTTCTCTTCCACTTCAGTTCCACTTCTGTTAATACCACTTTTTCTTATTATTGGCTCTAAAACTCCACTTATTAATCTCCTTGCCTCAATTCTGTTTTAACTTCGAATTCTGGCGATGTACTACCGTTAATCCGGACTAACTTTATCGTGTCTTTTAGGACCATTCCTACCGGGTTTATTAGTTTTCTTGGGACCTGCAGACCGTATAGGTCATTTATTAGTTCTTATCTGCCTATTGAGTCATACAATCTCCTCAAAACCTATAAATAGGTTATGGATTTGAATTTCATACTCACCACACATTTTTAATACGTATGTTAAGGTAAATATTTGAGTAATCGTGAATATAGTCTTTCTGAAGCCACCTTGATATTAAACCAGTTTGAGCTTAATAAATTTTTCCAGTTTTATTTTTATTAACATTATATATTCTAAATTACTGTACTGTACAACTCCGTCAAAGTTAAAAATGTACTCGCGCCTGAATTTGTGAAATTACCAAACGATTACGACAAGGTTGTTCCTTAGCTCCTATGTTATTCAAATTATACCTGAACGACGTGTTAAGCCTATGGAGAGGAAAGTGTGGAAAATGGAACTTAGAATATATGACGACACGCTATCTTGTTTACTATTTTCATATGATCAAGTGATTTTTGGCGAGGATGTGAAAGTCTGCTACATGCTATGAAAGTTAACCGAATTATATTAAAAAAGGGGGACTTCAAATCAATTTGAAGAAAACTGAATACATGGTAGCTGGTGGATGTTGCCTGCCAAAGCTATAAATACGTTGGAACAATTATGTCCAAACAGAGTTGGAAAAGGCAGGGCAGCAATACGACAGCTACGTTTGTTAATCTTGAATAGAAATATGCCAAATAACATCAAACGAAAGCTATATAAGGCTATAGTGGAAATCATAGCACCATATGGAGCAGAGGTATGGCAAATGTCTGACCGATACACACAGAGGTTGAGGGCAATGCAAATAGACCTTTGGCGATGTAGCTGTGGTAAGACTTTTACGGATAAAGTCAGAAATGAAATAATAAGAAGTATGTAGAAGGTATGGCCGCATAAAATGATGGAGGTGGAAAGGTGGTCCTCAAAGGTATGGCACTGGACTCCGATACAGCGAATGAAAAGAGGAAGACCAAGATTGTCATGGGGAGTGTGAGTGAAAAAAACGACGGAAAGTAAAGCTCTCCATGAAGATGATTGACAAGATCGCCGAACCCTGCACGATGTTGCTAGTTATGTATCCGGCATAATAAATAAAAACAAATATTTATCATTGAAAATGGTTTTATTGTTTTTCAAATATTCAGCGCCATGATTAATACACTTTTGCATACGTTTGAACCAATTTTCATAGTATTTTTTCCATTCCGATTGAGGTATCTCCAAAACATACATTTTGAACGCATTGAGTTGTTCAGTTCGATGTTGAGAGCTCGCGTTGTCATGGTGAAGAATGATCCTGGGGCTCTGGTTGTTTTTTCTTATGTCTTCAACGACTTCTGGCAAACAAATGGTTGTGTAGTATTCGGAATTGACCGTTCTACGATTATCTAGTGACACTGTAGCCAAATGCCCATTTATCCCAAAAAACAGACGACCACTTGCTTCGAAGTGCTTCTTGCGCGAACAACTTTTATTGGGTTTGGTTCATTTTGAAAGACTTATAACGTCGACTGCTGTTTACTTTCGGGCTCATAGGCATAGTCCAAGATTCAACACCTGTATAGATGTTATACACGGTTTTTGACGCCCCACGATTGTATTTTTTGAGCATTTCTTTGCACCAATCCACACGAGCCTTTCTTGAACGATTGTCGAATTGTGCGAAATCCAACACTCACAAATCTTTTTCCCGTCTAAATGTCCATGTAAAATCTTGAGTATGCTTGTCATACTAATGCCTAGGGATGCCTCAATCTCACGGTATGTCACATGATGATCTTGTTTTATCAGTTCGCGCACAGTATCGATGTTTTCTAGCACAACAACCGATTTTGGACGATTTTCTTTAAATTCGTCGGTGAGCGAATGATGGCTACGGTCGAATTCACTAAATCAGTGATATACAGTGGTTTTAGATGGTACTTCATCGCTAAAAGTCGAAGTGAGTCGATCGATGCACTGTATTAAATCATTGCACGAAAATTCTCACTAGTTAATTCCATTTTTTGATTGAGATGAAATTTTCAAGTCACTAAACAACACAAATACCGTCCGTATGACAAAGCTTTACGATGTATATGTTAGATGGAGCCTAGCAACACCATTGTAGCCAATTCCGGCTAGATAAACAGGAATCCTACTACAAATGTATGACAGACTTAATTGACAAGGTCTACAAAAGCGTTCATCTATATCTATTTTTGCTATGGCTACATATAATTTCTTTAGTGAGAAAATCCCTCAGGGGGTCCTGGAGGTGCTCCTCCGGGACACGGGGTGTGACGTCCCCGAGGTCCCCAGTCACGTCGTGTGTATGTCCTGTTCTGTCTCCTTTCTGTCATAGCCCTTAAGCCAAACTGTTAGCCACCGTGGTGATGGCTGCATGGCACCTGAGGGAATCAAAAATTTGGACATACCGCCACTCGCTGCTCCTCTCCAGAGATCTGCCCTTCCTGTGGTCATTCTAGCCATAGCGAAGCTCCTTGCACTCTTCAACCTATATGTGTTAACTGTCAAGAATCTCACTCCCCCAGATATAAAGTTCGCCAGACATACCGCAGAGAATTTGAAATCCAAAAAATAAGGGTCACAGAAAAGCTTCCTTATCCTGATGCTAAAAGGAAATTCTACTCACTCCACCCAAGCCTCAACATTTCATACAGCATTCCAAGGTCCACTGTGTCGGTCTCCACGCAGTGCGACATTCCTTCCCTCACCAATCCCTTAACCCCTATCACAAGTTCTCAAACCCCTCCCTCTCTCCTCACACCCCCCTCACTTTCACGAAAACCAACACCCCCTGCACCTCTCTCACAACGATCCTCTCTTCATTATACACAATCTCTAAGTCACAATGACATCAGGAAACCAACCACTTCAACTACCCCACTTTCTCTACCCACTCCTAGATCATCAGGAGTTGAAAACTTTCCTCCATCGACCTTTCACTCTGCTCCCCAAATCTTTTCTCGGATCTACAGTGGAGCCCTATTGGGGATCTACACGGCAGCGATCACTATCCTCTCCTAATACATTTCCCTTCTCATCACAGTCAATCCCCACCTAAACTATTATACAATTTCCGCAAAGCGAACTGGGAGACATTCCATTCCTCTTTCCCTCTCCAAATAATAGTGTCCGGAGACCCTGATCACAACATTTCTGTCCTGCTACAGAACATCAAGACGGCTGCCGAAAAATCTGTTCCCCACTCAGAACACAATCGCCATCGTCCCCCCGTACCATGGTGGAACTCACAGATTGCTAGAGCCATAAGGCACAGAAAGAGCTTCCTCAATAGGTTCAAACATCATCCTTCTCCAGAGAACTTTATCGAATTCAAACGAGCTAGGGCTGCTGCCAAAAGAACAATTCTAGCGGCGAAACGAGCTTCCTGGTCTTCGTTCGTTAGCTCCATCGGTCCTCAACAATGAACTACCATATTCTGGAAAAAGATCAAGGTCTTCAAAGGAAGACCAACCAGTCACATCCAGGGCTTACTGCACAATGGAACCTGGATCACTTCTGACATAGACCAAGCTGAGTGTTTTTCCGACCACTTCACTTCAGTCTTCAACAACTCAGGCCACTCCCCAGAATTCATCAGATATAAAGAACAAAATGAGTTCCCTCTCAACTTCAGCGAACCCCAACCCTCTCACTACAACCTTCCCTTCACTCTAAAAGAGCTACAATGGGCTTTGTCCAAATGTAGACCAAGTGCTCCAGGCCCCGATCTAATACCCATTCCTCTAATCCGACAACTACCTCCCTCATCTATCCAATTTCTCCTGGAAATATATAATGACATCTGGATCACCGGATCTTTCCCATCTTCATGGCGAAACTCCATCCTGATACCTATCTATAAACCTGGCAAACCCCGTACTCTTACCTCAAGCTACCGCCCAATATCTCTGACCGACCACTTGTGCAAAATCCTCGAACGAATGGTGCTCAGACGGCTATCCTGGCTCTTGGAGAAAAACTCTCCTCTTGACAAACATCAACTAGGATTTCGCCCGCATAGATCTACTCTAGACCACCTAGTTGCTTTCGACCAGAATATCAAGGAAGCATTTATACGAGGTTACCACCTCATAGCCGCCTTTTTGGACATGAAGTCTGCTTTTGATACTGTATGTAGATACCAAATCATCAAGTCTCTGCACCTTTGGGGTTATCGAGCTCATTAATAAAATTCATTCACAACTTCTTGACCAACCGCCTCTTCTCTGTCAGAATCAGAGGTCACATGTCCTCTTATCATCCACAAGAGAATGGGGTACCGCAGGGATCCGTCCTTAGCCCTACCCTATTCAATATAGCAGTTAATAGCATCTCTGAAATCTTCGAAGGTAAAGTGCAGTTTCGCCTCTATGCGGACGACGTTCTGTTTTATTATTCCTCCCACAGCCCGCGCGTCTGCGAGAGAAGAATCCAGAGTGTCCTCGGTGAGCTCTCTACTTGGTCCACCCGCTCCGGTTTTAACTTCTCCCGTGAAAAATCCAACATCGTACATTTCTGTAGAAAAAATTCTTGCTCTAGACTCCAATCCTTCACATTCCTAGATCGGGATATCCTAACTCAATCCACCGGTAGATTCTTGGGCCTAACATTTGACTACCGCCTAACCTGGAAGGCTCATCTCATTGATCTAAAATCTAGATGCATTAGATCTTTAAGCTTAATAAAGTTCCTCGCTCACTCCACTTGGGGAGCTGACTATCGCTCACTTCGCTCAATTTATCTAACTGCCATCCGGCCAAAGATAGACTATGGCAGCATAGTATACCGCTCTGCTCCAACCTCCTACCTCAACTTGATCGATCCCATCCAGAACACAGCCATCAGACTGTCCTTGGGTCTCTTTCGAACCACTCCTATCCCCAGCGTGCTTTGTGAGGCTGAGATAGAACCACTAACACTCCGACGTCTTCAATTGCTTATAAACTATTCTTACAGCCTCTCATCCAGACCATTTCTCCCTCGCGCTTCCTCATTCTTCATTCCTCGACCTATCCCGCCACATCTTATCAGAACATGGTCCTCTTGAGTGCGTGGGCCAGATTTTTCATCAATCCAGGAATAAATACAATCTCCCTTATCAGGACTGCTATCCAATTACCCCTCCTAATCATCCCCCATGGGCCCTACATTCTGTGCCTTTTAACTTCTCCCTGCTCCGCTTCGAGAAATCATCCACCCCTGCTCTCTCCTTTCAGCACCACTTCTATATCATCCTTGACTCGATTCCTCAAACCAATATCATTTTCACTGATGGATCCAAATCTGCAACTGGATGCGTAGGATCCAAATCTGCGTAGGATCTGCATTCGTACTCTTTTCCTTAGGGAATCCTCTCCTTCCCCAAACCTTCCGCTATCACCTAAGCCCTCAATCTAGCTCTTACACGGCTGAGACCCTAGCCATTGAAAAATCTCTCCAATTCATACTCTCCCAACCACCATCCAAATGGGCATTATGTTCGGACTCCACCAATACTCTTAGAGCTCTGGAAAAAGGATTAGATAATCATCCTCTCATATCCCGCTGTCTGGACCTCATTGAGGATATCCTTGCCATCGGATCCACCGTTCAGTTTCTCTGGATCCTTAGCCACTGCGGTATAGTCGGAAACGCGATGGCAGACTCTGAGGCTAAAATAGCCGCCACAGATGGATCACCATGTCTCACTCTAATTTCAACCGACCTACCTTCCTTCGTCAAATCCCTTGTTAGAGGACAGTTACAGAATCACTGGAGCCTATTACAAGGACACAATAAGCTCAGAGAAGTTAAAACCACCTACTTCCTCAACAATTTTCCAAACTTCCCCTGTAAAAGAATCTCCACCATCTGGTTCAGGATAAGATCGGGACATTGCGCTCTCACTCACAAGCACCTCTTGAGGAACGACCCTCCTCCTACCTGCTCCTCTTGCGGTGAACCTCTGACCGTCCGCCATTTTCTTATAGAATGTCGCGCCACATCAAACGTCAGGACCAGACTTTCCCTCCCCAGTGACCTCGGCTCCCTGGATGCTCTCCTCCTCTATCTAAGAGAAATATCCATCTTTGATCACATTTAGTCGCCGCTATCGCTCCACCTCTCCCACATCTCTCATCATCCATCCTCTCCATTCCTTAATCTCCATTACGCGTTCACCCCACCACCATCCGAAAACATTCCCCTTTTCTTCAACACTCGCCCTTCTTTATCAAACCCAGAACCCCAAATCTCTAATGTAATCGAACATCCGTCGTAGTCATTCAAAAGGTCTCAATTAAAGGACACACTGTGGTCGCTAAATGGTCTCTGTCACCGATGCGACCTTCATCCTAATATAACTAACTAACTAACTTTAGTGAGAAAAACATTTTTCAAATAGAATTAATGTTAGAATTAGAAATATCTTAGTGTTAGAATATTTTTATATGATTTAATATATGGTCGTTTTCAAGGAGCGATAATGAGAAGTTATCGCATTTTATCACTATACATTAATAAAATTGCGACTGCTGATCACACAAGGCGTGAGAAACTATATGATATTTAACTAAGTCGCTATAAACTTGAAAATCAAAAATAGACTTGGCAAAAATACTACTGAGGTATAACGTTTCGAATTAAACTAGTGTTCCGTTTGACTTGTTACACGAATGATTTCTGAATAATTCCGTTTGAATTTATAGTGTTTTAGTTGTTATTGAAATAATTTAGTCAATGATAAAGATGTAATTGCAATTTACGTAAGTAAAGAATGACATCAAGCCAAATATGGTCCAGTACCGAAGCTATTCTCTTAAAAATATTGTTTATTGATCTTATATAGGGTGTTTTCAAAGTTGAGTAATTTATTTTAACAGGTTTTACAAGTCGTAAAAATAAGCAATTTTACTAAAAATCATGTATATAATAAAAGTTACAAAATTTGAAAACAGACCTGACTTTTTTATATTCTCGACCACTGCGTTGTACAACTCACAAAGAGAAGTCAATTTAGCAAAAATCATTTATATAAAAGTTGCAGAATATCAAAAGCAAAAATGTTCCAAAAATTGTTCAAAATTGTCGCCATTTGTTCGGTTAGTACAAAATCTTGCGCTACCCATGCGTCACTTTTCCATGTGCTGTAACAGTTCTTCCAGAGTATTTACTTCTCGATCGTGATAAACTAGACTATACGTGACGAAACCGAGAAAAAAATTGCAGGGTGTTAAATCCGTTAGGAAATTCATTATTTAAATGTTCGAGAACTTCTCGTCTAAAAAGTGTGTCCAATATTTAAAAGAACATCTTGTAATAATTGTGGCAGATTGATTTGAAGAAATAATTCTTAATAATCTTAAATTATCTTAAATAAATCATAATAATCTTAAATAAATCTTAATAATTTTCACCTGTCAGTCGACCTGGCAGACTAATTTCTCAGTGATTCTTTCACTAATTTCTCAGAACTTCTATATATTATTATTAAGTGCGTATAGACCCGATTGGATCACCCAAAGCATTCTGACTCGTTTTCGAGTGTTCTTTCCACTATGTTCCCGATCTTTTCGAAACTTCACTCGCTGATGCAACGTTCCACATGTGTATTTTGTGTCTGTACGTTCTTCTATCCTCAATCTCTGTCGGACCCATTTGTGTCTTTCCCAGATCAGCTCTGACTTGTGCGATCCATGGTACTGTTGACTTGACTCCTTGTATGTACGTAAGAATTCTGTTGGTGGAGTCTTGTCGGTGGGAGTCTGCTGATGTCCATAAAATTTCAGCCTTCTTTTTCTTATGTGCGCCGCTACGTTGGACATTCTCTCTGTGGTCTTTCTAGAATGTAGTCTGTATACTTCCTCTGCCAGTTTTGGGCCGAGAATTTTTCTCATAATTTTGCGTTCTTCTTTTAGTATGTTTTCTATGCCGCTTTTTGTATGGAGTGTAAGTGTTTCGCTTGCGTATAGTACCTCTGGTTTGATTACTGTGTTGTAGTGTCTTATTTTTGCGCGTGTGGATAGGCATTTCTTATTGTAAATATTGCGTGTCTTGCCGTATGCCCTCCTCATCTTCTGCAATCGAGTATTCTGTGCTATCTTCTCTCCTTCTGTGGGTTCGAGGACCTCGCCCAGGTATTTGAAGTGAGTGATCCTATTTATTTTGCCGTATTTGGTGTTCAAATTTTGAACATTTAATTTTGAGCAGAAGAATTCGGTTTTTTGAAAGGATATTTGTAGGCCAACTTTCTCTGTATATTCCTTGAGGACTTCGATCTGTTTGGTTGCCCCCTTTTTTCATTGTCTGCGAGTATGGCTAGGTCGTCTGCGAAAGCTAGGCATGATATTTCTATGTTGTTTTTGGTTCGTCCGAGTCGTATTGGTTTCCAGTGTTCTTGATTTTTTAGTTCCTTTTCCCATCCCCTTATGACTTTGTCCAGGACCAGGTTGAAGAGGAGTAGGGATAACCCATCTCCTTGGCGTACTGCAGATGCATGGGACGTTCCTGATAACTGAGAAGATTTTGTAAGTGACTTGTAGTAAGGAGATTCCTCTGTAGTTGTTCACATCTATTCAGTCTCCTTTCTTGTGCAGCGGGTGTATAAGAGCACATTTCCATTCATCTGGTAATTTTTCTGTTTGCCAGATATAATTTGCTCGAGTTTCCGCTCGAGTTTCCGCAGTGAGTTTCGTTCGAGGTTTTTCAATAGTTCCGCGGTGATACCATCTTCACCGGATGTCCTGTTATTCTTCAGTTTTTGTATGTGCCTGTGAATCTCTTCCTGTGTTGGTGGTGGTGATTCTGAATGGGTATAGATACAATTTTCCTTGGGGAATCTTGTGTCGCGTTCGGGGCAATTGAGGAGATCAGAGAAATAGTGTGCCAGCTCCTGATAATTCTCCTGATTGTTTAGCGCTAATCTCCCATTCCGCTTTCTAAAGCAAAGATTTTGTGGTGTGCACCCACGGATTTCTCTTGCGAAAGTCCTATAAAAATCTCTCGTGTTATAATTGCGGAAATTCTCCTCTATAGAGTCTAGTTGTTCCTTCATGTACTTCCTCTTAGTTTGTCTAATAACTTTGGCGGTCTGTTTTCTAGTTTCGTTAAAAAGCTGTTGGTTTTCTGGGGATTTTTTCTGTAATACTCCTGAAATGCTCGTTTGCGAGATATATATATATATATATATATATATATATATATATATATATATATATATATATATATATATATATATATATATATAGATATAAAGGAGAAATACCACTGATTCACTGACTCATCACGAAATCTCCGAAACTATAAGACCTACAGACTTGAAATTTGACAGGCATGTTTCTTTTGCTACGTAGAGATAAGATAAGAACGGGTTTTGCGAAAGTCAACTCTGAAGGGGGGTTGCGGGGGTGTTAAATGCAAAAAAAATCCTATATATATATATATATATATATAAATACAAAAAAATCCTGTTTTTAATTATAACTCCTACAGACTTCAAACTTGGCAAGGATGTTCCTTATAATATATAAACATCTACTAAAAATGTAATTTTCAAAAATCTATTCACAAAGGGGTGAATTGAAGGGAGATATGGTGTTGTATAGCATTAAAACCTCTCATTTTTTGACCATGTGTCCAATAGGCTTGAAACTTGGCAAAACTATTCTTTATACTTCACAGACAATCACTAACGGGTTATACGAAAATCCGCTCCAAAGAGGGGTTGCCGGCCGCGGTCGTCTGGTGGGTTAGTCGCCTGCCTGGCAATCCAAATGGAATCCTGGTTCGATTCCAGCGCTCGGATGGGTGTTTTTTTTTAATCTTTCTGTCCGTCTTACTTCCTACCTTACACACACACTTAAATACACTCACATATATACACACACGCCCACACATATCCACACCTAAATGTCTGTGATTGTTTCTAGGCAAGAGTGTAAAATCCGACAACAAATTACCCCTCAGTCACGCCTGCTTAAGGCTGGGTAAGGACGGATGCCTTCTGAGAAGTGTTCTACGTTGGTGACTCGCCAGTCGGGAGACTTCCCTATACACTTATGGATAGGCACATAACTAAGGGTTTATAACCTGAGGGGGTGCTGGCCTGGGTTTGTCGATAGCTGATGACCGTGGTTCGGAACACACGTTAAGCTGTAGGTACAGTCGCTAAATAGCCTAGTTGCTGATACGCCTCTATCCCTAATACTTTTAAACCTTTAAAGAGGAGTTGCGAGGGCGTAAAATGTATAAATAAACCCGTTTTTTTAACTGTCAGTCCTACAGACTTGAAAATTGGCAGAAATATTCCGCTTCCACCAGGGGTAGCAGGGCGTAAAATGTATAAATAAACCCGCTTTCTAACTGTAAGTTCTACAGACTTGAAACTTGACAGGAATTCTCCTTATACTTCATGAAAATTAATCAAGAACTGTTTATGAAAAATAAATTTCTAATGGTGTAGAAAGAGAGATAAAAGAATTAGTTCACATATGGTCATTTATATTAATATTAAGAAAATGAATATATGCAAAAATTTTCCTTATACTCTACATACATTCAGTAAAGACGGGTTATATGAAAATCCGCTTCCAAGAGGGGTAGCAGGGCATAAATGTACGAATAAATCCGCTTTCTGACTGTAAGTTCTACATACTTGAAACTTGACAGGAATTCTCCTTATACTTCATGAAAATTGATCAAGAACTGTTTATAAAAAAAAAATACCAAATGGGGTAGAAAGAGAGATAAAATAATTAGTTCACATATGATAATTTATATTAATATTAAGAAAATGAAGAAAACTCTGACCGCCATGTTTAATGTTTAATTGTATTAGCCGGTTAAATTTGAATCATTCCTTTAGCCTTTAATGAAGTTATTTGTGCAGATTATTATGTGAAAAATCAAAATTTAATAAAAATTGGATACTCGAACTATGTGACAATTACTTTAAATTTAGCTGTCAAAATAATGTTTTCATGTCAATAATTATTTTGGGAAGAATGAAAATGTAATAAAATTTGTATGCTCGACATATGTGATAATTAATTTAAATTCAGCTGTCAAACTAATTTTTTCAACGTCATCCTATCTTTAATAATACGATTGTAAAATTATACTTGTCGGTACTATATTCAATTAAGGCACTATTTATTGATATATTTGGGGTTAAATTATTGTTTTCAATTATTTTTTTCATATTTGAAGTTTTGGTGACTTTTTATTTGATTTTTGTTAATACATAATACGCAACCTTTTTATTCTGAATATTTTTTTTATCATCGATTACAGTAAATTCTTATCCGAGAATATCGTTTGTGTCTTCTAGACAGAAAATAGTCTCCATTAAAAACCACACTGCACGCGAGGGGAGAGTGAGCATGCTACAAGTCCTTCGTTTTGAGTTATTTTGTTGAATTACATTTTTTTTATAGTCGTAAGTGATATTTCTATCCTAGAACAGTGCTTGCAAATGTCTGGAGAAAATATTTCTGTTGATGGATTATTTATTCCTTTAAAAACTAAAGTAAAGTTTTGGGGTTAGACGCGCATCAGCAACTGAGAAGGCTATTTAGTGACTGGACCTGCAGCTTAACGTGGGTTCCGAACCACGATCATCAGCTACCGAAAACCCCGGTCAGCACCCCCCTCGGGCTATCAACCCTTGGTTTTGTGCTTAACCGAAAGTATCTCGAGAAGCCTACCGACTGGCGAGTGACCAACGTAGAAAACCTCTCAGAAGGCATCCGGCCTTACCGAGCCTCGAACTGGCGTGACTGAGGGGGTGATTCCTTGTCAGATTTTACACTCTTACCTAGTAACATTCACAAGAATTTTAGAAAAACTTTTTTGCCTAGTACGGGATTCGAACCCGGTCCACATTAATTGCCGTAACGTAAGGCTAACGCCTTAGACACCACAGCTAACGTGGCTTCCCTTTTAAAAACTGTAAAGATTCACCTAGAGGTTGCAACCGACTTATGGGTGGAGTAACTGTTGGTTTGGCTGGTGACTTACCTGCACAGATCTTACCTGCTGTATCACGAGGAACACGTGCAGATGAAGTCAAGGTTTGCCTTAAGTCATCAAGTTTATGGTCTCATGTTAAAGTCCTATGTTTGTGAATTAAGGTGCGTGTTCATCTTCAACGTGACTTAACAGCAAAAGAGTTTGATATAGGTGATTTAAAGATTTCATAAGAAGAAGGTAAAGTAAATATTCCGAGTAGTCAATGTGACATCGTAGGAGATTTCATAACACTAACTGACAAAATATATCCAAACATCGATCAAGCTGTAGTAAATTGCACTTCATGGTTGACCAAGCCAATAGCTTTAACCACTTTCTATTGGTAAAGCTGCCGACTGAACATGTGAAGTATGAATCTGTGGACAAGGTAATGGAGGTGGAAGATGCTGTCCATTATCCGTTTAAGTTTTTGCAGACACTTGATCCGACAGGAATACAACCTCATGTTCTTTACCTCAAGATCGAAACACTACTAATGCTATTGTACAATTTAAATCCTCCAAAACTGTGCCTTGTACCAGACTTCAGGTGAAAGCTCTGCAAAAAAACGTAACAGAAGTCATGATTTTCTTTGGAAAATATGAGGGAGAAAACATATTAATTCCAAAAATTCCTCTAATTCCATCCGACTACTACTTTGAATTCAAACGGCTGCAATTTTCTCTTAGTTTGCTTTACCATGATTATCAATAAAGCACAAGAGTAGAATTTGAAAGTGACTGGTGTTGATTTAAGAAATGACTGGTTTTCTCATGGTCATTTTATGTGCATGCTCAAGAGTCAGTTCTCCTGATAACCTGGCCATTCTTCAGCCAGATAAAAAAACCAACAATGTCGTTTATAGAGAAGTTTTTAGTATTGCCGGTCGCGTTGGTGCGGACGGTAAGAGCAGTGGCCTGTCGCTACTGTGCCGAAACCGCACTGGAGCGGTAGTTGGTTCGATTCCAGCGCTTGGATGGTTGTTTTTCTTTCTTTCTTCTGTCTGTTTACTTTCTAAATGTTTGTGATTGTTTCTAGGCAAGAGTGTAAAATCCGACTACGAATTACCCCTCAGTCACGCCAGTTAAAGGCTGGGTAAGGCCGGATGCCTTCTGAGAAGTGTTCTACGTTGGTCACTCGCCAGTCGGTAGGTTTCCTGATAGATTTATAGGTAGGCACATAACCAAGGGTTTATAGCCCGAGGGGGGTACTGTCCTAGGTTTGTCGGAAGCTGATGACCGTGGTTCGGAACCCACGTTAAGCTGTAGGTCCAGTCGCTAAATAGCCTAGTTGCTGATGCGCCTCTAACCCTAACACACTTTACTTTTTTTTAGTATTTGATTTTACAGTTTTAATCGTTTCAATAAATATTGTTAGCAATAAAGGCAACTGAACCAGCAAATAAACAAAAACTCAGTTATATTTATACACTTTATATTAGAGACTAAAATGAATGTTATTTACACTTTCAACCAGTCTTAAATTATTTTATATTGTGGTCATGTTTGATTGCATGTTGGGCAACCCAAGATTTTTCATTTCTCCCATACTTAATGTGGGAAATGTGTTCTTTATATCTCGTTAATATGGATCTTTTTGTTTGCGCCTTATGCCTTCGATCACAATCTTGACAACCAATTTCGTAAATTTCCGACTTTTCTTGTTGATCTTATCCTTTAGATTACTCAGGACTTCTCTTAATTTATTATATATTTATACACAACCTTAATGTCCACTTTTTTCAAAATGTTGTCTAGCCATTGTGTTAATTGAGCATCAAATTGGACCTACCCCATTATATAAAATACACCCCCCCATACTTTGATGTTACCACTACCAGGCTTAACTATATCCAAAGTGTTATGTGGATTCATTTATTCATTAATAAGTCTTCTCCCATACAGTTTGCTATCGGAACCAAATAAATTAATTTTGGTTTCATAGCCAAAAAAAAAATGCTTTTCCAGTTACGTTGAAAGTCTTCTTTCGTTTTGCAAATTTTAACAGCTGCTTTATATTCTGTTTAGTTAAAAACGGAACTTTCCTGGCTACTCTACCATATAAGTTTTTCTGTTGCAAACATCGTGTTATGGTTCTGGTGAGGATACTTAGGTCATTTTTTTTATAACTACAGATGTAAAATGATCGTTAAAAGCCTCGTATTGCTTGTCTTTTTACATTACACATGCTAACCGTTTGTGTGTCTAACCAGGGTTGTGTCTTCTTAATTGCAAAATTAGACACCTTTCTCCAGCAGTATCGTGTAAAGCACGGTCCATGCCTACTTTAATATAGTAGGAAACGGACCAACTTTAGCTGTATCAATACAATAAATACATATTTTATCAAAATTGGTATGCGATAACGTGTGTAAAATTTGTACTTTATTTTTGTATTTTATTTGTACTCCTATTTTTTTACCATTGAAGTAGGATCCATTAAGGAAAAATAAATTCTTTAAGAAGATAAACAGCGATAAAATGTACTGATTGTGTTGTAAACAAAATATTTAAAGTTCAGTGCATATTAGTATATTATATTATTTATTATCACAAATAAATTAGAAAAGAAAACTCGGTTCTTAAAAGTTTTTTCTACCACTCTTATTTTATTAGCTACACTCTGTATATTCACTTAAAACAAAACAATTCGAAAAATGTAGTACAATATACGTCATCAACCAATTTCAATAATTCCGGTTTTTAGATTTTCTAGTTTTAGAATTGTTATTATAACAAGAATTTGTATGAAAAATGTTTATATCTCATTGTTTAATTTTTGATACGCGTAGCTTATAACTATACACACTCCCATTCGAACTCACTCAATGTTTGATTGCCTTTGCATAATTTGTTTTCACGACAATATAAACATATATTTTTTAAAACTCGAAATGTGCTTGATGTTTGAAACTATAGAGAACCATCATCAGAATCCCACCACTACCTACTAGTAACAAAAAAATAAATTATAGTTTAAAAAAAATTAAAAAACACGCTTTAATGGTAAACCGAACTAAAAAGTAAAAAATAATTTTTCGTATACGAATAAAGTGATAAACGAGTGTCATTAATAAACGAGTGTCATTATGAAAAAAGCGTGGGGTGCTGGATAGTGTTGTAAAAATTCGGATTCTTTTGATATTCGAATTATACGTATTCGGAACCAAGAGATATTCGTATTCATTATCCGGATACGTATCCATATGTTAAATCCTAAATAAATAAGCTAGGCAACCGTAAAAAAATGCGTATCCATATGTTCCGTTGGTGACTGTGGCGTTACGGATTCGGATTCGTTACATACAGTATCTTACCACACCATAGGCGTATTCTGTAACCAATATGAAAAATAAAATATCTATAGTCTCTGAATTATTGAAAAGTATATACATTCTATAAAAATAACAATTTTTATTAAAAAAAATATACAAAATATAGTTAAAAGATAAGAAATATAAACTAAAGGTACCATTTAGTTAAATAGCAAAAACAGTTAAATAAAATATTTTTAGGTTATAACACTTAAATAAAAAATAAAATCTTCCTTTTGGGTTTGATAAGAATAACAAAAATAAAATAAATATACCACTTTTTGGTTGAATAGTAAAACAATATACAATTAAGTGACATAAGTAGAACGAATAACGAACGAATAAATAATTGACGCCTGTGCTTTGTAATTTGGCTTGATGAAGTCGAAACTCCGGAAGTGGTCAATCGGGAAAGCATATCATCACTGACTGATGAATTACTAGCAGCTGGTAATATTTCAACTTCATTTGCAAGTGTGGAAACATCTGATTCAATGGTGTGACACTAAGGTGTATTCTGGTTTAGTGTTTCCTGAATCTGATTAGCGTTTTCCGAGACATGTTCTTTTCTCAAATGCTCGGTATACTGGATTGCATGTTTTCTTGTGTGATTGAGTTTTAAATGTGAGTTTTAAATTACCTGTGCTGGTTACTTTAATTTATTGCTACATATTTTACATACAGCAAAAAGTTTATCTGGCGGTTTTTTAAAAAATGACCAAACAATCGATTTTTGTGTAGGAGCTATACTAAAATTATTAGATAAACTCAATTTTACTCTTTACATTACGCTACTGACATAAGACTTACACTAAAATAATTAAACCGAACTGATACGAGTACCGACAGGAGGATACAATGATAAAAATGACAACACCCTACACAACCTAAACCACAAACAAAGACAAAACATCGTCGGCCGCATAGATGATAAATAAAAAAGAGAATCATAGAATAATTCTCACTGGTGGCGGTTCTGCGTTCGGTTTCGGTGTCGTGGTTCCGATCCGTATTCGAATTTAAAGATTGATTCCGGAATGTACGAATCCTTTTAATATTCGGATTCACGGATATTTTGGATACGTATTCTCACATTACTAGTGCTGGATGTGAGTTGTTATAAATATTCCATTAGTACCATTTCTGTAAGTAGAATTAGTATGAATATACTAACTGGTACTAAGCACCCCTTGCTTTTTTACAATGACACATTAATTTTCTCGTTCATCGCGTTATTCTTTAGCTCGATTTACCATTAAAGCGTGTTTTTTGGTTTTTTTAAACTATAATTTATTTTTCATTTGTTAGTTGGATCTGCTCTAAAAGTATGTTTTTTAAGTTTTTTAAACTATTATTTATTTTTCGTCACTACCTACCCGTGACGGGAGTTGGGCGCCTACTGCCTTCCTTGGGAGTTGTAATCGTGTCTCAGACTCCCTTTCTAAAAACAAATCCTTGTTCCTGACAATCCTCTTCAGGATAATGGGACGAATTATTATGTTAGTGTATTGTCATCGGTCCTTGATAAATGTGCAAAGTTTCAATTTAATCTGACCTTTTGAAGTGTGTGAAAAGGACGTTCAAAGATTCCGTTACATAGATAGATACAGGTGAAACTAATAAAAGCGTGTTAAAAAATGCGACGAAGTATCTGTGTCGCCAACAAAAAACTATGTACCATACAAAAAAATGCGAAAGTGAAAGATTAACAACAGATAAAAGTACTAGGAAGAAGTACCAACGTACAATGAAGCAGGTATTAGAGAAAGCACATTCTTATAAAGTGGTAGTATTGCTGAACATTACGCAAACATGAATTGTCCGTTACATAAAAATCAATCAAAGAATAGAAAACGGTTTAATCTTATGGAAAAGTAATGGCTATGGTTTTCTCGTGGTGCACTGCTCATAGACTAGTAGGTCTGAGCCTTCATCAGGAAGTGTTATACTTCACTAATGGGCCAATCGAAGTGCGCTCTTCAGGCTAAACGTTCTCTTTTGGTCAAGAAACAAGTGTTTTTCGACAAGCTAATGCGCCTAAAAAAATTAATTCGTGTGTTGATTAAGCGTTGCTTTTTGATGAAGAAAAATACCATTGAAGCAAAACAATGCCTTGGTAAACATTACCCGGACTTTGCTCCAGGAAAATCAGCCATAATTATGTATGCTGAATTCAAACGTGATCGTACAATCAATCACCGATGATGCATAACGACCTGGCCGTCCAAATGAGGTGATTAACCATAAAGTAACGCTGCAGGAGATCGCTGATATCATGAAGATATCGAAAGGAAGTATTTACACCGTTTTGCATGAACATTTGGGAATGCGTAAATTGCTATCGAAATGGGTACCTCGTTTGCTCACAACGGACCAGAAACAACAACGTATTGATGATTCTGAACCATGTTTGGAGCTGTTTAAGCGACATAAAAAGGATTGTTTTCATGCGATATGTGACTATGGATGAAATATGGATCCATCACTACACTTATGGCTTCTGTATTTTGGGATACCCATGAGATATTGTTTATAGATTATCTCGAGAAAGGTAAAGCCATCAATAGCGAATAATACATAGCATTATTGGTGCGTTTGAAGGACGAGATCGCAAAAAAACCTCCAAATGAACAAAAAAGGGCTGTTTCATCAAGGCAATTGCACTTCGAATTGCTTCCTCATCCACCGTATTCTCCAGATCTGGAATCTTTCCTCGCTGGAAAGAAATTTCACTCCAATGAAGAGGTAATTGCCGAAACTGAAGAATATTTTGAAGGCAAAGAAAAACTGTACTATAAAAAAGGTGTAGAAATCTTAAAAAAACGTTAGAATGATTGTATTGCTCTTCAAGGAGAATATATTGATGAATAAAGTCGAAATTTGCAAAAAAATTGTGTTTTATTTGTCAGACCGGTTTTATTTCCGGTATATATTCCGGTATACCGCCCATACACATTTTGCAGTTTAAACATTTTTAAAGAATGTGTATTTTTAAAGTAATGTTAATTGAACTGTTGGTTCGTTCCCTAGGCCAACTATAGAATTTCTAAACTGTCAAATATGTACCACTAGGTTAAATATATAAAAAAAACTATTTATTGGAAGACCTGTGATTCTTTTAAGCAAGTTTAAATCATGGATTATTAATTTGTTTTTAATTATTCCATTCATCGTCCGTGATTATTTGAAGTAAAAGTTGTTTAATATAGCAAACTGCAAAAACAGAATCAGCCTTTGTTGTTTCGTATCGGTAACCCAACTTGAGACTGGTTTTTCAAGATTTACTAGCTGATAATTTACGAGACCACTATTATTAACTATATTTATATTGTGTTCTTAATTACTATTTACACACAAAGAATGACCCATACATTATTTTAGTCTTAACCATGGTTTCACCTCTGCATTTGTATCCACTATCGTTGATTTAATATACATATATACACAACAATTTCAATCACCTATAATTTATTTGATAGTGTTCTACTATCTATCCCACAATTAATTGTGGTATAATTGACTATCTCATCCTGGTTGACAACTGTGTCAACTGATTTGAAGGAAAACTACTGTCCCGGAATTAAATGTTTTCCAAGAAATAGGTAGAATCAATTCCCGTCTCAGAAATTAATGAGCGTAATGGATCTGCTGGTGGGACTAATTGTAGTTACTGATCTGTTCACACCATAATCGATTTCCAGATGGAATGCCGATTGTTCCAGGTTCACGGGAGCACTACGTCGGCGCAATCGCTCATGTTCATTGTGTCCTACTCGCTGTTGTTGTATTTGATGTGTACGAACTCGTTGCATTCTAAATCCACTTGTCGTTCATTTTCAGTTATTTTCGAACGCGATTCAATATGACTATTATCATTATCTGTCACTTGCTGGTCATCAGTGCGGTTTGCACTTGAGGTAGCTCGTTGCACGTTTGACTGACTTCGACGACCTGTGTCAGTTCGTCTTCTCCTCGGCATTGTAATGAACTCTATAAAACGACACGGAATTGTTTTCACAGTCACTCAAATCTGTCAATTGAGATCTCTCAAGGAGAATTTTAAAATATTGAAAACCTCAAACTAATTTCTCGAGTCACGCTAAAATTTTTGGATATGTCTAAAGGCAAAGACAATAGACGATTTGTCCGCCACGAACGCCATATATTAAAAATAATCCGTGTGGTGATTCCCATACTAATTACCAATTTGAAAAACAAAATATTCATCATCATCATTAGCCCTTGTCGATCCACTGCAGGATGAAGGCCTCTTCAGTATGTTTCCATTCCTCTCTATGCTACCCCGAAGTTTTCGAATTGATTGCGAAGTGAGTGTCCAGGTTTCACGTCCGTATGTCATAACGGGTAGAACGCACTGATCGAAGACTTTTCTTTTCAGGCAAAGTGGGAGCCTGCTCTTAAACACAATGTTGAGCCTGCCAAATGCCCGCCAGCCACATTTAACACGCCGGTTCACCTCCCGGACGGTATTCCCCTCCATTTAAATCCTCAAGCTGTCCACAATCTCCAAATCCCTTCCTAAAACTGAAATTCTTCTGTCCTGAGCGAAGTTATTGAACATAACCTGACTCTTTTTCAGGTTTATTTTCAAGTCAAATGGTTCGCCAGCCTTTTGCAGTTCTTGAATGCGTTTTTGCAGCTCCTCTGGGTCTTGTAAAATGAGAACGATATCATCTGCAAATCTAAGATGGTTTAAGTTTACACCATTGATCGTTACACCATCCTGTTCTCAATCCAGTTTACGGAATACTTCTTCAAGGCCAGCCGAGAAAAGAACTGGCGATATTGCGTCACCCTGCCGCAACCATCGTTCTACATTAATTCCCTTCAAGATCATCAAGGCGAATTGTGGCTGCAGCCCCATCATATATCGATCTTAATAGGTTTACATATGCTTTATCTACCCCTCTGCTAAGCAGTGCATCTATTATTGCATGCTTTGAGATGGAGTCAAATGCTTTTTCTCAGTCGATAAAAGCCAAGTACAATGGCATGGTGTATTCGTTGTGCCTTTCTATGGTCTGCTGTATAACCTGGATATGATCCATTGTACTGAATCCACTTCCGAATCCTGCTTGTTCTCTTAGTTATGCGTCATTCAGTTTTTTAAATATTTTTTTAGAAATTATCTTAGTTAAAACTTTGTACATTACTGATAGGAGGCTTATTGAACGGTAGTTCTTTAATTCTTCCTGTGCTCCCTTTTTATGTAAAAGGATCACTTCTGCATTTTTCCATAAGTCAGGCACTTTTTGTTCTTTGAGGCATTTTGAGTATAATTGCCAGTGTTCCGACCACCAGCTATTAGCATTTTTGTCTTTGATTGGTTCTGATCTTCATATAACTGGGAATAAAATTTTCTGGCAACCTCTAACATTTTCGTACGCGCCCTGCATACTGTGCCATTCGCACGCCTTAAGGCATACATTTGCGTTCTTTTGTTTCTCAGCTTCTGTTGAACCTTGTTAATTCCTTTGTTTTTGCACTAGCTGTATGTTGAATCGGCGCGTGTCCTCTCTGATACGTTTTTTTATAGTTTTGCTGAGCTCAGTGTACTCGACCCTGCCAAAAGGACTACCTGAATTTCTCATTGCCCGCCGTTTCTTCATTAACTCAATGGTCTCACTGAAGATGTTTGTCTGTTTAAGACATTTTTCTTCTGGTGCTATTGAAACCGCCTGGCATATATAGTGTGTGTGTGTGTAATGTAATAGTTTCTCGGTTATCCCTTGTTAGCTGAATGTCCACTGGTGGACAGTTTCGCTGACGTTTCTATGGAATCTCATCCATCATTTTCAAAGCGGTGATACACCGTCGACGGTGTATCGACGACAAATGCTGCATGACTCAACAAAAAAAAGTCGCACGCATATAAGTCTGGAGAGCGTGGGGGCCAAAAAACATCGCCAAAACGGCAGATCACATGTTGAGGAAACATTTGTGGAACATATTTCATTGCTGCTCCCGCAGTTGTTATAACATGTCAACAGGACTTGCCGAACTCAGTGTTCTTTTCTCCTCTACAAAAAAAAGTAAGGACCAACGATGCCTAATTTGCAAATTCCACACCATATAGTCACTTTTTTACTATGAAGAGGTCTTTGACGAGGCTCGTATGGACTTTCTGCCGCGGTGTACCTGCATGTCCGCTTGTTTACATATCCAATTAAATAAGAATGTGTTTCGTCACTCATCATTACCGCGGCATCAGAATCATCAGCAAAAATGGTGCGCATTCTCGCACAAAACTCTCTGCGCTGAGCAAAATTCCTTTCGATCAACTGTTGCACAATCATTATTTTGTAGGGATGAAATTTCAAGTCGTCATGCAGAATGCGTTTTAGCGAAGGACGGGACATACTCAGAGCTGAATCTTGGTGCCTAGTGGAACGCTGAGGACTAGAAAGAACCGTCCTCTTCACTATTTCAACTGGTGTCGAAGAGTACGGGGAAGGCCAGGTGATTTCCTCTTCGTGACAGATCCGGTAGTTTGAACTACTTCAACCCATCGGAATATTGTGTTTCGAATTGGAACCTCAGCTGGAATTGGCCCTCAGCTTTCAATGTTGAACCGTCGGTGTAAAAAGCGTTGCACTTTAACTGCAGATTTATGTTTAAACTATTTCGAGTTAGCGTCACATTTTTTTTCGTGTGGTAAACATATCTAGTTTCTAGCTAAACAAAGTGCATTTGCGGCACGTACTTCTTTTTTTGTTCATTCAAAAGAAAAACGCAGGTGAAAGCCGTCGTATACTTGTGGAATCTTACGGTGTCAATATCACAACCTAAGATGCTTGTGGGCATTAGTTTAGACGATTCAAAAATGGTGATTTCGACTTGAAAAACAAAGAACGCCCATGTCAACCGAACATTGTTAGAAGAAGGCGATATGCAAACTCAACAACAAACAGCTGATAGATTAAATGTTGGTCGCCGAATCATTTGTGATCGTCTGCATACCATGGGAAAACCCAGAAGGTAGGAAAATGGATACCACAACAGCTGAATGACAGACAGACGGAAAAGCGATAAATGATGTGCGAAGTTTTGTTCTCTTGGTATGAAAGAAAGACTTTTTTACATCGAATCGTGACTAGACACGCAGAAAATTATGGGTTAATCCAAGACAACCATTAGCATCGGCCGTAAGACCTTATCAGTTTGGAAAGAAGACAGTGCTGTGCATTTAGTGGGATCAAAACACGTGTACTATGAGCTTCTGAAACCAGGTGAAACAGTTAATACCGTTCACTATCATCAACAAATAATCAATTTGAATCATGCATTGATCGAAGAGCAACAAGAATCGATTACAAGACACGGAAAAATGATTTTGCAGCACGACAACGCCCCATCACACACAGCGAAAGCGGCCAGAGAAACCATTTTTGCACTTGGCTCGGAACTCTTGTCCCAATCACCGTACTCACTAGATTTGACTTGGTCAAAAAAGAACGAGGGAGTGGGATGCGACTTGTTAATAATTCCACCTAGATAGGATTTAAACTACCATCTTTTACATCCATCTTCACAGCAGAGTTGACTGCCATCGAATTCATAAAGCATCAAAACGTGTCCGCATGGTACATAATATCAGACTTCTATAACACCCTCGGGATGATTTACAACATACACCTTGATCACCCTGTAGTGAGCTTGATCCTGGAGAAACATGAATCCCCGCTGATCAGAGGTGATCTACTGAGATTTGCGTGGTGTCCAGGATATAAAGGGGTAAAAGGAAATGAGTTAACAGATTCATTGGCTCAATAATAAACATCTCCCCAATCCCAAAGATCTACTATTATAAAGACCAGTGTTTGCTAGTAACTCAACTCATTAGATCAACCGTCCAGTCAGAATGGAATTTGACTTTAGGCCAAAATAAACTCAGGGAGGTAAAACCTCACTTCTTTCCACCTGTTTCTATAAACTTCCGCAGTAGTTCTGGTCAGTGAGAGCACTCCTACTAATGACGGGTCATACTCGACTTACTCATGAGTATGTACTCAAGGGAAAGAATCTCCCTTACGTCTTACGTACTTAACACGATTAACTATCAAAACACATCTTAATTGAATGTCCCCTCACTAAAAATTACAGGAGGGCTCTAGGCATGGAAGAGGATCTGAAAACAAGTTTATCCTCCCCATACTTGAGCAAACTAATTATTTTTCTGAAACACTCTGGATACTACGGTAATATATGATCATGCGATGTATATCTTACCAAAAATCTGTGATATTACAAGCTTTAATTTTATATATCTATATTTAATGTAAAATGTGTTTAAAATGTAATGTGTTTCTTTAAAATGTCTTGTGCCACCATAAATAATAAAGAATGAACAGGGATTTAATAACAATGCAATGAGCGAATATAAACATAAAGCTACAAGCAAAATGACCATGAGGTTGATCGCGACTATAAACCTGATTTATTCTTCTTCTTCTTCTTCAATTACAGAGATGCCGAAAAATGGCTTGATGACTGGAGCACCTCAAAAAATGTACAGTTTTTCTGGGAGGCCATCAACAAATTGCCGGGGAGATGGAAACAGTGTGCAACTAGCGATGGCGCATTGTTTGAATAAACCATTTTTTACCTTCCTCCCAAATTAAACGTGTTTTTTTTAAGAAAAAAAAATAAGAATCATTAACCGCCACACCTGGTATGCCCTTTTATTTCCAAAAAGGCAAGAATGCTTCGCACACGCAATAGAAGATATGTGTTATGTGCTTAAGTGGTTCAGGATGTTTCATGAAATCAATTTTAATTTTAACGATGCGCTCCGTTCTGGACGAATGTCTACTTGAAAGTAATTGACATAAAACAACTCGAGACATCGGAGAAATTCTTGAAATCAATCATTCAACAGTGTTAAGGCAATTACATCAACTTGGAATAATTAGCAAGGCCGATGTATGTATGCATGAGTTAACGGAGAAAAATTGGATAGACCGAATTTCTGCTTACGATTTTCTATCGAAGCGTAACGAAATCGATTCATTTTTAAAGCAAATGCTCAGGTGATGAAGATGGATTGTGTATTAAGAGTAAGAATTCATGATGTAAGCGCGAAGATGTCCCTTCAATCAGCGCAAAAGCCAGTCTACACCCGAAAATGGTTATACTATTAATGGAGGGGGGGGGGAGGGGGGGGCTGGAAGAAAATCGTTTATTATAAACTATTATCTTTTTTTTTAATTTTTGATGTATCAGCAATTAGAATTACAATATTCTCTAAGCTAGTGTGATGGCTTGAGGGCTGGACTTCCCTATATGAGGTGACTCCCCTAACGGTGAGTCATCATTATCCTTCTATCAGGTCTGGTGGCCAGTTTCTTTTTAGTCTTCTTTTATTTGTTCATCAAAACAGGCTGTAGTATGATATTAGGATGATTTTCCAGTTTGTGGTGATGTTTTATGATGTTGCTCTTGATTATATCCTTAACATAAGGTATCTGGAGATCTTCGTGTAGAGTGTGGTTTGATATGTACCAAGGTGCATCGGCAATCATTCGCAATATTTTGGACTGGCATCTTTGGATATTATTGTCCAAATTGGGCAAATTGGCCATAAGTCCAAATTGGCTTAATGATAATGTATAATAGAATTTTATCTAAAGATAAGTTAGAATTTCGTCCGATAAACCAGCTCAATTCTTTTACTTTTAGGTCAATTTGTTTTCTTTTTTTGACTGTATGGTTTTTCCATGTAAGTTTACTGTCCAAATGAATACCTAAATATTTTGTATTCGTGAATGTTGGGATTTCTACATTATTAAAATGTAAGCTAGGACACTGTCATTTCCTGAGGATAAAGTTGACTTGCGCTGATTTTGTTTCGTTTATTTTAATTTTCCACTTTCGAGTCCAGGTTTGAACTAGGTTCAGGTGGAACTGTTATCTGAAAATGAGACCATTTATTCGTATAAATACTGTTCACAACGAAGTGAGTTAAAACAAACAATCGACCAGAAGGGACCTGCATCACCTAACGGAAGGAGTATTGTGTTTCATCAAGACAATGCTAGACCACATGTGTCTTTGGCCACAAACTTTTACAACTTGACTGGACTGTTTTGGTCCATCCACTCTACTCTTCCAACCGTACCCTCCTAGATCATTTCGGAAGTCGGAAGACTTGAAAAATCACCGGGATTAATTCTTTGGCGATAAACTTTAGAACTTTTATGAATACGGGATTATGCTTCTACCGGAGAGATGTAGAAAGGTTATTTAAACAGAACGGCACGGACACACACACACACACACACATATATATATATATATATATATATATATATATATATATATATATATATATATATATATATATATATATATATATATATATCGATTGATTAAGTATAGGACTAACTTTTGCATCAATTCTATATTAACATTACCTAACACCAAGTTTTTTAAACTTGGCTAGGGATATTGAGTATATATAGTGTATATATATTGAGTATAGATATTGAGTATATATATAGTTTAATGTGTCATGAAACTGCAAAAAGTGCGAACAAAGTATGTTTTATCTTTAATTTTTTTTATTTCGTTCGCATCAAATTGAACCTGTATTAATGTAGTATTTTTTCTTTATCGGTACATCCGCTTTCACCTGACAGAATATGTGTCAAAGTCAATAAATCACTCTGAATAGAATATAAAACATTTTCCATCGATGTATTAAGAAAATTGAAACCGCTTTCTCTACCAGATTTAAGAACGCCTAATATTGTCAACTTCTATAAGATATATATGAGAAGTGATATAAAATTTGTACACTCAATAACAAAATTCTACATACACCATGCAAATTAGTGATATTCATTAAACGGTTTAAATTATTATTAAAACGGTTAATTGCTGGCTTTTTTATTTTCTTGGGCTTATATTCCCAATAAAAATAAACAATAGTCACGGAACTAAATTTTTAATTGCAAATTACATCCAAAATAAATAAATAGTCTGAAATAATTCCTCATAAAAGTAAACATACAGCAAGAAATACACCAACTTGAAGAAGTAAAAAAATACATAGGTCAACAAATTTAAACATTTTTCAGGTAACATTGATGAAAATAGGTGTATATGAAGCATTTTGTAAGAGAATTAGACTTTATTTAACATCTCGACGCGCGTTTCGCTAACCATATTAGTATTATCAGATAATTCAATGGGTTGAATTATCTCCTGATGATACTAACGTGGTTAGTGAAACCGGCATCGAAAAATGAAATAAAACTATTTGATGTTTAGTTATATATCTCTTCGAGTTTACTTATCAGTGATGTATGGGTCACATTTGGCGTGGATATTCAATTGACATACCATTCAATCGAATATTCCATTGATTTTCATATCTTTTCTGTTCTTAGCTTTACTTCGAGCTTCGAAGTTGCAGTTTCAGGTTTTAAGAATTTGGGCTACTTCTTGGTTCCAGGTCTGCCTCTTTTCCTCTCCCATCTTGCTCCCCATATCTCTTTAACCGAATAATCAGGTGACCAAACCATCCTAATTATGGTTCCTCGATCGGTGTTACAATAGGAGTCACTCCCAGTTTTTCCCTGATAACGTCATTTTTTATCTTGTCTCTCCTAGTAGTGCGTTTTGAGATATATCGTTGACCGATTGGCTACAATAAACTCTTAACAACCCCTGTCCTAACGAAACCCGGCAAAGTTGCAAGAAACGTAAACAGGGCCGGGCCTAATAAAATAACAGATAAAAAGATAAAATAAATTTTATACCTGGTTTAGTAGTTTCGAAATTTTTTAGTTTAGTTTGCATTCTTTTCTTAAACAGTGCAGTTCTATAATTTCGATCGTATTTTTTGTTATTCCAAAAGTGCTAACAATGTGGCGTTCTTGCCAAGATAATGATCATTGTGCCTCCGGTAGTACTAATTTTAAAAGAAAACATTTATCTCCGATGCTTAGGAAATTGTTAAAAATGTGTATTTTTCTTTATTGAATAGGGCCGGTCGCGTTGGTGCCGCGGTAAGAGCGTCTGCTTTGCCGAATCCGCGCTGGAGCGGTAGCTGGTTCGATTCCAGCGCTCGGATGGTTATTTTTCTTTCTTCTGTCCGTTTATCTTTCCTAAATGTTTGTGATTGTTTCTAGGCAAGAGTGTAAAATCCGACTACGAATTACCCCTCAGTCACGCCAGTTAAAGGCTGGGTAAGGCCGGATGCCTTCTGAGAAAGTGTTCTACGTTGGTCACTCGCCAGTCGGTAGGTTTCCTGATAGACTTATGGGTAGGCACATAACCAAGGGTTTATAGCCCGAGGGGGGTGCTGGCCTGGGTTTGTCGGAAGCTGATGACCGTGGTTCGGAACCCACGTTAAGCTGTAGGTCCAGTCGCTAAATAGCCCAGTTGCTGATGCGCCTCTAACCCAAACACTTTACTTTTTTACTTTTTATTGAATAGGGGGCTTAATGTAAATGGAGCCGCGTCAGAAACGTCTTCATTAAAGAAAATTCCATTGACTACAGTTAAAAATATTATGGCGACGTCAATTAAAGCCAAAAAAGTCCGTAGTTATTCTAGTAAAATCAAATGTGTTGAAGAAAGCAACAAAGACTTAATTCGAAGCAAAATTTATGCTATGTATGAAGAGCAAACTGTGCCTACATTGCATTTATTGCAACAGCGACTAAGGAAAGATTAAACCAACATTATTTGCAACAGAACTAGCCTCCCGAGAAGATTATCTTAAATGGGTTTTGCATGTCGGAGCATTAATAAAAGACAAATATTAGTGGAATCACAACGATTGCGATGATGGCAGCTTGACTACTTAAACTCTATAAAAAAATACAGATTAGAAAATCATCCCATTATATATCTTCTCAAAGAAGATAGATAATGGGATGGCAATACCATCCATGAATGAAGTCGGGTTCAAGATTCCCCCGTCTACTACTTTATGTGTGACGAAAGTCCTTGGAAATATTATCTGTCCTTATTATGTTTTGGGTTTCATAGTACATGCTTTGAACTGCATTAAGGAGTTCATTTTTATTTCCATTATTTTCCAGTAGAGATTATATTTTGTCTCTTGGTACGATATCAAAAGCTTTTTTTCAAGTCTATTGTATATATAAAAAAACCTTCCATTTCCACTAAGTACCTCTTTCAGATATTTGTCTGGGGGATAAGTTCCAATCTCTAGTACCTATTGCCTGCCTGAACCCTGCTTAATTTTTCAGTAGTGATTTCTCCTACTAGGTCTATTCTGTCTCTATTTTCTAGAATTCGTTCATAATTTTTTTCAGACCCTGATAGCAAAGGTACTCCTTTATAAATGTTGTATCCACTCGCCTTAATCTTCTTGTAGATCAGAATTATTAATCTTCTGGTATCAACTTTGTTTCCCATGCTTCGATTATATACTATGTATCATGAATATACCATCCTGTTCGAAAAATTTAATCATCTCCAGCTTTATTCCATCGTACCTAGGGGCTTTTCCAGATTTCAATTTTTTAGACAGTGTCTCCAAAAGTTCTTCAATTCGTTTCTCATCATTTGTTTCTACCTACAGCGGAGGAGCATGAATTTCATCATGTTTCTTCTTTCATAAGTCCCATTCATTACTTTCCGTCTTTAAATACATTTTTCTTTTCTTCTTGCTTTTTTCTTCTTTTTCTCACAGACCACTTTCATTGATCCTAAACATCTTATTTCTACTAGGTAGTGATCTGATCCTATTTCGAATTCTCTCTTGACTCATTGAGGTTATTCATTAAATAACATATTGGTCAATAAGTCCGCGCTCTGACATATGAGTTGCGTCAGTTACGAAAAATCCTTATCAGTGGACGATTATGCCAACGGTTAAACGTAATGTGTCAAAATTTCATGACAATATGTCTACTAATATCTGAGTTGTTGTGATTTAATTGACGCTACTTTTGTTATTTTCAAAACAATTTAAAAAAAATTGTGTGCCGATTACCGTTGAAGCAAAACAATGGTTTGATAAACATTACCTGAACTCTGCTCCAGGAAAATCAACCATAATTGATTGGTATGCTAAATTCGAACGTGGCCGTAAAAGCACCGATGATGCTCAATACTCCTGCTTCCTACACCACCAGAGATTCAAGCATTACTGCTTAACTACCTTCACTCGGCACTGGCTGGTCTTCTCCAAGGCCTCCAGCCGCCGATTTACCCCCCAACCCCCCCAACCATGGACGTTCAAATGAGGTGATTACATAAGACATCATCAGAAACTTACTATTGAAATGGGTACCGCGTTTGCTCATAGCCGACCAAAAACAACAAATTATTGATTATTCTGAGCAATGTTTGAAGCTGTTTAGGCGAAATAAAAAGAATTTTTTTCATGCTCTATGTGACAATGAATGAAACATGGATCTATCACTACACTTCGGAATCAAATCGGTAGTCAGCTGAGTGGACAGTGGACAGCAGTCGGTGAAAGTCGTCCAAAGCGACCAAAAACACAACCATCGGCAGACAAGTTTATGGCCTCTGTATTTTGGGATTCGCATGGCATCTTGTTCATCGATTATCTCGAGAAAGGTAAAACCATCAATAGCGAATATTACATAGTGTTATTGGTGCGTTTGAAGGACAAGATCGTAAAAAAGGTCCCAAATGAACAAGAAAATGTACAGTGTTACAAATTGTTGGCAAGAATGGCTAAATTTCATGAATTACTTCCTCATCCACCATATTCTCCAGATCTAGCCCCCAGCGACTATTTCCTGTTCTCAAACCTCAAAAAAATGCTCGCTTGAACGAAATTTCGTTCCAAAGATGAGGTAATTACCGAACCTGAAGGATATTTTGAAAACAAAGAGAAATCGTTCGATAAAAATGGTGAAAAAAATTAAGAAAATCATTGAAATGATTGTATTGCTCTTTAAGGAGAATATAATGATGAATAAAGTCGAAATTTGCAAAAAAAAAATTGTGTTTTATTTGCTAGCCCGATGTGTTATAAATCTGATCGTTTTATCAGTAGCCTATCTATTATGGATTTTTTTACCTACTTTTTACCTCTGTTCTAAATGTATTTACATATTTATGTTCATCATTTAAATTATTGTTACAGGTGGTCGTGGTGGTAGAAAACTCGACGAAGTCAGAGACAAATATCAAAAAGCCTGTAGGAAACTGCATCTAACCCACAACGAATACGTATTGCTATTATGCGAAGCTGCCGAATTCGAGAAAGATTTTCGAACCGTGCTTCTTCCAGGATTATTGGAACACCAGCAATCATTACAAGAAGCTTTTATATTAACATGGTAAGGGTCAAATGTAATTTTTAAAAATGTGCTAATGTTTTGTAATTTTCTTTGTAGGAAACAAATTCTTCAAGATGTAGCCAAGAATTCTGATTTAACGTCAGAAAAATATCGTGAAATTCAAAAGCGAATTGACGCGAGCTTAGAATCTATTAAACCTAGCGAAGAATATACAGATTTTACCGAGAAATATAAGTATGTAACAGTTTTTCTTTAGTATAAACACATATTTAGACAATGGGGTTTGATATAAGAACATTTTTTCGGCAGCAAATTAAAAGCGAGTCGACTTTTTCTGAAGTTACGAGGTGTGTAAATATAGTAATCGAATTAGTGACGTACCGTTCGATATGACAACGCTGTTGGCTTCCTCTTCTGATAAGGGAAGGCAGGCTAACCTCCGATGCGTCTTCAACATGAGTTTGGACTCCCTAGAGTCAGATGGTGGTCCGTAGCAATTCGTTTTTTGAACTAGTTTTTTCTGGTGCTTTCCGAAAATGAGTGGATTTTGTGTATAGCGTCTCTCCAATCAAGCACTCCCTTCTGGATGTTCCAATTTCTGTATTAGTTTGTATATGTAATCAAAAAATTTTAAATCAAGCTCATCATTCTTCAAACTGGCTCAGATTCACAATAGCTTCAGTGCCGCCTCATTTCGCACAACTGTTATAAGTATCTTCTCTTCCAGAAGTTGTCGTAGTAATGGTTACACATTGTTGGATATTTTTAGTTACCAAATATCTACCAAAGCAATCTACCACTAGCGACAGCGATCAAAAATAGGATAAGGGATGCCTCAGAAGATTTATAGGAGAGTACCAATGTGGTTTCAGGGGTTATAGATTAACAGCAGACCAGATAATGTTACTAAAGCTCTTTATAAATTTCCAACGGGCCTACGCCTACATTGACAAGAAGGAACTACTAAAAGTAATGGGAGAGCTAGGGGTTAATAAAAAAACTGGCTTTAACAAAGATGTCTATAGAAAACACAATTAGCTTGGTTAAAGTTAATGGCCAATATTCAAAACCACCCTTGTCTTGGAGACAAGGACCCTTGGAGACCCATTGTCCACTTACTTGTTTAATGTAGTATTGGAAGCTGTGCTCAGGAGAAGTCAGATATATTCAACAGGACTAATAGATGCCAAAAAACACGAATGTCTAGCCTTCGCCGACAATATAACAATTGTAACGTTAGACTTGGAATAAATTTGAAATGCAACCCAAAGATTTATGTGAGAAGCAGGAAGGTTCGGGTTCTGAGTAAATAAAATCAAAACAAAATACATGAAAATGAGATTTAAAAAAAAACATGCAAGGAAGGGCCGAAAATTACAGTAGGGGAAAACACTCAACTTCGAAGGAGTCGATTGTTTTTGTTATTTTGGCTCAATGATCACAGACAAACATGGAATGCAAACGGAGGTTGAGGCCAGAATATCAAAAGGAAATAAATGCTGATGCTGCACAGACTGCTGAGAGATAAGAATATATCAAGAAAAGCCAAAGTAGGAGCTTATAAAACAATAATGGGACCAGCTGTAATATATGCCGCAGAGACCTGAACCTTAAATAAAGGCAGTGAAAGAATGTTGGAGGTTGTGGGAGTGTAGAGTGCTAAGAAGAATATACGGGGGTATCAAGGAGGAGAGAACCTGTGTGAACCTAAAACTGGCAAAACAGAGAAGCGAAGGAAGAATGAGGGGAAGAAGAACAAGCAGGAGGTGGAGGAGAATTTGACCAGGGCGCCGCACAGTAAGAAAGAAGGGCAAGGAATAGAGCTGTTTGGGGTAGATTGCAAACCAAGCCAAAAGCCTTAAGCGAATAGCGAATGACCCTATACCAAGATTTTTGATGGTCTATTAAATAACCATTCATCAATTTTCGTTAGATTCATGAAAGCAGCTATTTAATAACCGCTGATTCTTTTAATAAGTTGTTACGAGAGAAGGTTCATGTGACTAGGTTACTTTAAAACCACTCTTCTTCTCTTCCTTGGTGTCGATGGGATGGGCCAAGCGCTTCTCTCCCTCTGCTGGACAAGTTTACATTATGATCTGACTTTTCCAGAGGGGGTGTGTTATCTTAAGGTAACTGTTCACTTTGCGCCATCTATACATATATGATTTTATTTAATTTATATCCTTACTTTAACTTTTAGTGTATTACTTTTTATTTATTTTACTTTTTAGTTCATCTATATGTAGTTAAGAGTTCCAGAGTTCTCAAAGTTTATGAAGCTTAAAGCGAAATTTAATTCCGTAAAGTTGCCTGTATGATTAGTACCCAGCATTATTGTTTTTATAGCGAATTCGATCTTTTCGGAACATACCTTGTTTATTTAGCATTGTTAAGCTGGAAGAAAGATTTTAATTCCTATATTTTGTATGTCTACTTGATAGCAGCTTTTACATGTACTCACTAGATAATATATAATTGACTGGAAATACCCATCAAATGACAACACAACTTTTCCTTTATAATAAATATGATCAAAAAGTCAGGTGACTTTTTAAATAAAACACAAAATATTTATTTACCAGGTCTGTAAATATGAAACCGGAATTTGCCTATAGATGGCCCTAGCTATCAATGTAGTTACCGTCAAACCGCGTCATTGGCACTATTTCAACACATAATATAACAGCATAATTTGTAATAGAGTTGAACATGTCGAATTTTGTGTCTGGCAACTACGATTTGCCGACAGCATTGATTTTCTATTACCATTTGAAGAAATCTGCTGCAGAATCGCATTAAATGCTTATCGGGGCTTACGGTGAGCATGCTCTTGATAAAGCACCCTGCTTTGAGTGGTTTAAAAAATTAAAAAATGGCTATTTTGATGTGAGAAACGAAGAACGTGGAAGACCGCCGAAAATTTGAAGATAGCGAATTGCAAGCGTTGTTGGATGAGAATGACGCTCAAACGCAACAGCAACTCGCGAATCAATTAAATGTGACACGAGAAGCTGTCTCTGTATGTTTGAAAGCCATGGGAAACATCCAGAAGATGGGAAAATGGCTTCCACGTAAACTGAATGAAAGAACCGGGAAACGGAAAAATCACTTGCCAAATGCTGGTCGCTAGGTACAAAAGAAAGTCATTTCTTCATCGACTTGTGATTGGCGATAAAAAGTGGATATATTTTGAGAATCATAAGCGTAAAAGATCATCGCCAACTCCAGGCGAACCATTGACATCGACTGTAAGGCCAAACCGCTATTGACGGAAGACAATGCTCTCTGTTTGGTGGGATCAGAAGGGTGCGATCTATTATGAGCTGCTAAAATCTGGCGAAACCATTGATACTGAACGCTACCGACAACAAAATGATCAATTTGAATTAAGCTTTGCGTGAAAAACGACCAGAATATCAAAAAAGGCAACACAAATGAATTTTGCTTCATGACAATAAACCATCACACTCAGCAAAACTGGTCAAGGAAACCATTGAGGCGTTTAGTTGGGAAATATTTTCGCATGAGACTTACTCACCAAACTTGACTCCGTCTGATTACTACTTGTTTGCATCGATAGGACACACAGTTGCTGAGCAGCCCTTCACTTCTTACGAAAATGGATGAAAATGGCTCAATGACTGGTTTGTCTCAAGAGAGCAACAGTTTTTGGCGTGACATCCACAAATTGTCAGACAGGAGGGGAAAAATCATTTTATCATTTTCATATAATAAACGTGTATTTTCTATACAAAAATTTCGGTTTTATATTTACATACCTGGTAGTATCCAAATTTATTTTGTTTCCATCAAAATAATCCCCTCTCACTGCAATACACTTATTTCATCGTTTTTTTTTTCAGTCTTCAAAACGGTTTTTATAATTTTATTAACAGCTACAAAGGGGCCAGCGAACTCTCTTAAATGGCTTCTGTGAGCTCAAAACGGCAACTGCGAAGTGGTTTCTTCAATCGAGGGAACAAGAAAAAGTCACACGGTGCCATATCTGGTGCAACGGTATTTCTTTGATTTTTAGCAAAAATTTTAGGAATTGTGATGTGCGTCATCGTGATACAAAAACCATGAATTGTTTTACCACAAATCTGAACTTTTTTCGAATAGTCTCTAATACGTAATCGACGGTTATTTTGATAGTGTTCTCTTCGTTGGTTGACGTGGAACGTCTTCTTGAATGAGGTGCGTCTTCAACTAGTTCTCTACCACATCACTAAATCCTTGTACCACTAAACATTTTTTTGACATAGTTTCATTGCCTTTATTTAATACAATATTTATTAATAATGCTTTATTAACATTTTTAATGTATCAGTATAAGAAAGACGCTATAATTTTTAACTAAGGCGAAATGATGCGAAACTTCTGTCGGATAGCGCGACTATTAAAAATAAAAACCTTGCTTTTTGATCATAGTACTACATTTTTGTAATGTTATCTAATCAACAATGTAAATAATTTCCATCTCATGTAAGTCTATGCAATAGAATATTACTATTACAATCATGATTCATCAGGTTTTACAGGTCAGGTTTACATTGGGAAAGCAGTTCAGCTTCTCCCATTCAGCTTAGTATCTTACGCACAATGTGGCAGGTTTGTAAGAGAACTGAGCGTTGTGCCACTATAGCAATCAATTTCGAAACATTTTGCTTATTCGGCGGATATAACAGAAGGTTGCGCCTCCACTTTCTGAAGTTTTCATTGATTTTTCAGATCAAATGTTGGATTTTCATACTTGGCTTTTCTGTTTCAGTTTTTCTGATGTTGTGAGAGAGTGGTATTGCAAGGTCAATTATGAAAGCTCTCCTCTGCTTTTTGCTAATTAGAACAATATCCGGCCTATTATAGTCAACCGTCCGATTTCTTGTAATTCGTTTATCCCAGTAAAGAATCTTATCGGCTGACTCAAGTACGGGGGAAGGCGGTACCTGTAATATGATGAAGGTATCTTATCAAATAGTGACTGCTTTAAAGCTATTTGCTGGTGTATAATTTTTGCTAGCTGATTATGCCACCATACGTCATGCACCTATCGACAACATCCATGTGTAGTATATGTCTTCTATATTTTACCTTATCTTGAATAGATGTCGCGAAACCTTCCGTTTCTGAATATAATAGTCCATCGGATAAGTCACTTTAGAGACAAATGTTCGTGAATTGAATTATCCTCGAGTAACTTAGGAGATCTCCCATGTAATGTCTGTTGTTTCCATTCTTGAACGATATCCTTCAGTGTTGTTCTACTATCAACACGATTTTCCATTTAGATTCAGGGGGGTGAAACCCCGCTCCTTCTTAACAACCAGTTTTATTAATGCACTAATGAACACTGAAGCGCTCCGTCATTCTATGCTCCTGGTTAAGACAAAGATTCTTGACATTCACAAGCCCTCTGCCTCCTAACTTTCTTGGATGTAAACATCCGAACTTTGTCAATGTTATTCGTGTCATCCAGTTCATCAAGATCTGCTTCAGACCATTTAACAATGCCAAAAGTATATGTCAGAGTCGGCACCGCCTAGCAATTGATCGCTTTAATGAGCTTTCCACTGTTCAATTTTTTATTTAAAAGTTTTGTAACCCGTTTTTGGTAAAAAGTGGAAAAAATCTTCTTTAATATGTTATGATGAAATTTATGGTTTTCATTTCTAAATATTTATATGAGTCTTTCGATGTTATTTTCCGATGTTTCTTTCTATGCTGCAGACTGTTGAATGTTGTTCTTTTTGTATCCTGATCCCTCTTGTATCCTGATTTTCTCCAGTCTCTCCAGTCTTCTCCAGTCTTCTCCGGTCCGAATGATATTTTGATGTCTTTACTAAATATTTCGACTGTTTTTATTAATAAATTTAGTTTCTCTCCTTTCTTCATAGAGTTTTAAGTCGTCCATGCTACAGCTAGTGAGATAGTTTTCTGGAATTGCTCATTTGTAGCCAATATTGCTGTTGTTAAGTAATGTGCAAATCAGATGCCACTTGTGTGCTTGCACACAAAGCCAAACAGGGGAAAGGGAATCTCCTTGAAATATTCCTCTCCTGGTATTTCTTGTTCCAATGTACTATTGGTGAATAAATAAATTAGTCTTCCATTTACCCATGAGATATCTTAAAGAGTTTATAATCTGCGGACAAATTTTATAGATGTTCAAAACTTCTATTAACCAATCATGTGGGATACAATCAAAAGCCTTCTTGTAATCTATATAGAACATGTTCAGTTTGCACTGTTTTATCCGCTCTTGTTCAAGGAGTACAGTATCGATCGTCAGCTGTTCCTTGTATACCATTCTCTTCTTCAAATATGTTATTATAGTCACAATGTTGGTAATTTTTTCGTTGGGCAGGGCAGTGAATAATTTATACTACACGAATAAACATATTATCAGTTACTGGGTTGGTTAGCGTCACCCTTTTTATTTAACAAATATATATATTGCCCTGCATCAGGAAGTCGATTAAAGTATCAGGATTCACCAGTATGCCATTAAATGCGTCGGCAAGCACCTGGTAAGCTGCTGTGAAGTTTTTAATCCATAAGTTATGTAGTCTATCTGGTCCAGGCGCTTTCCAATTTTGAGTTTTCTTGATGGCAGCACAAATATTAATCGCGTCAGGATCGTTTATTTCCATCTTTGGAAGTGCACCACTCTACGTTCGAATTATTTTAACCCACCGAGCCATTTTTTCCATAACCATCAGATCTTTTCCAAACAGATTTCCAGTATTGTTCAAAGGTAGATACATTTCAAAAGTAGGTACACCACACAGGGTTACACCCTGAGTTTCAAGTTCTCTATAAAACTTCTTCTGGGTATTTCGAAAGATCCCATTTTGGTATTTTCGTCTTTGTATCTCATTGTTTCTGGCTAATTTGTCGCCTTACGTTTTAGCTTTCTGTCTAAATCGATCTTTCAGGTCTAATAATTTCTCGCGAAAGTTTGAATAATCGAATCCAGTGCCAGTGTTTCTAGCAAATATTTTGGTCTTTTTCGTCACTTTGCTAGATGTATGTCCAGCAAGATACTCAGAAATAATGTTAACCTTCGCGGGGAAAATAATTGATATAATTTTCAATGCTTTTTCCAGACAGGTGTATATTTTTGGACATTACATCTTGTTTCATTGGGATGAAAGTTTTTTTGACCGGAGTGCTCGATATGAGCTCGATATGATAGCTGAGATATTATTATTATTATTATTATTCACGTATGGGCCCTGGTGGACCACGCGAAGTACAATTAGAGGCGTTTGTTGTTGTTAGCCTTCCTTTGTGCCCATACTGATTTCATTCTTTCGCTGTGAGCTTGTTTCCTTTCGTCAGACCAAGTTGTTTCAGTCTTCCTACATTTTTCTCTCTGGCCAACCTTCCAAACGTTAACCTTGTGTCTGAAACAGCCTCTATCCTGAATTTCAGTTTGTGTAATATTTGCTGATCTTAGGTCCTCTTTAATTGCAGCAATCCATTTAATTATTTCTACTTTAGCTTTACTCCTGTTTTCATAAAATTCGACTATTTGTCTAGTTAACCTACTCGGATTCATCCGTTTTATGTGTCCGTAAAACTTAAGTCTTCTTTTTCTCATATCGCTATGTATATCTGTGTATTGTTTGATTTCTTGGTTTTCTCGAAGTCGGTATGTTGTGCTATTTATTTGTTTGGGCCCTAGGATTTTTCTTATGATTTTTCTTTCCTTCTTTTCAATGTCCTCGATGTCCCTCCTTCTATTCAAAATGCGCGTTTCCGCAGCATATAGACATTCTGGATTAATAACTGTGTTGTAATGTCTCAGTTTTGTGTTTTTAGATAGGCATTTTTTGTTGTAAATGTTTTGTGTAAGTCTCAATGCCGTTTCCATTTTTTGACATCTACCCTTATTGGCCGCTTTTTCCAACCCATTTTCCATGATTATTTCACCCAAATATTTGAATTGAGAGACTCGTCTGATGTTACCATATTTTGTTTTTAGAAATGGCATTCTTAGTCTGTTGCAGGTCATGTATTGTGTCTTTTCAAAGGAAATTTGGAGTCCTACATTTTCTGCTGTTTCTTTTAGGATTTCAATCTGTTTCTGTGCCGTTAATACATCTTGAGCTAAAATTGCTAGATCATCAGCAAATGCCAGACAATCAATTTTGATGTTGGTTCTCCCCAGTTTAATGGGCTGGTCAATATTCAGTGCCGACTTTTTTTCACGCCACTCTTGTATTACTTTTTCTAGAACACAGTTAAATAAAAGTGGCGAGAGTCCATCCCCTTGTCTCACTTCAGTTTTAATTTCGAAGGGCTCCGAGATCTCACCCATGAATTTAACTTTTGACCTTGTGTTAGTTAAGGTTGCTTTAATAATTGCCAGCGTTTTCAGATCTAGTCCTTGTTCTTTCAAGATTCGGAATAAAGATTCGCGGTCAATAAAATCATATGCTTTTTTGAAATCCACAAATGTACAGACGAGATTTTTATTGTACAGTTTTTGATGTCTTAGAATCAACTTCAGATTCAGGATCTGTTCAGGGCAGGATCTTATTATTATTATTATTATTCTTATTATTATTATATTATTAAATATTATTATTATTATTATTATAATCAAGAACCCTTGTACTATGCTGGGTGTTAGGCATTTTTATTCCGCTTTTAAATATATTTATTTATCTGTCATTTATTTTCCACGCATATAAACTTCTTCCACTCTTTTCTGTCTATTGCTAGTACGGCCGCTTCTTTCCAGGATTTGCCTCTTATAGTAAGTTGCCATTCGTTTTGTTCCATGTCTGCCTGTCATCAGATATGCTTTAAACGTTTCTTCCCCAACTGAGTTGACGTTTTGCGATAAATTTCAGTGACTGCCTGCACCCTTAGTTTCACTCTTATTTGTGTTTCTCATTCTATCTGTTCTTGTTACTCCTATTATTCGTCTTATATATTTCGTAGGGGTAGCCTGAAGTTACTATTTTGTCTATTTGAGATATTCTAGGACTCACACTCGTATGTTAGTACTGATCTCTATATCATAGTCATAATCTTTACTTTTGTTTCGGTAGAAATTTCTTTCTTATTTATAAATGTTTTGTTTATCAAGTGCTAAGGTTTTAATGCTTTATCAATCCTCTCATTTAGCTCGAATTCATGTTTTCCTATCTCTTCCAAGGTTAGTCCCAGATATTTAAGTTCCTTTAATTGTTCTAAGGCAGTTTTGTCTATTTCAATTTTGGTGTTAGTAGTGGTATTTTCGTTTTATTGTTTATTTTCATACCTTCTTCCTTTAATACTTCTTTCCAGGCCTTTACTACATCATCGACAAAAAGACCCGTGAGCTAGCTCTACTCTATCTAAATTCCTATGACCGATACACATTTTGGTAGCTTTTCTTTCGCATTTCTTTATTATATTGTCCATGTGCACATGAAATAATGTTGGACTCAGTCCGCCCCCTTGTCTTATCTGCTCTTCAGTTTTGAATCCCTCTGATTTCATGCGATTTTTTTATTACGAAGGTTGCCATTAATGTATCCGGAATTGGCAACAACAACAAGAGTTTGACATTATTGACTGTATACGTACTCAGAACGTTTTGGCATACGGACGCTATTTGTGTTGTTTAATGACTTGAACATTTCGCCTCAGTCAAAAAATGGAATTAACTCGTGAGATAATTTACTACGACTTTCGAGTTGGATTGTCTCAACAACGGTGCATCGATGAACTGACTTCGACTTTTGGCGATGAAGCACCATCTAAAACCAATTTATATCACTAAAATCGGTTGATTTTCCAGAAAACATCGATACTGTGCGCAAACTGATAAATCAAGATCGTCACGTGACATACCGTGAGATTAAGGAATCCCTGGGCATTTGACTGAGCACATTTAATCGTGAAAAAGATTTGTGCCCGTTAGATTCCGTATAATTTGACATGGGGCTCGTGTCGATTGGTGCAAAGAAATGCTTAAAAAATACAATCGTGGTGGGTCAAAAGCCGTGTATAACATCTATACAGGTGACGAATCTTGGATCTATGCATATGAGCCCGAAAGTAAACAGCAGTTGACTGTCTTGGGGTCTTTTAAAGTAAGCCAAATCCAACAAAAGTTGTTCGCGCAAGAAGTACTTCGAAGCAAATGGTTGTCTGTTTTTTTGGGCTAAATGGGCATGTGGCTGCAGTGCCATTAGGGAATTGTAGAACGGCCAATTCTGAATTGTTCACAACCATTTGTTTGCCAGAAATCTTTGAAGAAATAAGAAAAAAAAACCAGCCATGCAGGATCATTCTTTACCATGACAACGCGACAACAATTCAGTATCTGATCTCTGAATTGATCCGTCTCTCTTGATCTGTCCTCCACCGTACAGTCTTGATATGGCACCCAATGATTTCTTTTTGTTCCCGTCCAAGAAGAATAATTCTCCTTTTTACTTTTCGTGCTATTGAAACCCTTTTCAGGAGGTGAACCTATGAAAACATCAGCTTTGAAAAATAGATAATGTGATAAATGCTGGAGGGGTGGCGCCCCAAAGCCCTTCCTCACGAGCCGCCACGGGTTCAAACGTATGTAAAAGTGTATGGATCTTCGCGGAGCATATTTTGAAAAACAATAAGCCCACTTTCAATGATAAATATTTGTTTTTATGTATTATTCTGGATACAAAAATAGCAATCCTTGTATAATATCAAACCACATAACATATAATTAATGGCTTATTTATTCATTATCGGTATAATGAAACACATTTATTTAAGCATTCATTATTATATCATTAAGGTATCATATAGCTATATTTTTATTTAGTTTTATTATTATTATTACCATTCAAGTATGCACATATCATATATTGTTCCTCTTATTCAATATTTAAATAAAACCTGTTTAAATATTTGTTTATATAGAAATGATTTTAAATATCTACCGGCTGTTTCTGTGAAATAGGAAGTATTATTTTTTGTGTTGCTTTATAGAACTACACCAACCGAACCTGTCAAGTTTATATTTGATGAGAGTTTAGTGGAAGAATCAGCAGGGAAACTCTTACCCAATCAGTTGACAGTTGACAATTTAACGGTTGAGTGGCTCAGAAACAAATTGGCAGAATTGGAAGCAAGCGTCAAGGAAAATCAAGAAAAACGTACTGCTCTCACTAATGGACATAACAGTGATAATCTAGTTAACGGAAAATCGACATCAAATGAGATTAACAATAGGTATGATATCGATTAATAGATAGTTGATGAAGCTTAGTGCTATTATTTTTTAGGCTGTCAATAATTAGTTTAGAATCATCTAAAAAAGAAGTAAATGAATTAAAATGCCAGGAACGAAAAATGCTAAAGCAAACCGAACTCATAAAAAGTGCCTTAAATGAATTAGGATGTGAAGAAGTGCCATCAGGTTGTGACATATCAATCGACAATCAACCTGCTTTTATTGACAATCCAAGGGAACAGGTAAGTTAATGCTAACACTTCAAAGTTGCAATATTCAAGATATACATTATACAGATATACAAAATTAAGAATGTTTAAATTTCACTGTACTCTAAACTCGAGGAGATTTACCACTAAATTTTTCTGTCTTCTTCGCTAAGAAGATTGAATCATCTCCCGATGATGCTAACATGGTTGGCGAAACACACGTCGAGAAGTTTAAAAAAGTGATTTGGTATTTCACACCGAAAATTCCAAAGGATCAATTGATTTACTCTACTCTTCTGTACGATCTTATTTTGATATATAATTTTATTTTATTATATAATATTTTTAAGCAGTGTATTAATATTAAATATTGTGGACGGTCAGTCGGCCTCTTCAAGCTCCATCCATCTGCCTCTATTTTCTGTAGATCGAACCCATCTTTTTTACGCCATTCGCTCTATGTCGTCTGTCCATATATTCTGCTTTCTCCCTTTGCTTCGTGTTGTTAATTTTAGTCTGCATCTTATAATTTTCGTATTCCAACGAGCCGTTGAAGACGAGCTACATGTTCAGCCCATCGCCACTTCACAATCTTGATTTTATGTTCCAAGTATACATATTCTTTCACCACCTCAATGTTGTTGTTATCTATGGCAATATTGTCTTCCTCTGGACCTTGGGTTCAGTGGACGGTGATTGACCGCAATATCCAAGTCTTTCTCTTGGAATCTGAGTGTTTGTATCTTCAGAACGGTTAACACTGGTTGTTTTAAGCCAGGCTTCCAAATTATGTAGCGCTTACGATAAAGTCCTATTATAATATTACCAGTATATTCTTACCCGCTTCTAATCTGAAATAAAAATACTATGGATTGTATAATACATTTACGTGCTTTACCAGACTTCTATCCTCAAAAAAGCATATAAATGATAATGTCATTCATCGTCTTGTTTTTTGGGTTTGGGTTTATAATCAAAATATTTATCGGCTCTATTTACATTGTCATCAATATCATTGTTTAAGTTTTCTATTTTCAAGTAAGCTTTGAAATAAATGATGGGCTAAATCTGGTAAATATGATAAATATGCAAATGTTGTATTATTTCCTTTTATTTGAGGTTATGTTTTGTAGTTTCGGATTTTGTTTTATTAGGCTTTGGAAATATTCTTCCTATTTTTCTTGTAGATGAAGGAGTATTACCTTTTGGTTCTAATAGCTTCAAATAGATAACAACAGATATATGTGCTTTTGTAGACAATTCGTTGCTTCCCTTTTCTTGTTCTTGTTTTTGGTTTTTGGCTGATTTTTTAAGTGATTATATATCTAATAACTATTTTATTATCATAATTTTAATAATTCATTATCTCTAGTTCATTTTTAATATTAATAGATAATTTTTATATTGACCTATAGTATTATTATATAGTATTTCTATATTGATCAGGTAGTACCTGTTGGTACTACTCATGATGATATATCAGTGACTTCCTTGAGACAGCAAAGGGCGCCATTTCGGCAATTTGCTGCTACTACAGACAAAAATATTACTACTCAAAAGTACAGTATTTTGTACAGTAATTACATTATTTTGTGTAGTAAGTACAGTAACTACAGTATTTTGTAATAATGCACAATGTTAAGTATCTCCTTAAATTATTAAGAAAAAAATATAGATACCGTATTAAGTGGGTTTCCTACAGAGCTTTTCCGAATGCATTTTGGACAACCAACACAACACGTTGGTAATTATTAACATGAAATCACCAATTGTATTAAACTACGACATACGTTTATTGTTTTTTTCAGTTTTTAAAAATATTTTTCTTTGAATTCTATACACAGTTTAGCAGTAATAATGAAAATAAACATAACATCTGACCAATCGTACATTATTTGAAACCAAGAGTAAGAAAATATTAAAATCGAAGCAGATGCCATGGAAGGAAAAAAGAAGAGAAGGGCATGTCGTAGATTTTTATGAAAAATATTGTTGATGAAACGGAAACAACGAAAATTATTTATTTTAAATAATCAAATGTGTCAAATTTTTTTGTTGCTCAGGATGCAAACATAAATTAAAAATACAAGGCGAATAAATCTCAATGACGTTAATTATGGACTTTATTAGAAAAGTAGTGCTTAGAAAAATTGAAGAGCATTTAATCCCCTACGAAAAAGGTTGAATTAATTTTTTATTCATAAAACTAATATTTCCCGAGCAAATCAACAACGAACGATGGATAACATCAGATGGATAAATCGGACTTTCAAAAGGGTATATATACTATGCATATCCATCACTGTGGAAACTCTGCAAACAGAAATTTATATTTATTATGTAAAATTTAATTCTCTAAAAAAGTTTTGTTTAATTTTTTTTGCCAATTCTTATATACTCACAGTGTTCTTACATTCGTTCTTCACAGTGTGATTGGTATCGTCTTGAACTTGTTTGATAATGCTCTTTCTTCGTCTATATAATTGTCCTCGTCTCCATGTCGTCTCGTCTCGTCTCCTCCTCGTCTCATCGCCAACTATTTTCACTCCATTGAAGCAGTTTCTGTGATAATTATTGCTAACCGTTGTGCAGTCAATCTCTGCTTTCTACATCCACATAAACCAATACAACCAGTGGTACATTTACAAAAAATCAGATTCAATAAAACCTCGGGTGCAATGAAGTCCATTGTTGCAACTGTACTAAAGTACCCTTGGACTCGTTTCCAACCCACATCATTCAGGACGTAATTATTTCCCATGCCATTTTTTACCCTTCATTGTACACTCTAAAGTAATGCTAATAAAATAAATAATAAATGAGGCAATGTCAGGTTTTATTTTTATCAGAGATTTCGTGAAACAATGGTATCGATGTTTATCTAAAGAATTGTCCGTAGAACGTGCACCGTAGATTGCAAGGAAAAAACGTTCTCCAGCTTCGGCAATTGTTTGTGTCGTGCGAAGAATCACGGTTGTTAAAACTTTCTGCCATTCCATTTAACTCGTTAGTCTTTTGGAACAGCTTATTGCATCTCATCTTTCCTTTATTGAAAATGGCTGAAGTGGTGTCGCAGTCACTGAAGGCATGCAAGAAGAGAATGCTGTTCGTAAGTCTTGATGATTGCAACTGCTGTGATGAATATATTCTTCTCGCAAATCTGCCCTTTTCCTGTTTGACAAAAATATATTTCTATTAGTATTTTTAGAATAGCTTTATTTTATTTATTTATATATTTATCTATTTAGTATATTTTTAGTATAGTTTAGTTATTTTTTTAGTATCGTTTAGTAATTTTTTAGTAGAGTTTAGTAGCGTAGAAAGATGGTTTGCAGCAATGTATCCTTTTGCTTCAGGTTCATTGTCTATTTGCTCGAAAAATATTAATTTTACAAAAAAAAAATAATTGAGCCTTTTTCGAAGAGAACTGAATGCTCTTCGACTTTTTAAAGTTGATAATTAGCAAGTTATATGACAAAAACTATAAAAAAACACCTCTTTTTCAAGATGGCCGTGATTCCGGACCTTCAATTGTTCAGAACTTTTAACATGTTCATTAGAAAGCCATAATAAACATTTTCTTTCATATTAATTATAATTATTTGTTGAAATTTTGCCTTCGTTGCTTCAGCAAACAAGACGTCACGTCAGGAAAATTCTGAATTATTCATAACCAGGAGCTTCAAAATGTTATTAAAAAAATCAATTTGAAAAATGTTCGCAACTTTTTAGTATTTTTTAGAATAGTTTTAGTTATTTTATTTATTTATATATTTATTTATTTAATATATTTTTAGTATAGTTTAGTTATTTTTTTAGTATAGTTTAGTAATTTTTTAGTAGAGTTTAGTAGCGTAGAAAGATGGTTTGCAGCAATATATCCTTTTGCTTCTTTTGGAAGTATTTGTACTTGGTTTTTTAATTATATAGATAGCTATATTTTTATAGCTTTTGTCTTCGTTTGAACCTGAAGACACACATTTTTAATAGTTTGCTTAAATTCGATAAACAAATGGTTTGACTGTGTCAAAAACTCCACCGCTATGGCCTTCAAAGGCATATTACATTTTTAGATCAGGTACCTAACTCTGTAATACATCGGTCGATAAGTCCCCGGTCTGACATATAGATGGAGCCACTTACGAAAAACCCTTGGTCGATTGTACCAACTTTCAAACTTCATATGTCAAAATATCATGACAATCTGTCTACTAGTTTCTGATTTAGTGACGTAATAAGTGACGCTACTTTTGTTATTTTTAAAACAATGAAAAAAAAAATAATTTCGTGTGTTGATTAAGCATTGCTTGTTGATGAAAGAAAATACCGTTGAAGAAAAAACAATGGGTTGATAAACAACACCTGGTCTCTGCCTCAGGATAATATCATCGTACAAATATCGATGATGCTGAAAGCTCTGGACGTCCAAATAAGGTGGTTACACCAGACAACATCAGAAAAAATCAGAAAATTATTTCGCAAAACCGTAAAGAAGCAGGAGATAGCTGATATCATGAAGGTATCGAAAGGTTAAGTGTTTACGCCATTTTGCATACACATTTGGGAATGCGTAAATTGCTATCGAAATGTTTGAAACTGTTATAAAGCGAAATAAAAAGGCTTTTTTCATCACTACATTGCGGAGTCAAATCGGCAGTCGGCTGAGTGGACAGCAGTCGGTGAAAGCCGTCCAAAGCAATCAAAAACACAACTATCGGCAGGCAAGGTTATGGCCTCTGTATTTTGGGATGCGCATGGGATATAGTTCATCGATTATCTCGAGAAAGGTAAAACCATCAATAGCGAATATTACATAGCGTTATTGGTGAGTTTGAAGGACGAGATAACAAAAAAGCTCCAAATGAACAAAAAAGTGCTGTTTCACCAATCGTTATATCATGTCACAAATCCTTGGCAACGATGGTTAAATTGCATGAATTGCACTTCGAATTACTTCTTTATCCACCGTATTCTCCAGATCTGACCCCCAGCGACTATTTCCTGTTCTTAGACGTCAGAAAAATGCTCGCTGGAAAGAAATTTAGCTTCAATGAAGAGGTAATTGTCGAAGCTGAAGGATACTTTGAAGGCAAATAGAAATCGTTCTATAAAAAAGTGTAGAAATGTTAGAAAAGCGTTGGAATGATTGTATTGCTCTTCAAGAAAAATATATTGATGAATAAAGTCGAAATTTCCAACAAAGTTTGTTTTATTTGTCAGACCGGGGACTTATGGACTGATGTGTTACAGGGCATCTATCGTATACAACTGGGGAGTGATAATTATGAAATGATAAAAAGATCGATTTTCAACAACCGAAATTGTCAGTGAAAATTAAATTATAACTTTTTGAGTGACAATTTAATAACTCAAATACGTAAAGTTTTTTTTTAAAGAACCTGCTGATGACATTCCTAGGACTATTTGTAAATGTTTATATTTCACGGGGAAGATACAAAAAGGAAAAGGTGGTTGGTGGTATATAAATTATTTAATTTTTTTTTTTTTGAAATGAGACGTTCTAAAATAATCTTACAGTAAAAAAACTATAAAAACTATTAAAAATGGTAATTAATAAAATTGGTATCTCATTAGGAAAAAATCATTGGAAAATTATATTATTGGATGCCTCCTAAATAATACTTTTTCTGATACTTTCTGCCCTTTAATTTTTAATATTTTGAGTAATACTAGAGTGATGGAACTTCACTCGATGATCTTCACCCCTAAGAGGTTTAATCAGATTTCAACTTGCCCCAACAAATAAACATTCCTTCGTCAGTATTAAAGTTACTCCACCGTGGGAAATATTCAATCGACGGTTTTTAAAAAAAACGTTAAAAGAAGTGAAATAAGTCGCAAAATTAACGCAATTTAAGGCATTAATTAAAAAGGGTTTTCAAAGCGTCCGCCTCTATTGAGATTTGTGAAGTAGATGGGGAAGGTACCGTATCAATCCGCAGAGAAGGGAGACATACGTCTTGAACACAGGGCAAGATCATGTCGTCCATGGTCTCTCGATGCTGCCGTATTAAGAGAAGCTATGGCTGCAGATCTTAAAAGAACTACTGGAAAAATTTCTAAGAAATTAGCATTAGCATTGGCGAAGCATAGGAATGGTATCAAAGAGTGAATAACTATAAACAGTTAATAACTTAGTATCTCAAAAACTCAAATACTCTTGTTTCGCTCTGGTATAATAATTTTTTAATTTCAAATATCGAAACTGCACGAATTTTTTAGATATTTGATGCTGTATTTTATTATACAGTCAAAGCTCCTTATTCGCAGGAGATGCGTTCCGTAAATATGCCGCGAATACAGAAACCGTGAATACGGAATGGTAACTTGTAGGGGATTATGGGGGATATGTTCCAAGGTTACAAAATAAAAAGGAAAAAATATACAGGGTGTCCCGAACCGCAACGTCAAGCGAGTGCCGGGCGAAAGGCCAGGTTATACTGGTTCTGACAAAAATAAGAAAAACAATCCATGTCACTGTGTTAAGTGATAATAGGCATATTTTTGAAAATCTTCAAATTCGACACCCTAGGCTATATCTTTAGGCACTGCGATCACAAATTTCCCAATCCTGACTAACCCTGCTATTAATCGCAGTCACAAATCAAACAATGAACGTTGTTAATTTAGTAAAAAAATCCAATTTCATTGAGTCGTGGTTTAAAAATTGTCATCTAAATTTGACACTTCATCTTTTAAAAACAATGTATTACACTACCCAGGGAGGCAAGAGTGTAAAGTTCGACTACGAATTACCCCTCAGTCATGTCAGTTAAAGCTGGGTAAGGCCGGAATCCTTCTGAGATGTGTTCTACGTTGGTCACTCGCCAGTCGGTAGGCTTCCTGATAGACTTATGGGTAGGCACATAACCAAGGGTTTATAGTCCGAGGGGGGTGCTGGCCTGGGTTTGTCTTAAGCTGATTACCGTGGTTCGGAACCCACGTTAAGCTGTAGGTCCAGTCGCTAAATAGCCTAGTTGCTGATGCGCCTCTAACCCACCCTAACACTTTACCTTTACCTTTACTACCCTGGGCAAGTTATTTCAAAAGATGGCCCATTTAGTCAAGATTTCAAAATGGTATAACAATTGGCACTTTTCTTTTCACAAAAAATACTATTGCTTATTTTTTTAAGGACCACATTTTAAAAAACTCATATCATGATAAAACATACTTTTCTATGCTCAAAGATCGATTTCACCAGTGTGAAGTGAGATGGACAGATGTGATGGAATATCACTCGTATCATGTGCAACGTGTACAAAGTTTGCTATCTCGTGACTACACTACCAGAATCGATTTTTGCAGAACAATGTTGACGAGAAAACGTGAAAATCCGCAATTTCTAAACAAAATTGTATGGACTGGCGAATCGACGTTTAAAAAAGACGGTTATTTTACCTTGCATAACTTCCATAGTTGGCATACGGAAAACCCGCACATAACGCGTGAAAACCGGTCCCAGTATCATTTTAAAGTTAACATGTAGACCGAATATTTTATGGATTTTCTCCAAAAGACTTTTGTTAGAAGATTTACCACTCAATATCTACAGAGAAATGTAATTTCAACAAGATGGTTGCCCAGCGCATTATGATCGTCCTATACAGGATTATTTTAACAGAGAGTGTACCGAAAGGTGGATTGGTCGCCGTGGTTCAATTGAGTAGCCTCCTCGTTTTCCGGACCTAAACCCCCTTTAGGTAAATTTCTTTTACTGGTGCTGTATAAAAAAAAGGGTATTTAAAACCAATACAAAATCTAGCCGAACTGTTTCACAGAATTGTTGAAGCAGCAAAAGAAATAAATACCGTTCGATTCGCACATCTGGTGGAAAGATCTTTTCTGAGGCGATGCAGAGCATGTATTCGTGTCGAAGACAAACAATTTCAATATTTGCTTTAGTTCAATTCTTCTATTGGAACCTTTGGTGTGAAATACTAAACTTGAAAAGATTTATCACTAAACACCAAATCACTTTTTTTGAACTGCTCGACGTTTTGCTAACCATGTTAGCATCATCAGTAGATGATTTAATCTAATTCTAAAACTAAACTATGTACTATTTATATGAAAAACCCTACCTAACAAAGCGTGTAAAAATCATGAACCGTGAAGTTTACTAAGCCTTGCATTAATAATTGAAAAAGTTGACTGAACGGGATAGGGCCCTTTATCTCGGTTCATGATTTTCTTTAATTTTTCTATTTGAATACTTTCATATGCATCCAAAGCCCTATTATTATTAACAATTTTAATTAGTCTTAAATAACTAATATCTATACTGGGGTCGTGTTCGGTTGCATGTTGGGCAATACAAGATTTTTCATTTCTCAATAAGGATCTTTTTGTTTGCTCAATATACCTTCGATCACAGTCTTGACAACTAATTTCGTAAAACCCCGACTTTTCATGTTGCTTTACTTTATCCTTTGGATTACCCAGAACTTCTCTTAACTTATTATATGGTTTGTACACAACCTTAATGTCCACTTTTTTTAGACATTTGTCTAGCCCTCTTGTTGGGCATCAAATAGTATTACCATGAATTTCTTTGTGTTCTGATCCTTTTGAAAAGTCGAAGATTCTTTCAATAATTTTCTGTTTAATTGAATTTATGTTTTCTAATTAATTTATCTACAATGTTCTTATTATAAACATTCACTTCAAATAATTTAATGAGAGATTCCTAACAATATCAATAACTATTATCAAGCCTACGCAATAGTTTAAAGAATATAGTAGTTTTTTCTGGTCTTGTCGCTCTTAAAAGGTCTTTTAACTCGAATTGATATTCAGCGGTGGCATTAACAATTTACCTTTTAAAAACAAGACTTCTTCCCATATATGAATTCATTTTTATGAGGAAATCACAAAGCTCATTTGCCATTCGTAAATCTTCACTCAGGCTTTTTAAATTCAATGTCACCTTTTCAGTGCTCCTTCAGGCTTCCTCTTCAATGGAATGGGGATTAAGTATTTCCTTCAAGTCGGTTTTAGTCAAATCTTCATCTTACGATTCAAGCAATTCTTGAATGTCACTTGATTCTATTTGTTTGAAACCATCTGGTCCTATGCCATTCGCAACTTGAGTAATGTTTTCAAATAATGTTACATGTTACAGTTAGATCAAGCCACAGTTTTTTCCAGCATGAATTCAGTGTGTATGATTTCCGCTCTTGCATTGGCTTTTTTAGCATAACAATGCACTTTGTTATAATTTTTCCAGTAGCCCATAACATTCATATCAGGATCACATTCCGCCTTCAAGATCACGAGGGTGACATCGAGCATTGTCCAAAACTAGAACTGCCTTGAAATATAAATTATTTTTCCTTAAATTAAGTTTCAACTTCAGGAACAAAACAATCCCGGAACCAGTCATAGAAAATGACACTTGTATCTTCCGCTTTCTTATTTGAACGCCAAAACACTGGTAGGTTGTCCTTGTTTTGATTTTTCGAAGCCCGAGGATTTAGCGATCTGTAAAGCATAAGTGGCTTAAACAATCTGCTGATGAATTAGAACAGAGCAGCAATGTAACTCTATTTTTTTACTGCTTTAAAACCAAAGGCGAACTTTTCGCTTTTGGATATAAAAGTTTTGTTTGGCATTCATTTCCAAAACAGAGCAGTTGTTCATCTGCATTAAACACTTTTTCAGGTTTGTATCACCAACTTTGAAAATTCTTCTGGATATGTTGCTCCCGCTGAAGTATCTACAGATGCATTTTTTTCAACAATTTTGACGTTATGCAGTGATTGTCGCCCTTGAACTTATTGAATAAACCTTCCAATTCTTGAAATTCTCCATCTGTATGTTCATTAGCCGGTTCTTTAAAATGTGTGTAAAGACGCTTAGCTTTATCACGGATTATAACACCACTTAGAAACAATCTCTTCTAACTACAGTATTCAATTCATAATGCTAATGCAGCTTCTATTTTTTCAAGTGCTTGATCACGAACAATTTTTGCTGATAGTGAGGTTGATGCAGTAGAATTCCTTATTTTATCTTCTGATTGTGGAAGTGGAAGTGGATCAAACAGTTGTGTCATTGACATTAATAAAAAAGTGATATGGATCCAAGCGTCTCGCCAAGGCGTAAACGGTCAAGCATTTCTATTTTTTACCCTAAGCGGCAACACGATTTTTTCTGTATAGGAACTAATTTTCCTTTGCTTTTACTCAACCAACATTATAAATAGCGAATAAAACAAAAAAGACATGTGATATTCATTCGAAATTATTGCGACGAATGACAAGTTGAAGTAAAAAAACAAAAGATTCGGCACCGATCGTGTGAAGGCGGCTTTTATCAAAAGCCATTGCGCCACGCGTAACCGGTGGCGACTTATTTGTCAAAGAACTTTCGGCCAATCGGCAGTAAGACTTGTTTATTTATAAATACTTTGATATTTGTCTGTTTTGAAAGATAACTGGTAAATAATTACATATTATTCTAAAAATACAATATTGTAACGTTTCTGCTGTTCGTTTGGGTGTGAAATTAAACTATCGTTCAGTCTATTACAAAAGAGTTTATTCACTGACTTAAAATGACAACACTGTATTTATTTTAACACATTATCAAACTACTCTTATTTATTTTTAACAATGTTATCGCGACCAACTTTAAACCGATACTAAACTAAAACTATTTATAATGAACCGACCGCGGTGGTCTGGTGGGTTAGTCGCCCGCCTAGCAATCCAATGGTCCCGGGTTCAAATCCTGGTGCGGGCATGGATGTTTGTGTGCGTATTTGTATGTGTTTGTCGGTGTTGGTAAGTCACTAAAAATAACGCCTTTGAGCGTTGACGTGACTTAAATAAAAAAAATATATATTTATAATGAATCTCCTTTCTTCTTTTTGCCGACTATGCCGCCGTCGGATCGTCGGCGGGTGGGTTTGAACAATCCGAAAGGACTTCAGCAGCTATACGGGGGCGCTCGGTAAAGAATCGTTACAATATGTATCATTAGTTTTGGATCCGCGAATGAAAAAAATTTCAGCCGCGAATACAAGAAATGTTCACGATTTTTTCATCCGCGAATACTGAAAACGCGAATAACGGAACTGTGAATAAGGCGCTTTGACTGTGTTATTTATTTTAAATCAATAATTTTCATCACATTATAATAAATGTACGCTTAAATAAAGATGTATCTCCAATTAACAATTAACACTTTACAGGGTGATGGTTCTCAAAGTACACTAAACAAACATTTATCAGCCTTCGATTCGCATCGTTTAGTAAAAATGTTACCAAGCGTTCTCAGAAAACCCTTTCGGCGAAGAAGTGCCCCTTCTTCGCCAATAGCTCCCCCTAGGACTAAAGGCCGTAGAGAATCTGCTCCACGTAGCGAGGGGGGTGATCCTGTAGGTGAAGGTGTTTGTTTGAAGCTATATATTATTAACCGCTGTAGTCCCATTAATACTTGTTACTAAAACATAACTATTCATTTATTTTACACACAGATAAAGTGCTTCCCAATAAGGATGATAGGATTTTAAAAGCTAATGGCGGCCATATTTGATTAATAATAATAATGATAATTCTTTACATTTGCTGTCAATTGTTTTCAGTAAGGTTGGCCATTTTACCATGAACAAGTTTTCGTTTCAACATTTGGAAATTGTCGACATTTTATTAAAATTCGAGAAGTTTTGTTGTTACTCAAAGAGCATTTCGTTCAAAACACGGTCTTCATTCTGCTCCTTCTTATCAAGCTATCCGCCGTTTAATTGATAAGTTTGAACGTGCATTTAATCTTCATGACCAAAAGCCACCGTCACGACTTCGTACTGACCGTAGTGAAGAAAATGTCACGGCTGTTCGTAATAATTTGTCTGTTCTGCGTCATTCTCAAGAGTTAGGTTTATCCAAGATGACCATCTGGCGTATTTTGCGTTTGGATCTCGGTTTACATCCATACAAGATTGTATTGGCACAAGAGCTGAAGCCAACTGACCATCGATTACGTCGGGTGTGAGTCAAACCTACAAGTGATTCATCAGACTCCATTACATCCCGAAAGAATCACTGTTTGGTGTGGTGGTGGCATTATCGGGCCGTATTTTTTCAAGAACGCCGAAGGATGGACCGCCACTGCGAATGGCGAACGGTATCGTACCATGTTATCCGATGTTGTTTTCCGCAAATTGACGAACTATATTTTCTTCAATAAGTGCCAAATTGCACGCATTACGATGGACTTATTGAGCAATCAATTCGGAGAATCGGTAATTTCACGAAATGGCCCTTGCAACTAGCCACCAAGATCTTGTGATTTAACATCTTTAAACTATTTTCTTTGGGGCTATGTTAAATCATAGGTTTACGTCAACAATCCCAATAATCTTGATAAACTTGAAGCCAATTTTTGAGTATCTATTGTCGCCATACCACCCGATATGCTCCACCGGGTCATCAAAACTTGGGCCAATCGGATCAACCATTGCAAGAAGATTTCAAGAAGAAGACTTTAACGATATTTTATTTAAATCATAAATGGCATAAAGTATACCATCTAATAAAAAAATCAGCACCATATTCGCCGCCATTTTCTGTTTTATTTCAAATTCAAATCCTATCGCTATTATTGGGAAATCCTTTATAAGGGAGCACTGAGAGATCAGTGTACCGAAAGTTTGCCAGACCTACTAATCTATAGTTTAAAATTCCTTCAAAATTTCTATTACATCAACACAATTGTTAATAAAAAAGCTAACAAAATATACTACTATGATCAAAAATTAAGGTGAATTTTTAAATAAACGAAAAAGTAAGTTCGCCCAAATTTATTTTACGTTCTTTAAAGTATTTTGCCTCCTCCTCTTCCACCATTGTGTTGACTCACAAGGAATCTTCTGAATAAAACATAATTAAAAATATAAATAAATAATATCTTGTATTTCGTTTCGCATTAATAACATTTCCCTTAGCACAATTTATGTAATATTGCATTTATGTTAACTTGTTGTTTAGCTTGAAAAGTATTGCATGGATACCTGTATAATTATATATAAAATTTTCCAATAAGTGTGTCAGAACTTTATAACGTAGCGGCAACGCTGTTTGAAATGTATATGTCACTCATAGACTGCAGTGTTTAGTGCATTGTGTCAATTCAACGTGAAGAGATACACGATTCAACAATACGTAGAAAGTGTTCGTATCTACCATCAATAAGGATACTCAGGTCGCAGGACTTTTCGAGGGTTGCCTGAAATTTATGGTCAACATACTCGACCAACTGAATGGTCTGTTTATCGTCTCGTCGAACTGTGTCAGTTGCAGATGAGGCAGTGGACGTGTGTCGTCGAATTCCCTGATCATTGGAGAATATCGCTGCAGTAAGATGGTATATAAGAAAAGTTTCGAATTTATCAGGTGTGGCGGTTAATAATTCTGACTTTTTTCTTTTAAAAAACAAGTTTAATTTGGGAGAATGGTAAAAAATGGTTTATTCAAAGTATGCGGCATCGCTAACTGCACATTTTTCCCATCTGTCTGGCAATTTGTGGATGCTCTCCCAGAAAAACCGTATATCTTTTTAGGTGCTCCAGTCATCGAGCCATTTTTCGACACCTTCGTAATTGTTGAAATGTTTCATGGAAAGTGCATGAGATATCGATGAAAACAAGTGGTAGTCGAAAGGAGCCAAGTGTGGGTACGGCGAGTGGGGCAAGAGTTCCCAGCCAAGTGCAGAAATGGTGCCTCTGACCGCTTTCGCTGTGTATGATAAGGCGTTGTAGTCCTGCAAAATCATTTTTCCGTGTCTTGTAGCCCATACTCGTCGCTTTTCGATCAATGCATGGTTCAAATTGATTATTTGTTGACGGTAGCGAACGGTATGAACTGTTTAACCCGGTTTACAAAGCTACAAAGCTTCCAACAAAGAAAGCATAACTTTTTACAAGGTTTTTCGCTTTTCCATCTCTTTGTATTTCAGCTGATATGGTACTCATTTTCCTACCTTCTAAATCTTTCCCATGACATGCAAACGCTTACAAATGGTTCGGCGACCAACATTTAACCTTTCTGCCATCTGTTGTTGAGTTTGCATATCGTCTTCTTCGAACAATGCTTGTAATTCGGCATATTCATTTTTTTTTCGGTTGACCTGGGTGTTTTTTGTCTTTCAAGTCGAAATCACCATTTTTGAACCGTCTAAACCAACGCCCCCAAGAGTCTTGCGTTAGAACATTGTCATCGTAAGTTTTCACAAGTATACTCTTTATTTCACTCGAAAATTGACATATTTATCACACCAAAAAATATGACGCTAACTCGAAATCGTTTAAACATTAACGGCGTTTTGAAAGGTACTGTTGTAGCAACAAAATGACATAAGAGATTAGACTAGTGATGCGAGGATACGTATTAAAATAATAGTCTAATCCGAATATTAAATTAATACGTAACATCTACTAATCCGAGTTTTCAACATCAAAAATCGCATTAATGCGTAATAGAATTAATGCGTCGATATCTGCTGCTTTCCGCTTAGTAATACGGATGAAAAGGATAGGAACTATTACGAATTAATTAATACATATTGTTGTATACCGACGGTTAGTGGTACGGACTATCGGTATTAAATATTCCGATTGATCTCATTCGCGAAGTTATTTTGTCCCTCCCCCAAATATGAATTATTACGAATCTTTCCGACTTTACATTCCGAGCAATATATATGGCGGATAATAATACGTAATACTAATGCGGATGATAATCCGACTATTTTATTAATCCGTGTCCGTATCATCCGAATAACAAAATCATCCCACTATTTACAACACTAGATTAGACTGTGAACCGACCGTTGTTTCCAGCGCCATCTCTTAAAAAAAATTAAGAATTATTAACTGTCACACCTGGCATCTATTCCACGTGGTTCTCAGGAATTGAACTTTTTTCAGGAAATGGAAAATGACTCCCACTTTGGGGGTGTAATAATAAAAAATAATCTTCTCCGACAAACTTCACTTCTGGCTTTCGTGAATTTTGTGAATATACATAGCTGAAGGATTTGGGTCGATGAAAATCGTCAAGTGATTCAGGAGTTACCTCTTCATTCTCATAAAGTCACAGTTTGTTGTAGTGTTTAGGCTGAAAGTAGTGTTTAGGCCCTTATTTTTTTAAAGACGTTGATGGAAATCCTATTATTATTAATGGTGAACGATATAAGGAATATTCTAATAGAATATATTTGTCCTGAACTGATAAATGTGGATATTTTCAATGTTCTTTCTTCCGATAAGATGATGCGAGTTGTCACACATCTTGCCAGACAATGGATTTATTGCAAGAAAAGTTTCCTGGACGTGTTATTTCGCGAAAAAGTAATATCAACTGGTCATCAAGGTTACGCGATCTCACTCCCTTTTTTTCAGACATTTGAATTACATTATTTTTGAAACATGCCATTAATTGTTCTTCCAGGTAAAATAATAATTACCGGATTATCAGTTGTAATTAACATTGTGCTTACACTCTTATTGGACTACCCTTTACATTACATACAATACAGTATTATTTTTAAATACTTTAACTTACGAGGTGTAACTATTAAATAACGAGACTGACGCTGTAAAACATTTTATTTTGATTTCACACATATTTATTTATTATCACATTCAATATATGTCCCTCCTCTATCCTTACAATGCTCCATGCGAATATTCCATTGTTCGAAACACTTGCTGGAAGTCTTCTTCTGTTAGCCTTCTTCTTCTTCTTGAGAACGTGTGCCGCTTTCTCTTTCAGAGCTTCAACGGACTCAAATCGTGTTCCTTTTAATGCAGATTTCACCTTAGGAAACAGATAGAAGTCGTACGGCGTAAGATCCAGCGAATACGGCGGATGGTTTAACACTAGGATGCTGTACTTGCCTATAAACCTCTTGACAGACAATGCGGAATGAGCCGGCACATTGTCTTGGCGGAGAACCCATGACTTATCCCTCCACAATCCGGGTCGTTTTTTCCGTATTCTTTCACGGAGTACATCAAGAACGTCTCGTTATTTAATAGCCACACCTCGTATAATAAAATGTCATGTTACATTTTTATTCAATAACTTCTTTAGGAGTAATTTTAACTGTATCAAATATTGTCCTCTTCATCTGTGCTATTAACAACATTAAGTTTTGAAAATGCTTAAAAAGGCGATTATTGAATGATTTGCAGACATATGTTTAACATAATGACGTACACATCATAGTTCATTTTTATCAACCTTAGGTGTCTCTTACAACTAATAAATCATTAGTTGACGAGGAATGGTTCCATGGTGTTTTACCACGTGAAGAAGTTGTTCGATTGTTAACCACCGACGGAGATTTTCTTGTTAGAGAAACAACAAGGAATGATGAGTGCCAAACTGTTCTTTCGGTGTGTTGGGGTGGGCATAAGCATTTCATAGTACAAACAACAGCCGAGGTAAGATATAATACGATTTCTTACGCTAAATGGTGTCTTTTTTAATCGTAAATTTAAAATATAATTTCCTGCTTTTAATAAAAATTAGTATCAGATTTTACAAGGTGCAGAAGCACGACTAGAATTTACATTATAAAAGTAATGGGATATTACAAGGGTCGTTTAAAAAATTCCCAGCCAGACACAAAAAACACACCATTTTAGAAAACATTTTTAAAATTTTTCATCGCAGTCCACATCGTAATTAACCACATTTAGATCAAACATGAACTAAGTTTTTAGTACCCTCAGTAGAATACGACTTGTCCAACCCTTTTTCATTTGAAGTGAATCTGCGTCTAACGCAAGTTTGATGAGAAGATGAAGTAATTGCTGAGAGCCAAATTAGGTAAATACGGTGCATGTGTAAACACTTCGAAGCGTAGATGATGGAGTATTGCAGCAATAACTTGAAAAATGCATACAAACGAATCATCGTGGTGAAAGGTCACTTCTTTTAGCCAGATGTGGACATTTAGTGCGAATTGCATCCTTTAATTGTTCCGCTATTGAAGATATCAAGCGATCTGTTTTGCCAAAAAATATATGAGTATCGTAACACCATGAGAATCTCAGAATATCATAACCATTTGACTCTTTCCCTTTGTTTGACGCACTTTCCCCTGTCCTCACCCACTGTTGGGATTGCTACTTTGCCTCTAACGTGTAGTGGCGAATCCATGTTTCATCTACTATTAAGTCTAAACACAGTTACTGTTAACTCTAAACACTCTTGAGAAGTGTTCATTCGAATGCGTCTTTGGTTGAGTGCGAACAAACGCGACACCTATTAATTTTTTTTTCATATCCAAAACATTCTATAAAATGTAGTGGACTTAGATATTGAGATGTCTACAATATCAGAATTTTCACGTAACCTCAGTTCATTGTCATTTAATATGACATTGGGGATTCATGAGACGATTTTGTCGATCGTACTGGTTTTTGGGCCTCTCGAGCATTCATTAATATATGTAGGTCCACGTCTAAATTCAGTAATCTGTTTTTCTATTTCGAAAATAAAGGGAAAGAAGCTAACTGTTTTTGTATATACATAAAACAATATACCTTATAACAGTTATCGATTGCCATGAACAAGTAAGGAAAAGCACGCGTTTGTACGCAGAATCTTCGCAGCACGCCATCTAACAAATCATACTTGACATATCATTGTGTACGTTCATATTTAATTCCGTTAAAATTGAGATCTTGATTCGATGTGCTACCCTACGAATTCACAATCATTATGTAATTAATAACATAATTTTCACCCACCCGCGTGGGTGCCCTGCCATTCCTTCAACTGCTACCATAATGTCAGAAAACATTTCCCGAGATCAGTTTCCTGCCTTCAGCCACATCAGTCGGACTCTAGTTTAACGCAGAAAAACGTCTAAAGGAACGGCCAGGGCAACACACCATATAAATTGGTGTGTTGCCCTGGGGGTATAACGGGTGTAATCTTATACAGTTCGCGCCATCCTACGGTGGATTTCGGAGCAGCTTACATTACGCAAACGGTCGGTTCCCGTTAAGCCCCGAGTAAGCCACCATATGCTTAAAAAGTCACATAGTAGGCGCGTGAAGAGAAGTGTGTTTTGTCATGGGTCTAGGTTTTCTCAAGGCATTCTCGGCATCTGATTTTAAACCGTTATCAGTCGGACTAGAGCTAAACGCATGATGCGTCTAGAGGCACGGTCAGCGCAACATTGGCCATGGTGGATGGGTCAGCCTTCTGAGGACGTTGGCAGCAGCCTAGACTATGCGAATCGTCCATGATCAAGCCCCGGATAGTGCACCAGATATATTCAAAAAGATGCATAGAGGGTCCATGAAGAGGAATATTAATAGCAGAGAATGTTCATCCATTCCCTATCATACTTGCACCATCCTTCCGTCACACATTATAAAGCATTTGTTTATTTATTTATCTGCAAAATAAATAGGGAAAGTAAAGGACCTTTTGTCAAATCACATGCTACCGATGATCTAAAATTTGGAAAAAACTATGGCTCTCAATTAATTCTCTGTTTAAATTGAAAGAACTTTTTTGATAATAAGAAACGATTGCACCATTTGACCATTTTAAAACTTAATAATTATGTTTTGGATATTCTTGTTGTATATTATTAACTTTTTACAATAGGAGGCGATTTTGAATTACTGGTGGTATTTCACCACCATAAAATAGCAAGTAATCATTTTGTATCGATAAATAATTCTTAAATAGAAAATTCAATTTAAAAGCATCTAATTTTCTAGATTAACTTTCTATTTAAACTTCGAATTATTTGTAAATAGATTTCTATACACAATATATTTTTCCAGGGTCATTATCGATTCGAAGGACCTGCATTTCCTAGTATACGAGATCTAATTCTATATCAGTTCAATAGTGGTTTGCCAGTAACACAAAGGTCCGGTGCCATATTATACAAACCCATCCCTCGCGAAAGATGGGAACTAAACAATGACGATGTAATTTTACTAGATAAAATTGGACGGGTAATGTTGGATGTACTAGTAAGAATACATTTTACTAATAATGTTATATTTTTAGGGTAACTTCGGCGACGTGTATAGGGCTCAATTAAAAAATAGCAATGAAATTGTCGCGGTAAAAACCTGTAGAGTAACGCTGCCCGAAGAACACAAGAAAAAATTCTTACAAGAAGGTCGAATTCTGAAACAATATGATCATCCAAACATTGTTAAGCTCATTGGTATATGTGTACAAAAACAACCCATCATGATTGTTATGGAATTGGTACCAGGTAATATTATTTCAAACAAAACCATAACATTTTAGTATATACGAGGTGTGTAAATAAAGTAATGAGACTGGTGGTACAGCGTTCGATCTGGCAACATTGTTGAATGGAATTGACAATATGTGATGCGTCTTCGATGCAGGTTTGTCTCCTTCCCACTTGGTGATACTTACCAGTTCTGTTCGTGAACAGGATTTTTCTAATGCGTTCTGAAAATGATTAACAATTTCGAGCAACATTTTCAAGCATATGGTGTTTTTTCAAAGGCTTGGGTTTTCAGGTGGTTTAAGGTATTCTCAGAAGGCCAGGGTTGAGTCCTTGTGACTTTTTCCTTCTCTCAAGATTGAACATTTTCCTTTTCACAACATTTTGGGATATTGGAAGACATTGAAAAGGCCAGTTGACGCCTATTTCCGTATCTGAGTTCTGACACTGCTATGAAGAGTGAACAAACTGTTTCCAGCGTTGCGTGGCTCCCTAAGGCAACTACTTTGAGGAGTCTATGTAAAATTGTAATTTCAGTCGAATAAAAATAAATAAATGTTATAAAAACTAGTCTCATTACTTTATCTACACTTGGTATATCTCGTTTCTATTTCTCCTTTGTTATTATCCCAAATTCATAACTTCCACCATCTGTGGCTTTTTTCTCCATTGAAATCATTTTGGGGACATTTGGAATTCCTCATTATTTTTGGATCTACTTCTCATTAATACTAAAAGTCAGTTATTATCCACAAGCAGACGTGATAGTGAATGGGTTTTCGAATCATTATTGTATTTTCAATTAATGAAAGCTGTTATTAGCACTAGATGGTTAAGTAATAAGTAAAGTTAAATATGTATTGATTGTTTTCATTTTTATTTGCAGGTGGTTCGTTGCTAACATTCCTTAAGAAGAAATCATCTACACTGACAGAAAACCATCTCATGAAAATGTGTTTAGACGCTGCCGCTGGAATGAGATATCTTGAGTCAAAAAATTGTATACACAGAGATTTGGCAGCTCGTAACTGTTTAGTAGGTAGGGCACATCATGTTGCAAATTTTATCTAAGAAGTGAACGAATATTTCTAATATGTAGGTTACAATAATATAGTTAAAATATCAGATTTTGGAATGTCCAGAGAAGAGGAAGAATACATTGTCTCTGACGGCATGAAACAAATTCCAATTAAATGGACTGCCCCTGAAGCTCTAAATTTTGGTAAGTTTGTCATATATTTACACTTTTATGACACTTTTCTTGAACTAATTTGTTATTACATATGACAGTGGTGCGCGATTTCCTTGACCGAACGTACATTTATCAGTCACCGGCTGGGAGCAGTGTATTGCCATTATTAAGTCGAATTAAATAAATATAAGTTCATGATAGACACTATTAAGCATCAGTAAACTGTAATGCAATAATAACCGGTGAATGTTTTTTTTGTATTTATCGATGGATAGCACTTGTAGAATGGGGTGTGCAGGTTAATTGGAATTTTGTGCCTTTTTTTTCGTATGGTCGGCCCGGACCGCCTGCACAATCGGTGACTATTCCTGTGTTGTTATTTTAACATCGATGAGTGCACAATGGTGAGATGCTCGCATTGTGAAGACATTATTGGGGAGAGGTCGCCGTCAATTTCTTGTTCTACTTGTTTGTCCTGGTTCCATAAGGGTTGTTCCGGACTTACAAACAAGGAGTTTAGTAATCAAGCAACTCAGTGGAAAAAATCAAAAGAAACAACATGGATCTGCGATCCTTGTAAGAAACAAGCGGTTAATAATATCAAACTAAAAGCTACTCTAAACAGCAAAACAACTCCAGAGGATGGAATCGATGAGGCCTGCAAACAGTGTGTGAATGGTGACAATGTTCTGTCACCTCACCCACGGAGTCGGCTCTCCATGGGCATGGGTGCGGAGACTGTGGTGAGGCAGGGTCCTCTATCGAATGATCCTCCTACCATCGAGTCGGACTCAATATTTCCTTCTCACTCGGACAATCACGTATCTCTGAGTGATATTATGAGGAAACTGATGGAGATTGAATCGCTTTATGGGGCTCTCTTGCGAAAGTACGAGGATCAAATATAAATTAATATGAAACTCAAAGCTGAGATAGCTGATATTAAGGCACATCTGCCTAATGATAACACTAGTGCAGTTTCGGTGACCTCTCATTCCAGCGAGGTTGTTAATGAGTCCGTTCGTGAATTTAATGAGAGAATGCGGCGTCAAAACAACGTAATGATATTTGGTGTAACTGAGGACAGTACTGCGGATAACCATTCAAGAAGTCATCTGGATAAAATCACCGCAACAGATATCATTCTTAAGGCATACCCCGACGCAGTAACTGAACACATAAAAGTTATTCGCGTCGGGCGTGTTGTTCCACTTAAAACGAGGCCTTTGAAGGTGATACTCGAGTCTTCAGCCGATGTATTGGCGATTGTGCGTGGGGCGAGTCAATTAAGGAATATTGATGCCTATAAAAATATCTTCATTAGTTTTGATAGGACACACAAACAGATAGCAGAATACAGGGAATTGAGGGCGATATTAATCTCTCGTATGCAGAATGGTGAGACCAATCTCAGGATAAAATACATAAGCGGAATCCCAAAAATTGTTCGTATTAACGGTAATTTAAACTAAGTGAAGTGTCTGATAGAATTTTGTCGTGGCCCGACTCGATACTATCGTGTTTATATCAAAATACTAGGGGCCTAAACAGCAAGACATTAGAATTTTATAAATCTGTTTGTGGTACAAGTCATGACGTTGTTGCGATCACTGAAAGCTGGGCTCAGGACAATATATCATCTAGTGAACTATTCGATAGTCGATACTCTGTTTTCAGATGTGACAGGGACTTGTGTAGAATGGGTGTGTCCAAGGGTGGAGGTGTAATATTGGCTACCAAGAAAAAATTAAATGCAACTCAATTGGATCTCCAGGCAATCCGCTCGAAGATCGTCAAGGCCGATGTAATAGGGTGTAAATTGACTGTTAATTTATCGACATTATATGTTTTTGTTATATACGTTCCACCCAATATTAGTTTCGATGAATTTTCATCTTTCTTCGAGCTTTTGGAAACATTTCATTGTCTTCATAATAATAATGTATTGATATTGGGCGACTTTAACGTGCCGAATCTCTTGTGATGATAGTATTCCAGATCAGAAAGCAGAAATATTATCTAATTTTATTAATTTACTTGGTTTGAAACAATATAATAACTATCGCAACACACATCTAAAATATTGGATCTTATTATCTCAAATATCCATTGCGAGGTCTCTAGAGAACTGTCACCGTTAGTTAATGAAGATAGTCACCATCCTTCCCTCTCCATCTTCTTCGCTTCTAACTCCAATGAGCGGCGTGTGTTTCCCGCCAACAGATCCCAATTCAAATACAATTTTAGAAAAGCAAATTTTTTGTTGCTTTATCAGAGGGTTTTAAATATAGACTGGTCAGATTTGTATGTTATAAGTGATGTGAATAGGGCATGCGAGTTTCTGTATGGGAAGATATTCGGTATTATTGATGAATGTGTGCCCCGATCTATCATCCGTAAGAGAACATTTCCGGTGTGGTTTACACCCGAGATAATAAAAGCCATAAAGCGCAAGCATAGACTATTCAAAAAAAGGAAAAAGTCAGATTCGCAGCCTTTACGGGAACAATTCAATGTGCAACGAATTTCTGTTAAGAAAATGATAAACACGGCCCACAAAATCTATCTAAATAAAGCTGAGAATTCGATATCTGATGATCCTTCATCATTTTGGACTTACGTCAGGGCAAGGGTTTCGTCGGATTCCCTTCCTGAATTGCTCACAGACGGAGACTGTGAGTACTCAGACCCTAACGATATTGTCAACGCCTTTGCAAAGTTCTTCAGCGGCGTTTATAGACCTCCGACTGATCGGAACATGACCCCACATAGTGATAATTCCAGCTCACAGGTAACACTCGACTATTTATCTGATGATATGATAATGAGGGCCCTGAAAAGATTGAAGAAACGGTTTGTTTGCGGACCTGATGAGGTACCGTGTTTTTTTGTCGGAGATTGTGCTCCTGCGTTATTGAGGCCGTTATCTTTTGTGTTTAATTTGGCAATTTCAACCAGCGTGTTCCCAAAAGTGTGGAAGGAGGCAAGAATCGTCCCGATCTTTAAGAAGGGCGATCGTTAGTATCTTAAACTACAGACCTGTGCCTATTTTGTCGCCTTTTGCTAAAGTATTTGAGATGTCCGTTTATGCGTGCATATTCACTCAAGTTAAGAGTGTGATATCATCGAGGCAGCATGGATTTTTTGCTGGTCGGAGTACGATTAGCAATTTGGCTTGCTTCGCTCAATTTGTTGGTCGGGCTTTGGATGATGGTGGACAGGTCGATATGGTCTACACTGACTTCTCTAAGGCCTTTGATCGAATGGATCACTCCATCTTGCTGCATAAATTGGCAAATTTTGGATTCAGTGACAAACTTATACTATTATTTGAGTCATATTTGAGCGATCGAGTGCATTACGTTGAGGTACGAGGTTATAGATCACCTCAATTTACCGCCACGAGTGGGGCCCCACAGGGCAGTAATCTTGCTCCCCTTATTTTTGCACTATTTATTAATGATATAGTGACAAATGTTTCAAGCAATATTTTAATGTACGCAGATGATCTGAAACTATATAGAAATATAAATAGCAACGCTGACTGCTTTATGTTGCAGAACGATGTTGAGGTTATTGAAGAATGGTGCAACATCAACAACTTGCCGCTGAATTTTGGCAAGTGTTATATTATGTCATTTGCGAATATCCAGAATGTCACGCATTTTGATTACAACCTGAATGGTGCAATTATTGAAAGGGTCGGGATGTTCAGGGACTTCGGAATTGTTTTTGGTACTAAAATGTCTTTTTCATCTCACATTAGCCACATTCGGAGTGAGGCAATGAGAATGTTAGGATTCATCTTTCGGAACTCGGCAGATTTCGTGAACATAAATACACTCAAAACTATGTATCACAGTTATGTGAGATCAAAGTTGAAGTATGGTGCTGTAGTATGGAACCCTTTGTATAACAGATACAAATTGAAACTAGAAGGTGTCCAGAGAAAATTCGCTAAGTTTTTAGCATTCAGACATGATGGAAGATATCCGACGAGACATATAGATCAGAATAGTCTCCTGTTGAAATTTCAAATATCATCGTTAGTTAGTCGCCGAAAATATTTACTTCTTCAGTTCATCTATAAATTGTGTAGATCCCTCATTGACTGCCCTGAACTTCTATCTGTGGTGGGCTTCCACGTGCCTTCGAGGTGTATCAGATCCTGCCCCACCTTTCATTTACCCTATGCTAGAACCAACTTCATGGTCAGGACACCTCTGTTTCAGGCCATGAAGCTCTTCAATGATCTGTGCTGCGATGTTGACATTAATAACGTATCTGCAGATCGGTTCACGAGGTTTGTCGCCTTGAGGCTGTTGCAATAATCGATAATAAATTGTAGGGATCGTTGTTGTAGTCTGTTATATATGCATTGATTTTGTCTTGATTTTCTTTTTTTTTTTTTGCTGCTTTTTTTTATAAATTGTCTCAAATGGATTTATTCTCTCAAACAATAAAGGTTATTATTATTATTATTATTCTAAGTCTGTTATTATATAAGCATTGTTTTTGACTTGATTTTCTTTTTTATCTTTGTTATTTTTTTTTGTGAATTGTCTCATAAATGGATTTATTCTGTCAGACAATAAAGATTATTATTATTATTATTATTATTACAGGAAAATACACATCGTTGTGTGATGTATGGAGTTATGGAATTTTGTGTTGGGAAATATTCTCAAGGGGAGGAACTCCTTATAGTGGAATGAACAACTCAAAAGCTCGAGAAAAAATTGACGGTGGTAAGCAAACTTAACTATTAATCCAGAGATATAAAAACGTGTACAGTACAACGACAGTACAGTACTTACAGTAAATAAAGTGCAATGATCACCCACATTAAACTTCAGTTAACTGAATTGAATGGACAACCAGTTGGGGCACCCTCTGAAAAACTGTAGATTTAAATGGCTTGTATATGGTATATTGTTGTGTGCCAATAAGAAAATTCCAACCGGAAATTAACAAAGTGTTCCTTATTTCTGAAACGTCTGTTTCCCATGTCCACCTTGTATTTACACTTAAGTGGCGACCATATTTATTTTTAAGTGGATACCGTGTAAACTGGTGGGGTTAAATACAGCCAGAATGAAGAAAACTTCGTCATAAATACTGCACTTGCTAGTAGCACATACGCAGAATAAGGTTCTTATCGGACTTCAATTGATAATTGTAGGCGAGACAACTCTGTTCAACTAATGCTAATGTTTACAAAGTGGGTTTTTGTAAACCAGTAACAATGATTATTCATTATATCATCTCACAACGAAACCACTTTCGTAAACTTCTTAACGAGAGTTTCGCCAACCTTGTTATCATCAGGAGATAATTGAATCTGATTCTAAAAACTAAACTATGTTCTATTTATGTAACAACTGTGCCTAATGAAGCGTGTAAAAATCATAAACATTAATAATTGAAAAAATTGACTGAATGGAATAGTACCTTTATCCCGGTTCATGGTTTTCTTACATTTATTTTATTGAATGTTTTGATATGTATCCAAAACCCTATTATTGTTTACAATTTGAACAAGTCTTAGAACTTTTAACAAGAATATCTATATTATGGTCATGCTCTTGTGCATGTTGGGCAACATAAGATATTTCATTTCTCCCATATCTAATGTGAGCAATGTGTTCTTTATATCTGGTTAATATAGATCTTTTAGTTATAGCCCAATATACCTTCGATCATAATCTTGATAACCAATTTCATAAATCCCCGATGTTGTACTTGGTTGATCTACTTTTTCCTTTGGATTATTCAAGAATTTTCTTTATTTATTACATTGCTTGTAGATTACCTTAATGTCAATTTTTTTTTTCAAAATCTTGTCTAGCCCCTGATATTAATTGGGAAAAGTCGAAGATTTTTTCAATAATTGTCTAAACGGATGTTTTTTAATTAATATATCTACAATATTCTTATTATAACCAAATAAGTAAAGATTAATATCTAAAAATTACCACTACGTTTAAAATTATGGTTTAAAGTTATGTATGTACAACAAATATAACAGTGTTAGTTTAGTATAGTTTATATTTGAAAAAGGCACTGTGTGTCAAAACAATTGTTATACATACAATTTTAAATATAGTGGACATTTTTAGATATTAATCTTTGCTTATTTATTTAAAATGAATTTCCATCAAGTATCGGCTACCTCAGTTAAATTTCTTATTATAACCATTCAGTTCGGACACCTCCCTAATTAATTTTAGTTATTATAATTATCTTTGTTTAAAGGAAAATTAATGTACAATAAATTTTAACTAGCTATCTTATTATGGAAGTTATGATTCGAATCGTTAGGTATGTATGTCCAAGTGGTGGTGTGATCTACAAAAAGGTTAATTCTTAGTGTCCCTTGACGTATTATCATTGTTTCCGAGTGTACCGATTCTGCATACCTTGAAACACAAACATAAATTGATGGTAAAACCGTTTGATGCCCAATTAACTCGAGAGTTAGACAAGATTTTGAATAAAGTGGACATCAAGATAGTCTACAAACCATGCAATAAACTAAGAGAAGTCATGGGTAATCTAAAGGATAAACTAGATCAATATGAGAAATCGGGCATTTTTGAAAATGGTTGTTAAGATTGTGATCGAAGGTGTATTAGGCAAACCAAAAGATCTATATTAACATGTACTCGAGCATAACTATAATATAGATATTAGTAGTATAGAACAAAATTTAGTTTTTAGAAGTAGATTAAATCATCTCCTGAAGATGCTAACATGGTTAGCGAAACGCGTCTTTAAAAGGCTTAAAAAAGTGATTTAGTGTTTAGTGTTACATCTTTTCGAACTTAGTCTTGCTGTAATCTTTAGCCATTATGAATTTTCTCAAATATTAATTCATTATTATTATTATAATTAAAACCCACTATTCTCTAGCGATGGGCGTAGGGTGATTGTGCTTTACATACAATATGTATGTGTGGTTTATAGAGTCTCTATACATTTTTTCCATTCTTCGTGGCTCTGTGCAATTTTCTTTAGGTCTAGGAATGATTATCTGATTCGATTGTTCTCTTCAAGTAGTACGGGGTCTACGTCTTGTTCTTTTTGCGGATGAGTTCCACAGCAGGGGTGTTAGCTGACTTTATTAGAGTATAACCTAACCCCTTATGGTTCCTTCTTTTGATTTCTCTCTTTACATCTTTTTGCCCAGTTATTTCCCACAATTCTATGTTTGTGATCATTTCGAGAAACCGATATATAGTCCAGTATATTTCTGATTGATTACTGCATCAATGGTGTTAATTGTTAAAAGTTTTGCTTTCTTTCTGTTTATGTTAAGACCAATTTCATTTGATTCTCTATTTACTTTATTCTGCATATTTTGAATATGCAGAATAATGACTAACCGCATCGCGTCAAGAATCAGTTACCGCTTTGTCTGCCTCTGGCTTCTATTAGGTTTTTAGGCCAAACTTAATTCTCGGCCTTTTTTACTACCTTTGACATTTATTTATGAAAAAACTAATATAAACTAAATCTTCGAAGTAATCTAGTGATTTGAAAAGTTCGCGGAGCGGAAATGATAAAACAAGTTTATACTTGAAAAAATTACTTTATTTGTCCGTATATTCTCCCCTAAGCTCAACACATTTTTTTCCGGCGGTTCTCAAAATAATTTATTCCTTCTCTGAAGTGATTTTCTGGAAGCCCTTCAAAATACTCATCTACGGCTGTTATAACTTCTTCACTTGATGAAAAACGCTTGCTACATAGGAATTTTTTGAAGTATGGGAACAGCTGAAAGTCAGCGGTGGCTAGATCTGGTGAATATGGTGGATGCTTCAACAATTCGTAATGTAACTCCTTCAATTTGGCCATTGCAAGAACATCTCTGTACGCCGGTGCATTGTTTTGATAAAAATTTATTCTTTTCTTCGCTAAACCAGGTCTTTCATCACGAATTTTTGCATCCAATTGATCCAACTACTCTGTCTGTCTGTACTGTATTGTTAATGCTTTTTCTGGTTTGAAGGTAATTAATAAAAAAAATGCCTTTTGCATTCCAAAAACTTGATGCCATAACCTTATTGCTCGATTTTGACCACTTTGGCTTCTTCGGAGCTGAAGAACCGAACTTAGTCCACTCTGCGGTTTGTTGTCGCAGTTCAGGATTATAGTGGTAAACCCAAGTTTCATCCAGTTACAAAACGACGTTTAAAATCCACTTTATTCTTTCGAAAAAGATCTAAGGTTGTTACAAAGTTTTACTCGAAGTCGTTTTTGATCAGAATTTTACAAATTTGGAACTTATCTTGCACATAGCTTTCTTAAGCGCAATTCCTTTTTCAAAATATGAAACATCCATTCAGTTGAGATGTCCATGGTCTTAGCAATTTCACTTTAAACCTTTTTTACTTAATTTAATCACTACACGATTTTCAATATTTTCTATTTAAAAAATAACTGATACGTTTACTTTAAGTTTCTGTTTTTGTAGGAATGAATTGACAATCGACTTGAAACTTTACATAAGTTCATAGGAAGGATGAAATTTCAAAATGTATAGATTATATAGTTCTTTTACTGTTCTATAGGTGTTGCTCCGCGAACTTTTTAATTAAACTATAATATATTACTTCACTGGCATACGCCACTATTAAAGAAACGAATTAAAATTATTAAGATATTTTACGATGCTGGTGGATATAACTCGACTCGTTTCACGTGAGAGACGGAGGTGATTTTTCGGGTTATTCACAGAGGACTCATATATTAGACTTGTTTTGAAGCTGAAATATGGCGCTTTGAAATAAGTATACGGGTGGAAAGTCGATGAAGCGTAGGGGCCGAAAATTACGTTGAGGACTTAATACTTTCTAGGGTTCTGGCAGTTGTCAAAATGTCAATACGAAATAAAATACAGCTGTCAAAAAAGTGTACTTTGAAGATCATACAAAATATGTTGCAGAGATACTAAAACGATAAAAAAATTTCGAATGTCTTCGTTACTACACTTCATCTTCTGTTTTAGGTTATAGGATGCCGGCACCAGAAAATATACCTGACGAAATGTACAGACTAATGTTAAGATGTTGGGAATACAAGCCCGAAAACAGGCCGAATTTCGAACAAGTTTATACAGTCGTAGAAACACTCTGCAATGCTTATCGGGCAACATTTTGCTGACTTACGACGAACTTTTTAATTTAATCTGTGATTTTTTTGTCCATATAGTAACATAAGAGTTAAAACATAAGATTTTCATTTGGACATTTAAAATGTATTATTGCCATTAAGTACTGTGTGGTACTGTTTTGTTTCTTTTATATTTTAATTGTCAGAGTGTAAGAAAAATAATATTTTCATTTTTTTAACACAGTTGACTCAAGAAACCTCAATGTATCTCAAGTTTATTGTTATCGTTACAAATGTATCTATATTCTTTTTTTTATATGTTTGATGCAAAGTATTTTTATGTTGAGTGTATGTCCAGTTGTTTCTACTGTGATTATTAATTATTTTATTTTAATAAAGATATATTTGGACTAAGCAGATATTTATTTACAGATTTACTTTATATTAACAAATGCAATATAGAGTCAGCAATTTACAAAAGTTTGCGAATATTTTTAGTAATGATGTTATTTAGAAAAATAGATATATGAACAATTAGGCTAAATGCACTCTAGTAACTGTTGGGTTGTTAAGTGTGCGTAAGTTCTTGCCGTTTTTTTTTATTACAAAGTTTTATTGGAAAAAAGCAATATTTATAACGATGAATTAATCAATCATTCGACCTCCTTCCACCTCTCGGCTATTTCGCTAGAAATCGTCGGACCTGCACTCGAAGAAGTTGTTAAGCTAGTTTTTGAGGTTCTCGTCGTTCGCGTTTGGTTGGACAGCGAGCGTAAGAGGTGATAATCGGTTGGTACAAGATCTGGAGAGTACGGCGGATGCGGAAGAGCCTCCAATTCGGGATCATTCTAGGCCTTCTCGGCGAAGTTTACCGTGTGAGGGCGTGACTTGTCGTTAATCAAGATAACTTGTCCTTGTCAATCTACATATTGACGTAGAGGGGCCATTTATCATCTTCGCTGATAATTCTGTACAAGAATCGTTGCTTGTATGCGTGCTGTGCTTGTATGTGTGTAGGTGCTTGTATGCGTGTTGCTCGATGTCAGACGAGATTTTAGATTTATTTAACTTTCAAAGTATCATTTTTTTAAAACAGGTGTTCATAGAGACAAATCTTTTTGATTTCTTGTAGTTATTTACTAATATGACTAATGAATTTCGATTGAGATATACTATTATAATCGAAAATAAGGTGACTTTAAATTAAACTAAAATTATTTATTATTAATTCAAAATTATTTTGTCTCTTCAGGGAACTCTCCTGTTACTGCAACACTCTTAGTCCAACATTTTTTCCAGTCTTCAAAATAGTTTTTATATTCGATTCAGTATTCAGAATTTATTTTAAAGCGGCCACTGAATTCTCTTGACGGCTTCTATGAACTCAAAACGGCGTCCTCGAAGTGGTTTTTTCAGTCGGGGGAACATGGACAATTCATACGCTGCCATATTTCGTGAATATGATGCTTGTGCAATGGTTTTTGTTTGATTTTTAGCCAAAAATTGACGAATAATTATTGCGGGTTTCATTATTGCAATGAATTGTTTTTCCACAAATCTGAATGGCTTTATTTCGAATGGATTCTAATACTTAATTGGCGATTACTCGGTTAAAGATCTGTGATTTTGAACATTTGTTTTTTTCATTTGACCGAGAGGTAGAAATGCAGCGTCGCTTGTTCCCGTTTAGTACTTGGGTGATCCTCCGAGGAGAGACCAGGCTTGCGTCCTGCATTTCAGTAGGCAAGAGTATAAAATCCGACTATGAAATATGCTCTCAGTAACTCAAGTTCGAGGTAAGACCAGATGCCTTCTGAAATGTATAAAAATATTAGTCACTCGTCATTTGGTAGAGTTCTCGAGAGACTTACGGTTAAGCTCAAACTGTAGTCAACACGTAGTCATACAAAACGATGAAAAACGGCTAGGAAGAGAAAGATGTGCTTAGACACATCCAGGAGATGAGTTGCGTAGGCGATATAACTAAGATCCATACAGAAAATATCAGGACACTGAAATAGCTACCTTTACCAAACTTGGATGGCATAGACCATGTTGAAAGATTGAGTGGCAGAACCCCACTAAGCAAATAATTTGTTAAGTCGCAATAGCCAGAAGACCCAAAGGAAGAACCGAAACCAATGGTGTGACATTCTACGACAGACTGTAGAACCACAAATGATCTTTCCCTTTGCTCTTTCAGTAAAGTTTTTTGGCTGGGGGATTAAATGTGATAATATGGTTTAATTAAATAATAAACAGATTACATTTTATAAATATAAATTTATTAGTTCATCGCTAACAGCCGATGGAGTTAGAATGCCTATATCAGTAAAAAGTAAAGTAATATATGACGGCGGTGTATAGTCAACTAAAGGATGAGCATTTTTGAGGTCCTCGAAATTCCTCACTTTGAACGTGTACTACAAACAACATGAGATTTAAATCAAATAGAGAAAATTTGGCATATTACCTTATATTCAGCTGGCAAATCCTGTTGGTTTAGAGGAAACAATCGGGAAAATTTAAAGCTTTCTGTTAACACATAAAATGGTTTTTTCATTTCCTTTGCACATACTCCCATCGTATAAGTTCCAATCTAATAAAGGACAAACATTAACTGTTGTGTGTTTTTAAAATTAAAATTATGTATTGCCTTATTAACGATACCCCCACTTTCTAGAACACCTTCTGCACCGATCATAATAAAATTGATTTGTTCCATTACATAACCAATTGCAGAGTCTAAAATGAGGGTACAGGGAATCCCTATTGCCTGAAGTTCTTTACACATCTGTTGACTAGTATCATTAATATCCCAAAAACAAACTTGTTCAAAACATTAATTCAATATTTCTTTTTCACTTACCCAGAGTTATCTGGTGCAGACATTGTCACAAAAACTTCAAATCTTTTTTTTTGATAATGAGCTTGATACAAAGTCTGTAAAACTACCCTCGATCGTGAATGGGTTAACACTTTCTAAAATTAAAATATAATACAACAGAAGTTTCTTCATCTTCGTCTTTCTGTGGTGTTACAGGCCGTCAGTGATGTGTTTGACCTCCCAACCAGATCGATATATTGAATCAATGCAATCTGAGGCTATGTACAAGGCGTGCTAACAAACAAAATAATGAGACTGGTGGCTTAGAGTTTGATCTGCCAACTGTTATCACTGCTAGTTCGCAAAACTTCAACAGGTTTTTGAAACAGTGTCGTGTTAATGGCACAGGTTTTCACGTAGTTTAAAGCATTCTCAGAAGGCCGAAACTCAATTAAAGACGATCCGCGATGTTGTTGAAAGTCTTCGAAAAAGAGCGTTCGTGTGCCGTTGAA